>CM032331.1:3936987-4491987 GCA_019022515.1 Quercus aquifolioides
ATGTTTTGGTAATTCCATTTTTTTTAGGGAATATTCCTTGGACCTATATATAAAGTAGGGAGATTTCATATCTATGTATGGTCGGTGTAGGGTAGGGTGTTCAAAGATTAGAAAACAACTCGTTAGAAAAGCAAACAAGGAAAAGAATGGGACAAATGCACTGGATTTAACTTTGAGCTAATAAAGTAGAAACATTGTTATTTTTATTTAAGGAAAATTAAATTCAACTATGCAACTTATTGGTCAATGTAACCACATGTTCGAATTTAATATACTGCATCTAACAATATTTAAAGTTTGTGCTTTTCATTAAATAAAATGTTTGTGGGGGTGTAAAAAGGGGTAGATTTTGGGAGTTAAAATGAAGTATGAATTAAGAACACTTATGTATTACAATTTTTTTTTTTTTTTGGTTGTTGTTGAGAAACATGTCCTTTTGCAAATTGAAATGAATAAGAATCTGGTTTCTATTTGTATGTTGCTTTGTCGTCCAATCATAATTCCATATTATATACACGCACTAGATATATTAAAACAGCTACCTAGCTAGCTAGCACTCTTTTGTTTTAACGATGCTCTTATATATTAAAAAAAAAATTGGAAGATCATTGATGCGTTCATAGGACAAAATTGGGAAATGCCCTGTTTGGGCAAAAATAGCAGCTTTATGCCCCCTTTTCCAAATTAATTAGGGAAATGCCCCTGTTTTGTAACTCGACAAACGGGAAATCGAGTTATATTGAAAAACTCGATTATCCACTGATCGAGTTTGGTGCGAACTTTGTGCCACGCAGACAAAACAGACACACACATAACTCGGTAAATTGTAAATCGAGTTTTGTGAACCTGTTACCATTTCAAACCCCAAAGTCTCAGAAACTGTTCACTCACTCTCTCCTGTATACTCTCCCTCGCTCTGCCATCACTCTCTCCTGTACTCTGCCTCAACGTCTCCCTCTCCGTTAGTCTCACTCTCCCTCTACACTTTCCCTCACCCTCTCACTCTCCCTCTACACTTTCCCTCACCCTCTCACTCTCCGTGGTGCTTCCGTCGAACCCTCACCGCCGCCGTTGATTACCCGTTGATTACAGGTACGTTGCTCTTCTCTTTCTCTTGTTTTGTGTATCTCAACTGACCATAATTAGCCTTGCATGCATCTTGTTGGTTTAGAAAAAGTCATCTGGAAATCTCTGTTTCACACATACGAAGCAATTTTTTGTTGTGTGTGGGTATTTTGTGTGGGTATTTTGGGCTTTCAATCAATCTTGTGGGTCGTGCTCATTTACAGTTTCCTGTGATCTCTGTGTTTCTGGGTTCATGAATTTTAGCTTCAAGTAGAGATATTTGGATGACAATGGTGAAAGATGATTTTTGTCCGTGTCTGTTGGCAAAGTGCATTCTTTGAAACTTACTCAAAAGTAGTAATTTTAATAATAAAGATGAGAATTTTGTTGTGTTATATGCTGCAATGATGACATTATAAATGCAATGTGATTGTTTTGTTTAAATACTTTGCATAGTGTGTGAAAATTAACTTGTAAAAATTCCATTCTCATTCATAAATCTAACTGCTTAGGGAACCTAGGTGTGAGTGCCTATACTTTATCCTTATTTGTATAAGGTTCTAGTCACTGTTTTAACACCAAACAGGCAAACAATCATCAGACTCATTCAATATCCAAAATTTTTATTACCCAACCTACTAAGTGAGGGCATGATGTTAAAAGAGCTGAACCAGACTTTTTGTCATTCTGATTCCTATAAGACAACATCCCTTAGCACTGTTTCTCAATGCACACTGATAAGTTTGGGTATTTGCTGGTCCCATGGGCATGTTCAAATATTGGTCTAAGATGTGATATAAATCTAGAGGTTTTATGTTCAATTTGTCACACTATCAGTTCATGAGATTTTTAAAATGTCTCGTGCATTGAAAGTGGAGTAGTCTTACCAAATGCTGAGATATTATTTTCATTTTTCTTGTTTTTATAAAAAATTTGTTTTATTACCCAGAATTAGTGCTCAAGGTCGCTGAGCACAGTCGATTGGTGTCAAGCAGTGATTGAATGTGATAGAATAGTAGTTGGTAGTGGTGGACTGCAGTAGAATGGTAGTTGGACTTGGAAGTTGTTTTGAGTTTACATGGACTTGAAAACAGATACCTTGTAAATGTGTGTTTATTAACCTTAATACACACACATATGTAACTAGAAGAATCAAGATTCAAATCCCCAACCACTGAATCATTGAAAAAAAGGGTTAACACACAAGCACTCTTGACTTAATTACTTATGTCACTCATATATATATATATATATATATATATGAGTCCATATTATATAGTATATAACTACATTGAGCAAAAAAAATTCAAATAGAGAAAACCAGATCAATCAGTTTAAATAATGCTTTGGAATTTTATTACTGGAGTAACACAAGTAGCACTACCCTAAACCTGGTATACACAGTTGCATAGCATGGGCACCAAATATACGAATTCTCACCCCTCATTTACCACCATAAAAAATAAAAAATAAAAAGAATAATCACCCCTTTGTTAACTTAAAACACTAATGGAAGTGATAAAGAAACACCTAGACTCACTAGTTCAAGAGGCATTCTAAGAAATTCACGAGGTAAATGGATATTAGGATTTGCTTTTATCTTAGTATTACCTATAGCCAGTGATGAAGTCAAGATTTGACTTGAGAGAAAACACAAATTTATATATATGATGCACATATTTATGCATGTTTATAAGTATTTGAGGCCAATTTGAAAAATAAAAAGCCATTCATTTGATCATGGTTTTTTTTTTTTTTTCTTTCACACGTGATTTTTTTCAAAGTTGGAATTCCATTTAGGAATAGAAAGGTTTTTTTATTAATTATATAACTACCGGGAGAAATTTACATAAATTGTTGTTTTGGTAAATATAGACTCATAAAATGTTAAAATTGTAATAGTTGCAACCTCACTGCCAAGTGAGCAACAAATTATCTTTATCACACATGACCAATGTTGAGTGTTGAATGTGCAACCCTCATAGTATGTGGACAGAACTTTGGGTCATTTGGTTCGGCCTCCAAATATTCTGGCAAAGGAGTTTTCGTTTAATTACAATTGGGCCAAAAAGAAAAAAGTAAGAAAACGAAGGAAAATCTTTTTCTTTGGGTCATGAAACTTGGGGAAACTGGGAGATCTTAAATACCATTACTCATATTTAGGCCCGATTGTGATTTCTCAATCTTTTAAGCCTAGTCAATAAACGGCTAATATCTTGGCCATGTGACGAATTATGAAATTAAAACTTTAAGGGGGATGAATTTGAACTTAGAAGCTAATTTCATTGCCCATTAGGAAAACAAGAAAAGAGACTAATACGAAAAAAGTTATCTTTGCTTGTTATTGTCCTTTTGTTTTTTAATTAAGCCTTTCTGAACAGTTGTCATAGCTTTCATATAATTCACCTCTATGCATTATACGATTTCATATTTTGATGAAGCTGTACAAATTTGACTGCTCCTTTTGTGCTGAATGCATAATGTATGCACTGAATCCTAGTGCCTCAAATTTTTATTGATCTTGGCATCTTGGGTTTAAATAACTGTTGGTCTGATTTGTTAATAAATAAACTATTGAGATGATATGTCAATATAGCTGGAGATGAAATTTGTCATCAAGAGTTGTGTTATGTGACCAATAGATTGATACTTGGTAACAGAATATTTTAATTATGTTACGATGGTTAATTCAGCTGAGTCCACAATAGGATAGGTAACTGGCTGCCTAAAATGGCTTAGCTATTGCCTCAACTTTGAACTTAAACTTTGGGTAAGCATGTGTTCAACATCTAGAAGTCTTAAAACCTGATACTAGCCTCAGTGCTGAGATAAAGAAAAGCCTTATATTTCTATTATATGTGTGCTGGCCTTTTATTTGACTTCATTATATACTATGTGGGAACAGCTTCATTATATACTATGTGCTACTAGCCCATGGTTCATACAATGAAGTGTAATAAAATGAGATATTGAAAAAGATAATTCACAAAGACTCACTGTGTGTGAACAATTGGTTGTGTTTGAAATTATTACCATTTTTCATTTTATTGTCAAATGCAATTGGTTTTTTATAAGTCAGTTTTTTAAGAAGGATGTGCATATATATAGCTTGTAATTTCCAATTTTTTTATCTTGAGATGATCTACTTTACCTTGGTATCATGAATATGTCATCAAGGGTTTGTGTTCTGTGACCAATATATTGATACTTGTGTGAGTTGCCTTAAATCAAACCCCCCATCTCTTCCCTTCTTTTCTCTTCAATTGATTGATTTAAAGTGGGAGAGGCAGCAGTTTGGTACAGAGGCGAATGGCTTAAGGTTGAGTTTTGTGATTTGAACTAAAAATTCATTATATTGGTCATAGAATGTATAAGACCATCCCCATAGTTGCAGTTTAATAAAAGACAGTGAAGGAAGTCTTTAAAGTAGTTTATAACACTAAAATATGAAAGGTCATCCTTGTCTATCTGAATGTTTTGTTTCTTGATTCTTTTTTAATTTCTTTGATTCTTATTTTTATTTTAACTAGTCGGTAACCCTGACCAAAGGAGAGTTTTACTGAATACTACTTTTTCTCTCCTTTAAATTTGGTCCAAATATGAAATTGGATAATTATGATAGCTATTAATATGCATTTATTTGATAGTTGGGGGATAGGGGTTTTGAACATTGGAATCTGAACTGTAAATTCTAGGAGGTCATCTTTCATTTATGGCAATACTTGATCGTTATATGGTCATCTTTCTTTTTTATGAGTTTTTACCCACAATTTGATTACTATATGATTATGCCGGACTGCATGATTTGCTATTGTAATTACATCTTGTCATAGAGTGAATCATGAATGATTGCTAACAATCTATTTGCTGCCATGTCAGATATGCAGGCACTGGATAAAGTGCAGCCTGGACCCGACGATCGTAACCAGTTGCACCGGCAGCCGGATCATCGGTCAACTCCGCTTTGGAGTGGCGCCGCCAACGAGGTATGTATTTGTATTATTAATACATCTCCGTTTTATAATTACTTCGTGTGTACTACCTAACACAATGGAAATCGATGCAGCAGGTGCCTGGCATCGTAAAGGTTCGACGCCGCAAATGTGTACTACCGCAAGGTGGGCTAGACCCACGTATCACGCAGTACATAGATGCAGCAGGCTTCACTGGCTTGTTCAAGGTTCCCGATATGGAAATCGATCACGCCTTGATCACGGCCTTGGTCGAGCGGTGGCGTCCGGAGACGCACACGTTCCACTTGCCCCATGGAGAAATGGGCATCACCTTGCAAGATATAGAGGTGATGTTGGGGATTCCAGTGGATGGGTTGCCTGTCACTGGGAGGACAGACATGAACTGGAGTCAGTTGTGCCAAGAGTTGTTGGGCCATGAACCTCCGCCCTCGATACCCAACTCAAACAAGTCTACCCTTACTGGGGCGAGGATAAAATACAATTGGCTTGATGCACGGTTTGCCGCTCCCCCAGCTGCGGACGCCGGTGATGAAGTAGTGCAGCAACATGCCCGCTACCACCTAGTTGTTTGGTTGGGGGCCCTGTTGTTCATGGACAAGTCGGCGGACCGGGTCTCACTCCTGCCTCTGCAGCTCCTCAACCCAATCAGCAATGCGAGACAATATAGCTGGGGTAGTGCAGCGTTGGCCTGGCTCTATAGGCAGCTTTGTAGAGCATCCATGAAGGATGCGATGCAGATTGGAGGAGCACTGGTGTTGGTGCAGCTGTGGGCCTATGCAAGGTTCCCACGAATATGCCCAATTGCGAGGCCACCTTTACCGCCAGTGCACTCAGGGCCCCTTGCCATTAGGTACGTTCATCGAGTTCTCATTATTTAAGTGTAATAGTATATTATATATAATTTTTATCTTTGATATAATTAAAAATATGCCAAACTAACAAAGAAACGAAACTTTGCTAATGCTTATATGGATTAAAAATATAAAGCATTGTTCTCAGTAATGACATTGTTCACAGTTCATCACACGAAAGTTCAATAACGACCATTTGTCTAAACCCCATGTTTGCTAGGTGGAGCGGGCCAAAGAGCACCGCACAGCATGCCACACACGTCCTTGTTGCGTACCGGACGTCATTGGCTACAGTACGGGCAGAGCAGGTATTCGTATTCGGTTAACTTACGACCTCAATTCGCCACAATTTGAGGTTTTTATTTTTGTTTCCCTCGATTGAGTTGATCTCAGAATTTTGGTTCCTTGCTAGGTTGGTTGTGCTGGACCGAAATATCTAAACTTACTCGAGCATGAACAAATTTTACGACCATGGTCCAGTTATGTTTTACATTCTCAATTAGTTGGGCAGGAGACACACCTGCCATTACACTGCATATTAACAAGTCAACCCTCCAATTTTGGTTGTGATGCATGATTGAATTGTGCCCAACTTTCACATCTCAATTACATAGATGTTGCAATAAAATAGAGTTTGCTAATGCTACTCAATAAATAAATAAACCTCGATGACAGAAAACTTTAATATACTTTTGTAGTTTTAAGACATTCATTACTCTCAGTTTCTTTCAAATTCTTTAGGAATTGAATCTTGAAATAAAAAGCCAGAACATATGGTAAAATTAATTGGTTCTTTTTTACTGCTATCTGGTTGCTATCTGAGTTAAGTTCCAAAGGACTTGGACTCAGATATCAAGTACCATCAGCTGAAACCCATATCCAGCTTACCAAATTTTAATTCATTATGCACACAAAAACAAAGAACAAGTGCAATTAATAGAGGTCCAGATAAGATTGATTTAATACTACCTTGATTTAATAGTGCAATTTATTTTGTCTATTCAAGATTTAATTGGGGTTCAAGTATGAAG
This sequence comes from Quercus aquifolioides, assembly GCA_019022515.1. Lineage (NCBI taxonomy): Eukaryota > Viridiplantae > Streptophyta > Magnoliopsida > Fagales > Fagaceae > Quercus > Quercus aquifolioides. The sequence goes on from CM032331.1 coordinate 3,943,909, forward strand.
TCCAATGGAATTGAAAATTGAGTGGTTTAAAGGCCCAGTTATATTTGCCTAAGGGTCAAAAAAGAAATTTAATTTGGGTTTGTATTTGTATTTTAAAAGTTATGGTAAATTTCGTTGATGTTGACAAATTGTAGTTTTTGCAATTCTTGTGGATTAGGGATATTTTGGTAATTTAGTTGAGTCAAGGATTTTCTAGGAGATCGTAAGTATCTTAGGTTTTATTTTCTTACAAGTCCTAGTAAGTCTTTTATTAGTTATTACCTTATTAGGCTTTTAGTTTACTAGTGAATGCACCGACTCCCATTACTATTGGTCCTACTACCATTAGTACAAGAATGAGTCCTTATATATATTTTTGTGCTCAAAGTACTTGAAAAATAGTTGGAGTTGACAAAAAATACTGAGTGGAAAGAATAAATTTTAACCTTTCACGTTTGAGCTTAAACACCCTAAATTTCAGTTAGTTATGTATGGTGTCAATGAAACTAGGGAAAATATTAGTGTGTTAGTGTATGGTTAGAATGTCAATGAAACCCAAGTAAAATATTAGTGTGTTTGGCTCTAACCTATTTCGTTATTGTATTTATTTATTTATTTTTAAACTTTTGTGCTTTTTCTCTCAACCTTTTGGTAATAAACTAGATTTTAGTGTTTTGTATCTTGTATATCACATTTACGATTTCCTACTTTTGAGGTCTCCGCAATGATTGGTTTTGCACACCTTCATCTTTGATATGTCTAGTTGCTATGAAAAGCCTGTATTGAGTGTTATATTGATATGCAACTTGTCTAATTTATATGCATTTTTCTAGTGTGCGTTTTATGGGGAATAAGTCCATGTTGTCATAAACCTGCTTGTGTTTAGATATTTCAAATCTGAAACTGCAGTGTAGTAGTAATCAAATAATTTGCTGATAAATACTCTTTAAAGTTCCATGACAAATGTCAACCATCCATCTTCACATAATCACTAAAATAATGATTCATTTATGCAGATTGTGTGGGAGCCGTACACGTTTGCACTGGGCTCCCTGCCTGCGTATTGCTCTGCCGGCCAGCATATTTGGAGGGCCGAGGTGCCACTGATATACTTTTGGATAGTGGAGGGGCATCATCCCGAGCGGGTCTTCCGTCAATTTGGAATGAAGCAACCGGTTCCAATGCCCGTGGATACGTCAAACGACCTTCACAAGATATCCCTCCAGGGTAAATGGGAGAAGGATTGGGTGGCAGAACATGGTGCCCATATTCAGCAATGGGCCATCCGAGGGCAACTTGTTCGCGCTGCCCCTCTCCTGGACGGTGATACGACATACCTTGCTGAGTACATGAAATGGTACAATGGCAGCACAAGGAGGTACATAACAGTAGAGTCTGCGTACTGGGAACTCATGGTGAGGCAACAATTCCTGAACCTTTGTTGAAACCATTGTTTGATTAAATATCTTCAGCATGTTTACCTGGTAATTAAAACTTCACAATAATTGTTGTCGTTAACTGAAAATGAGTTTTATCTTTCATTATATTTTAAAGTGAGAAACATACTATGATTTAAGTTCTTCACTAACTTAGTGAATGTGTAGTATCCAAATTCCAAACACCGTCTTTCTTTATTTGAAAACCTTCGACTCCATTAACTTTGTGGAGGATGGTGATACCAGCTGCGTCTGAGTGAGGTGTGACACCTACAACCATCTCTGGTTGTGGGCATGGAGGATAGTATGTCATCCTCACAGATTGCATCCCATCTTCAAACAACTCCTCCATCTCTCCCATTTTCATCTCTAGGAGCTCTCCCAAATAACCAAAAAGTTGCATAGCAACTCTTTGTGACTCTAATAAGTAAAAGAAGAAAAATGTCAATCCACAAAGCTTCCAATTTTGCAGGGTTTGCGAGGCCGATTCTCAAACTAGAATCCGTGACCTATTGCATTAGGCATTACCATCACCTTAAGGCCTAACCTCCTGAACACCCAAACCATGTCTTAAATTATCCATGCTGAGATGTTTGTATGACTAGTTAGCTACTCTAGGCAAAATTCCGTCGTGTTCTTTTTTGTAATTCTTTGATTGTTTAAATTTGAGATTGTAGTTTAATAGGAGTGGTATGGTACATACCTGGGTTAGGACTTAGGCTTATTGATTTGGTGTGTATCTAGATCAGAATTTACTCTGCCCTCAGGTAAAAGTTTAACAACACATGTTCATTCAAATAATTCTCTTTTAGTTATTTTTATATGTGCTGCTTATATTTTGAATGTATACCTGATCGGCAACGACAATGGGGCTCATATGAGGCCTTTGCCAGGGATGATGAGTTTTTCGTCTTCTGGACCTAGTGTACTTATTGCCACCTTCATTTTATGTTTGACATTGTTATATAAAATTGAGTATTTCACTGCTTGATTTTTAGGGGAAACTTCTAGTTAATAAAAACTAATTATACAGACTGAAATGTTCTATTTTTTTTGGAAATGTTGGGCAATGTTCGTTTAAATTATTAAAGTCTTGTTGTCATTTGTTCTTAAAGTTTATGTTCTTTTTTAATAATTTAATGAAGGTTTCATCTCCTGTCGTCTTTTCAAATTGACGACACATTTCTTGGAAAAAAAATTGGGCTGCTCCAGCCCAAAGAGAGGATGGATTTGGGGCTAAAATTAAATGCACTTTGATCTTTCATGGCCTTGGGTTTAGCCCATATAGAAATCATGCACATGCTCAGGCCCAAGCCCATGTCCCACCCAAGTCCAAGTCTTTCTTATCTGTAGGTTGACCAACACTTCAATAAAATAGTATATGCTATACTTAATTAATACAACTATCACCTAGCTTTGTTGGAAGGAGGAGGTATATCATCTGAGGTCTACCACCCCATATAAGAGGGATGACTCATGTATCAAATAAATGGTGTATTTTTCCATTAAAATAGATTAGATGTTCTAATTAAAGAAACAGAAATTTACATGACACATGAATACTATTCCAAACGAAATACATGAGCAACATGAAATATAATTAATCTTATTGTCCTGAAAATATAAGTGTAGGAAACGAATCCTCTAAATCAAGGTAGTCAAAGGCGAAAGGCGCCCTTAAGGCGCCAAGGCCTTGTATCGCCCGAGGCGACGAGGCGCCAAAAAGGCGCTAGCCCGAGTGAAGCGAGGCGCCAAATTCTAAATATTGTTATTTTACATATAGGGTTCCAATCTAATTAATTTGATGTATAAGAATATTATATAAACAAATCTGACTCCATTCCTAATGGATAGGAGCTGGTCAGCCTGGTCTATAAAACCAGTTTGTGGGTTTGAATCCCAACTAAAAAATGAGTCTCCATCCAAATATCAACGGTCAACTAAGTCTAGATAATTATCAAATATCAACTAAGTTTGAATATTAACCATAAATCACCATTTAAAAATTAGTCTCCATCCAAATACCAACTAAATCTAAATATTAAACCAAAATATTGTTCATAACTTCATATTAGAAAGAAGAAAACTCCTAACAAAACATTGAAGATTGAACTTCATGACTATCCATGACAAAACAAAAGCATTTGAAGATTGAACATTCTGCCTATTAGCCTATTTAATAGCCTGAATGTGGTTGTTAGTTTTAATCTAAAGGTCATCATCAGACTCTTCACTCAAGTTTCCATCATTTTCCAAGCCACTTGAACTAGATTTATAACCATCAACATTCTCTTCCTCGGTCTCATCAGAATCAGCATCTTCCTCTTCAATATTTGGTTGTGATGTTGAGGCCTTTGAGCTTGCCCTTGATTTTGTTTGGAATCTAGTATTCTATATTAAGCTAGCTATGTATCATTTACTATGGTTTAAGCTCTAAAAATTGAGTGAAGTAATGAGTTCGAGAAAAGGGAAAAATACAGGAAAAGAAAATAAAGAAAAAGATAGGGGAGAGTTGCTGTAAGACAGTCAGACTAGAGAAGGGTAAAGGAAAAAAAAAACAGAGAAAAAACAGAGAAACAGAGAAAAAACAGGGAAGGAAGAGTTGCTGGAGATAGAGTACAAGGGAGAAGGGTAAGGGGGAAAAAACAGAGAAAAAACAGAGAGGTTCATTGCTGGAGAAAGAGAGTCCAACAGAGAAGAGAAAAGGGGGGAAAAACAGAGAAAAAACAGAGAGGAGAGTGTCCAACAGAGAAGAGCAAAAGGGGGAAAAAATACCAAAGCAGTGTCGCAGTGAGAGAGAACTTAGAAAAAAAAAATGTAAAAAAAAAAAAAACTAAAAAAATAGGAAAATATTACCTGATGTTGGTTGACTGTCGAGAAGAAGACAAAATACCCACTGCTTGCTCTGAAAGTGGATGAAGAGGAGTGTTCCCGAAATTTCTTCTTGGTTCTTTTGTTTTATCTTTTGTTTTATGCTTTTGTTTTATTTGATATAGTGGGTGACAGCTCATCCCCACTGAGGTAAAAGTTTTAAAACCAACCATACACCTCTCCAAATTTACAAAACATGCCATTACAGCCTTTAAATTGCAAACTTCACTCAGGCGCTCGCCTCTCGCCTAACAAAAAATTTCTTGGCGAGCGCCTAGGCTCCAGAGGCGAGCGCCTCACTAAAGGCGCCTCGCCTCAATGCCTTTGAGGCGCTTTTCTGGCGCCTCGCCTCGCCTGGGCGCCTAGGCGAGCGCCTCAAACGCCTTTGACTACATTGCTCTAAATATACCTTTGAGATGAGATAAGGTCTTCTTCACTTTCTTCTCACACCCATAAGAATACTGAGGCACCATCATCTCCACATATTGTGCTTCCACATTCTTGCAAGCTGGTACAATTTGCATGTCAGCCATTATTCAAAACTCCCAAGTTCCCATGCAAATACTTGCTATTGTTCTTGATAATATTGTGCAGTTGCTTTTGAACTATAAGTTCGCATCGTTATATATATCAGATAAAGGTCTAACATAATCCTAGATTCCCTAGAAAATAAAGATAGTACCCCCTTTTTTACTTTTCCTTTATTTCCTATACATTTTCCTTGGTCATGTTGGTTATGCTTTAACATCCTTGGCCGTTTGAGGTGGTTGAAGAGGATTGTGTCCTATTTAAAAGAGAGTACTTTGATTAGTGATTTGATTAGAGAAATTCCTTTATTGAATGGATATGTGGCCTGTTGAGTTGGATGAGTGCAAAGCTATGTCAGCATCTCTGTCTGGTTAACCAAAAGTGCATTGTATTCTATACTTATCATAGGAGTTTACATAGTCTTATATGTTGGCTCCCACATGGGTTGTTTTCCTTACCAAAGAATATTGGTTCATGTGAATATTGCGATGTTGAAACTGTGGAAACTTAAAGATTAATAGATTCATTAAAATAATTTGAAGTTCGTTTTCTTTATGAAGAGTGAGAGAGAGATTACAGCTTATAAGACTATGATTATGTTCCCATCGATTATAAATGTGAAGTTGTTATTATGAGGAAGTACTCAAAGCATCACCATTTGATGCGCTCTCATTGATTAGACCACCATGCACATGCATGCATTCTTTCCTTAGATTTGCAATCAGGCCAATGCACCCTTAATCTTATCTTCTCTCTAAATTTTATGGTCATTTTTTAATTGATACTTGCTAACAATATATTGATACTTGATATTTGTGTAATATTTGCCTTGCGTTATATTAAAAAGTTGTAAGGCTTCATCCTTGCTTGGGATTTGAGGAAGACATTGGAAAGAACTTGGAGTTACTTGACTGTTGAGAAAGCATATGAATTGTGCAAGCTAATTACATTTTAAGTTTAAAGTTATTTCAGTTTGGACCGTTTAAAACCCTTCAACTTTCATTATGTTGTAACCAAAATTACTTATAAGTTCATAAAAAAATAATTTCACATGACCCCCTATTATAGTTTTGCATCATACCTGCGTTCCTCATTTTATGACTCCCTTGTTTTGCAGGTTCGGACCATGCTTCGGTCTCTACAGAGATGCAACCGAGGGTCCGACATGTACAATGACCTTAAGTTTACACTAGAGGTTGTGGATGAGCTGGGCCGACTTAAATTGGCGGATGCGCTCGCGGAAGCAGCCGACATTCATACACAGGTCCCGGGTCGCAGCGGGCAAAGTGGTGGGTCTCGAGGGGGTCGACGCCGTGGAGGTGGTCGAGCTGGTCCCGGACGTGCGACTGAGCCGGAACCCATCTACGAGGAAGGGGATGAGTCTGCCGCAGAAGAATCATGGCTTCGGGATGATTGGGTATTCTCTGACGATGGCGCCAGGCCATCCCACACCGCCGGTGATGCTGCTGGGCCATCCCACACCGCCGGTGATGCTGCTGGGCCATCCTGTACTATGTCTTGTGGTGCTATCCAGGAGTACGAGGCCCCTCGACATTCCCCCCGTATGTCGCCCCCAGTGTTCAGTGGATCTGCCCATGATGGTGGATGCATATTTGTACCCACACCAGGCATGCCCACCCCACCTCTACTGCATGCGGAGCCCACCATAGGACCTTCACCTCCAACCCCCCACGAAGAGGCTGTACAGATTGAGCAGATACCGGGTGAGGACATTCAGCCAGTGGAGGGTTTGCGGAGATCGCGACGCCCTCCTGCGCACGCGCCCGATTGCGGGACCGGTGACGGTATCTTCTTCCTCTACATTGCCCATCGTATTTAGCTAATTGTATTGTGCATTTTATTGAATATGTTCATTTAATTAAGCTGTTGTGTCTGATGAAATAGGTAAGATGAGACCTGTGAGGGCATATGGGCGGAAACGAAAAGGCCATTGAGCCGGCAGCAGAGTATTTGTGGATATTGCAGCTTCAGGAAAATATCCTATTGCACTATCTGAGTGCAAAAATTCTACGAATAAAGTAAAAGAATAAATGGTTTGAGGAAAGTAAAGTACAATATTAGTTTAGTACTTGTATTTTGTGATTGACTGCTTAGTAGACTGCTTACTTTGTGATGGACTGCTTAGTAAAGTACAATATTAGTTTCTGGACTGCTTACTGTATTTTGTGATGGACTGCAAAAAAACTTAGAAGAAAGAGAAAGACCAACCAGGCATAATATTAGTTTAGTACTTCTATTTTGTGATGGACTGCTTGAAGTTGAAGATGCTGTTTTGAGGTACAAGAATAGCTTTTGGTTCTGTTCTTACTTGTTCTAATAAAAGTAATAAAATAAACAGCAATGAAAAAAAGGATGTGCGGGATTGGAAAAGTGGGTCCCAAATTTGACCCAAAAATTATTTCCCCCTTGTCTTTTCTTTCTTAGCTGTTTGTCTTTCTATTATGTTTCAAGGGTTGTTAAGCTAGATTTGTTTATATGCCGTACTTGTGAGAACACCTCATGAGAAGGGTTTTTTGGTGTTTGGTGTGCCAAATGCCAAATATTTGGCATTTGGCACACCTGATGAGAATGCTCTTAGCTGGTATTATCAGAAAGATTTTGCAGTGTTCTATGCTACATGTATAATTCTAATTATGTGTATGGCAGGGCTATATAAGTATTTCTTACATGTTCTTTCTTTGTTGTTTTGCTATGAAACAATTCGTATGCTTTTTAGGATAATGAACCATTGATGAGAGCACTCTCAAAGCTTATTTCCCTTCACAAGCCAGATCTGGTCTTGTTTGTTGGAGAGGCACTGGTTGGAAATGATGCAGTTGATCAGCTTTCCAAGTTCGATCAGGTTTGATTTTTTTATCCAGGATTGCATAAATTGTTTTCCGGCTCTTTTTAAAACATTATCCGTTCAATCATTATTTTATCAGAAGTTAGTTATCTGAACTATGCTTCTTGTTGTGCCTGCAGAAAGTAGCCGACCTTTCATCTTCACCTAGTGCCAGGTTGATAGATGGGATCTCGCTCACAAAGTTTGATACAATTGATGATAAGGTAGTCACTCTTCAAACTGCAAGGAGTGTTGAGATTTTCTCTTGCTTTATACTTTTATCCTGTTCATGGTCTGCAATTTTTGATTGATGTTATTGTGTGTAACTGTTCATGTTATAGGTTGGAGCTGCACTCCAAGTTGGTGGACTCCAAGTGTTTCTAGACAACCAATGGCGATCAATTAGCCCAAATTTCAATGCTTTTGTTGTTAACATTGGAGACACCTTCATGGTATGTTATTCTAGCTATTATTTTTGCAGTAGTTCATATATAACATGAATTTGAAATCTGGAAATTTGGATTAATTGTACTTGTAGAAGCTTAATTAATTCATGGGGTTTGGTGTTTTTTTAGGCACTTTCAAATGGAAGATACAAGAGTTGCTTGCATAGGGCAGTGGTGAACAGCAAAACACCAAGGAAATCTCTAGCTTTCCTTTTGTGTCAAAACAATGATAAGGTGGTAAGGCCACCAAGTGAATTGGTGGACACTATGTGTCCACGGGTATATCCGGATTTCACATGAGCTGCATTAATTTAACAGCTAATTTTTGTAAGTTTCTTTGATAATATAGAAGGTTGTCAAATATCAATAGCAATTACCTGTTAGGCTTTTTTTTTTTACCTCTATGTAAAATTGCATTGTCATATCTACTTCTTCTATAGACTACAGAGGCTGTGTGCTGTGTGCATTGTCATATGTGCTGTGTGCTGTGTTATTTGTTTTTATTTTTATTTTTTTCAATTCTAACCATAATTAATCTTAGTAACATATACTAAAATGTATTAAGAAACAATCATTTTTTGTCTTTTCGTTTGCTCATAGTTTGTTATACTAAATTGATGTTATTTTGAATTTTCATGAATTTTTTTTTTGTTCATACGTCAGGCCCCTAATCGAAATCTTGGTTCTGATCCTGTTTAGGACTAGTTAATCAAAATATTTAACATGCATTGATGTCCAGCCAAATAATTGATTTACCCACATTATGATAGCTTTAGATGCTTTCTACTGCTTCTAGATCTTGAGTTTTCCTATTTGTAAAAGAAACTTCTATCGTGCTTTGTAGAGCACTGGCCATGCATTGTTTCAGAGAATCAGTGGTCTGATATTAACTCATGTCGCGTTAATGAACTCAATTAATTCATTTATGTCAATACATTCATAAAATTAAAATTATAACAAAGCCCATAAATATGACTCTGAAGTTTGTTCTAATCAAAGCTTTGATTTAAATTTTTTTCATGATTTATAACCTATGGTGGTGCTTCCTGGTACCTTCAGCTATTTTGTACATGAATAATAGAAGAAGCATTTTAAGATTCTCCTTTCTCACCTTCTATGTCTTAACTCTTGACACTTTAGAAATTACCTCCGATAGAAGGTAAAGGAACTTACCCTTCTATGTAGTGAACCTTTGTATTGACAATTTGGGAGGATAAGTTATATCAGCTTTTATTTGGCTTTCTATGTTGAATAATAGAAGGTGCCTTATGCATTGGCATTGTCTAGAGAGTGAACAATAATATTAAAAGCAGTATAGATTTTATGTTTGTTGTGCTTGTTTTGAAACTTGGTCCTGATGTACATTTTTGGCTGATAAATTAAGTAAAGGAAGGACTGCCAATCATTTAACTATTGAGTTACTGATTAATCCGAATGTTTCTTTGGATTGAATTGGTTCAAATAGGAAGGGTTTAGAAGTTTTGCTCATATGTTTTAAGCCTATAAGCTTTTCTCAATTGTTTTCTTGACTTTTCTGGCATTTCTAGCCCTATAGTTTTCTGCTCATATCTGATACTTATAATGCCTCCCGGCATCAAGTTTGCTTTGATGTGTCCCTTTGGGTTAGATCTAAAAGTTTTCCCATAATATCTAATCACCCATTTTCTAACCTTTGTTGATATGTCATGAATAGTTATTTAGGAATCCAAATCATTGGAAAAAACTATATATAACACAGTCTAGTGTGAAAATTTTCAGATTGCATAATGAAAGAATTGCTCTGTTTATTGATCTCCCCAACCACAGGGGCTATTCTCTTGGATTTGCTTGACTAGCAGTAGGACTGATTCTTATCACCAAGATTAAATGTGCTACAAGTATAAGAAGTTCTTGTGCTGTTTATAACACAGTCTAGTGTGACAGGTTGATGTTATTTCAAGTATGTCTGTTTGTCTAAATTTGACAGGTTGATGTTATTGAAGTACCATTTGTGTTGTGTTAATTCAAGTATGTTTGTTATTTGACCATCTGTGATCAAGGAGTACCATTTAAGCAAACTATGTGTGTAAATTTGAGTTCATGCTATTGGATGTGTTCATTCAGGTTGGCTTTTGGATTGCAGTTATATAAATAGGTTTTTGCCTTTTAATATGAGTCTTGACAGGTTTTTTTTTGTTATTGGATATGTGTTTTTTTTTTTTTTTTTTTGAACGTAACAGGTTGAGTTTATTTTTTTTTTATTTGAACGGATCAGGTTTTGAGTTCTTTTTTTTTTCTTTTTTTTTTTAAGGTGACAGGTTCTACGTTTTTATTTTTATTTTTTTTTAAATGTTAAATGGAAAATATGGATTTTAAAAAAAAATGACAGTTGAATAGGAGTATTTGAAAATGTTACCGTTGATTAGAACAAGAATATTTGAACAAGAATTACCGTGAGAACAAGAGCATGGCTGTTAGGAACAAATAATAAAAAAGAGTTAATAAATAATATTTAAATGAAGTTGTAAAAAAATATAACATCTGATAAATGGTATGTTGTAAAATAATGTGTTAAAATGATAAAGTAGGTTTTTGGTGTGTCAAAATGGCATTTTTAATGAGAGAGCTGATGAGAATGCTCTTATTGTTGCAAACAACAACATATATTTGGGAAAGTGATGTTTGTAGCATGTTAGTTGGGTTGTTGAGGACCTACCTATTTACTAGGTGGTTAGGGAGGCAAACTTAATAAATAAGAAAAAGAAATCATCTCTATAATCATGTTAGGGAGGCAAACTTAATAAATAAGAAAAATAAATCGTCTCTATAATCATTTCAAACCCGACCCAAATTCCATTCATTACAAACCGGCTTTCTTTCCTTTGTGATTTTGCACACTTGCTTTTGTTGACCCTTTTGTTTAGTTCATTACAATTTTAAGGGAAGGAACAACAAAAAAAAAACAAAAAAAAAGCTTTTAGAGCTACTAAAAAAAAGGGTATAGAATCAAAGGCCATATAAATTTCCCTCTTGGAATGGTTTATTACGCTCGGAATATGAAATTATTATATGTAACTACACTCAAGTGTGAGACCATTATATTGAACCCGAAATATAACTTGGAAAATTAACATCAATTTTTCATTAATGTTAACTTTTATCAAAAATGTTTGTATGAAATACCATCTTAAATAGATAAATAAAATTAAATCCATCTACTAGTAGAAAAACCCAAAATACCATTCAAATTATTTTACATTACATAGATTAATAAAAAAAATTGGGGGGAGGGGGGTGGTTTGTGATAAATATGATATTTTGTTCAATTTTTTCGTTAAATCTTAATCGTGTTAATGCTTTGATGCACGTGCTTTTTCCACATCACCTATACTATATGCTAGGACTACATTCTGAATAATGCCAGGATCATAAATAATTACATAACTTTTACTACAATTCATTATACGTGGCTAGTTGTGAGTGGTGAAGAAGGAGTTATGGGTCTACAACTCATCATGTAACGAGTTTGTGGCAAAAGCTATGCAATTGTTTGTGCTCTTAGCATTGCGCATACCATGTATTAAAAAATAGCTAGGGTAAAGGACAAAAATCGTCGTTCAGGAGTTTAAGTTCCACCACTGTTATGTTCCAGCTACTGCTGTACAAATGGTTCATATTAGTGATGAAATACTCATTGACATACTATTATAATTAATCAGGAGTTGAAATTTGCAAGAGATGTGAAATGAATTGCATCGTTTGTCTTTTTATTTTGATCTTGGTGGCTACACATTGTATAATATATTTGAGTAATCTAATTAATAATAATTTTTTTTTTCTTATTATTTCTTCCTTCTCTCCGGTGAAGTTACAATTTTAAGAAAACATTTGAATAATATAAGTTGTTTTGTAAGGAATACATTTACAGATATAACGTAACAAATAGGGAAACTAAAAAATTCCCGCGCATGGGCGGAATAATTCTCATACGACCAAAGCTGACTGAATAGGATAAAATGGAGTGAATAGAACATACTGGACCAAATAAGACCAAACTAGACAGAATGGACCGAATAAACGCCAAAGTAGTGCGTAAACCAAAATATAAGGTTATTTCCTTTATATACACATTTCCCAGTCAAGCAGCTAGAAAACGATGATACTTCTACTTAGACCTTTTGCAACAAGCGAAACTAGTTACTTTGCATATATACATATCCGACTGAATACCACAACAATAAATCATACTTTCACGTTCATTTATCCGTACCTTCTCTCGTAGGTGCATCAACTTCATCATCCCCCACAACATGGGCCACCACTTCATTCAACACGTTCGCAGTCAAGGTTGCAATCCTCCTTGCGTGGTCACGCTCCTCAATGGCAACTTCCAACTGATACCTTAACATTGTGTTTGTCATGTCTCCACTGCAGTAGTTGGTTCCTTCGCTTGGAGAAGTGCCCGATGGAGTTGAGGTTGACATGTTCGGAGTTGCCCACGATGCGGATGCACCACCCTGCCCGTCCATACCATTACAATGCAAATACTCCATGTATGCAGCTTCTGCTTCCCTTCGATCTTTATATGATTTGTGATTAGCGTTTGGGAACTTATGAACTTGTCTGCTCGCAGCTAGCCAACTGTCGTATATGCCTGGAACACGACCATTAAACACAACATAGGTACGTCCCATCTTCCTCGACAAACACGCAATTGTGGGAAGTTATTGCACCAGAATGGTGGACGCATACCATTCTGGTGTTCAAGTCTGGGTTCTTATAGAAACAATAGCCACAGAACTCGATTATGAAGAGGACGAGTTACCAAATAACTCGACTTTCTAGTAATCGAGTTACTATTAACTCGCTTTATCAATTATCGAGTTACTGGATTGCCATCCCATCAATAGGTACGTTAACAGTAACTCGATTACTTATATGACGAGTTTTAATATAACTCGATTATCCAGATATCGAGTTACGTTGACCCCTCATGATCAGAACCCATGCACGTGTCTGGCAATACGTCTGCTTTATATCACATTACAGGGTAGGTTCTGAAAAAAGCAAGCCTACGAGCTTAACAAGTTTCAAGTGAGCATCTTCTTCCTCCCTATTGGATCCTCACCAACTGTGACAAATTATTGTGGTCCCCTTCTTCGTTGTTGTGGCACATCTCTCCTGAAAAGGTATATCTTCACTTTTGAACAAACTGTGATTACACTTGGATTCTAGTGTTGGTATCAATGTAATTATCTTCAGAATCATGTATGTGTCACTGTGTATATATATATATATATATATGTGGATGGATTTACACACACACATGTTGCTATATATATATCTATATATATGTATGTCTAGATATATCTATATATAAACATATAGGTATTGTTGTTGCATATAATGTGTGCCATATTAAACCATTTATTTTTGGTTGGATTTTGTTTGAAATTGCAAAACCTGTCAATACTCAATCAATTTATAATGCAAATTTCCCAAAAAATTAGCTATACCACATTACCAAAATCAAAATTGGTTCAGTAACATGTGTGTGTGTGTGTGTGATAGTGACACTGTATACACACACACACATATATATATAGTAATGTATGTATAGATAACTAGGAATATATATTTAAACAAACATTGTATGGCCACCCTATGATGATGATATATGCATTCATCGATAGGTATCAACAATCATGTAATGTGTGCAATAATTGGTTTAAATTGTATGGCTCTTTTAGTTCTAAAAGGCTTCAGTGTGTGGGTTCTGAAAAAAGAAAGCCTACGAGGTGAACAAGTTTTGCTGACCGTATTGGAATCAATGTTTGTGTACAAACGAATCAATGATTGCACTGAATACTTAGGCTATGATTATAGTGCGTATGTAAAAGTTATATTGTCCGTTCACGTGCATACAGAGTAATTACTGTTGCGTTAACATAACCCCCCTATCTTCTGCATGATAACCACAATTATATGTCCTTATCCAGGTCTGCCATGGGTCGTCATTGCTTCTATGTTTACTATGATGGGGAGCAGTATTTCCATGACTTGCATGGGCTGTCCTATGGAGGCGAGTCAGTGAAGAAGAAGTTCATTCAGTTGAAATACAAAACACAGTTTAGAAAAATGCACCGGAAGATAATGGAAGCTCTAGGGTTGGACAAGGAGTCACATAAGATATCCATCATGTACCGTGCCCCCCAGCTACTTGTGAATACTCAGGTTGTTTACAACTCAAATCCGTTGTGTGGCGACGCCGACGTTGACATGATGTGGGCAGTGATTAAGCGGACCCCCCAGTTCATAGCGTCTGACTTGTATGTAACTATTGAGGCTATTGGGTTCCATGATAGTGCAAATTCGCAACATGCCAGTGGGGTGGAAGAGCCACGCTCAGGATATCTTCACGTGCAACCTTCCTTTGCCGATGCCATGCCATTGCCCTACAATACTGAACCATGCAGTGCAGTTGACCATTTGGAGAACACCGAACTGTTGGGTGCCACCCAGACACATGACATGGGAGGGTCTACTCACGCATATGAACATGTCCAAGCCTATATGGACAGGGGAATTGATATTGATGCCAGCCGAGATGTGTACGAAGAGTTCATTGATACTGATGGACCGGTGGACGAAGCGGAGGTCTTAGATGGAACACAGCTCAAAGACAACGAGGAGGATTGCCCTATTACAGCTATCCCGGGATGGTTCACATCAAACACATGGGACAATATTAATGACCCATCACCTGCATTGGGTCCAGAAGAGCTTACAAGTTGGCACAAAGGTGACCAGCCGGCGAAGGGGATGCTATTCAATAATAAAGCCTCCGTTCAGTATATGCTGACCCTTTACTCTGTGGAGCATAATAAGCAATACAAGGTCATCAAGTCTGACACCAATAGGCTAGTTGTGCGGTGCACACATGACGCATGTCCATGGTCAATTCGGGCTATTTTCAGCAAAAAGCACAGGTTGTGGCTAATCAGTAAATGTACAGGTCCCCACAGTTGCACATCCCTCCAGGTAGTGACCGATGGACGGATGATGGATTCAAGGTTCATTTCTATTGCACTTGAGCAATATGTACGGGAGGACATAACCCGATCCATAAAGGACTTGCGTAGTATGCTGCATGCGAAGCACGGGCATGATGTAACTATGTACAAGGTTTGGGAAGCCAAACAGAAGGCAGTTGCGCGTATTTACGGGGATTTTGATGAGTCGTACGCGGAATTGCCACGGTTTCTAGCGGCATTGGATGATGCAGATCCGGACACTGTAACTTTGCTAAATTGTGACCCCCGTGTCCCGGGGACTTGTATATTCAACTCTGCGTTTTGGGCGTTTGGTCCGTGTATTAGAGGGTTCAGGCATTGCAGGCCAGTGATAAGCATAGATGCAACGCACCTGTATGGAAAGTACAAAGGGAAGTTGTTGATAGCAATGGCAACAGATGGTAACAATGAGGTTTTTCCACTTGCGTTTGCCGTTGTTGAAAGTGAGAGCACGGAGACATGGGGATGGTTCTTGGCTTGCCTGATGAGCAGAGTTACGGATCGGACCAATTTGTGTATAATCTCCGATAGGCACCGTGGGATACAATCATGCTTTGATGACACCACCAGGGGCTATTTGCAAGCGCCGTTAGCCCATCACCGGTATTGCATCCGCCATTTAGTAAGCAATGTTAACACTAACTTCAATAGCGTGGTGTTGAAGAACTTGGTATGGAAGGCAGCAACTGCAAACCAAGTTAGGAAGTTTGAAAACACCATGGATTGCATCAAGAATGTCAATCCAGATGCGTACGACTATCTGAACGATGTAGGTTTCGAAAAGTGGACACTTGCACATGACCATGGGCACCGATATGGGGCAATGACAACGAACCTGTCAGAGTGCTTTAATGGGGTGCTTAAGGGCGCACGTTGCTTGCCCATTACTGCAATGGTGAAGTTCACATTTTACAAAGTGAACTCGTACTTTGATGACCGCCGAAACAAAACCCTAGAGCAGTTGGAAGAGGGGCAAGAGTGGTGCAAATATGCCTACGACAAGTTCGAGGCAAATCAAGAGAAGGCGAAGCGCCATATGGTTAGAAGGATGAGTGCGCAACATCGCTTATATACAGTGGAGACACAGTCTTCACTACTGAGAACTGGTGGGGGAGCTCACACCCATAGGGTTTCTCTCATGGACAGGACATGCACGTGCGGGAAATGGGAAGCAAACAAGATCCCATGTTCACACTTGATAGCAGTTTGTGCAAAGTACAACCATGATGCAACGGAGTTTATGGATCGTTTCTACCGCGTGTCCGAACGGTATCAGAGCTACGAGCCGATATTCCAACCGTTCAAAGATAGGTTAGAATGGCCGGAGCCGGCAGAAAGGAGAAAAGTGATGCCGAACCCACGGTTGATTCGAGAGAAAGGGCGCCCTAAGTCGACAAGAATCCGCAATGAGATGGATGACGAGGATAGGGAGTTGCCAACCTCGTTGTGGATTGAGAACGGACCAAAGTCCAAGTGTGGGTTGTGTCGCCAAGAGGGTCATAACCGTCGTAGATGTCCGACTCGGAACGTGGAATCAACAAGCCACGGTTGTACATAGCAGGTAACAATTACAAGTCCTAGTAAGGAGGGGGGATATTTCATAAGTTATTCTTATTTAGTGTTGTCAATTATTCTTACAAGTCATAAGTTATTCTTACAAGTCCTGCTAGTAATGTGTACATTGTAACGATGATAGTATGGTTTGCAAATATGAGTACAACATGCGGTATTGATGTATTTTTTGTTGTACTTGTGCAGATATGGGATTTGTGGCAAAGAGGCAGTTGGTGTGGCACTAGTTCAACTCAAATTTCTTCTTGTAAACTATATATGACAAAACAACATTTATATGTCAATGGTTGTACTTACATTGTCAACAACTTGGTTCAATGGTTTTGTGATAGATAATGGCTCCTTATTTCCATTGTAGATTGTATGGATGATTTTCACTTCATGTGATTGTGTAATGACTATTTGGTTATGGATGTGGTTGGAATTGTATGGATGATTTGATTATGAAAGTAGTTGGAACAATATGGATGAGTTGTTGATCAATGTGGTTTGTGTACAGGTCCACCTTTATTATGACCAAAGTGGATGCAAATTAGTGTGGTTGTGAACAGTTACTTGCACATAACTCGATTATTAAATAGCCGGGTTACGTGTAATATCCTTCTGGGCAGTTGGATTCCACTTGGACTGCATATGGACCAGTCCAAATATATGGGCTGAAGAGTGGAAGCCCAGCGCACGTAACTCGATTACTGTAAAATCGAGTAATAACTAAATAACCCGATTTTACAATAATCGAGTTACTTGGAAGCCCCACTGCACGTAACTCGATTATTTAGTAGCCGGGTTACGTGGAAGATTCGTCTGGACAGTTGGATTCCACTTGGACTGCATATGGATCGGTCCAAATATAACTCGCTTACTGTAAAATCGAGTAATAATTAATTAACTCGATTTCCGTATAGTCGAGTTACTTGCAAGCCCCGCTGCACATAACTCGACTATTTAATAGCCGGGTTATGTGGAAGATTCTTCTGGACAGTTGGATTCCTCTTGGACTGCATATAGATCAGTCCAACTGGACCCATATCAAATGGACCAAACATGACTGAATGGACCAAACATGACTGAATGGACCGAAGTGGTTTGAAGGGAGTAAAAGGTTTGTGTTACGCTGCACGTAACTCGATTATCCCAGAATCGAGTTATGTGGAAGATTCTTATGGACAGTTGGATTCCACTTGGACTGCATCGGGATCAGTCCAAATATCTGGGCTCGGAGTGGCAGCCCAGTCCATATAACTCGACTAAATAGTTATCGAGTATTGTTACAAATAACTCGATATCTGTAGAGTCGAGTTCTGTGCAAGCCAATACCCACATCATGGATTCCTGTCAGTTACAGTGCACACAACATGGATTCGTTACAGTTACACTGAACGTAACTCGATTTATGAGTAATCGAGTTATGTGGAATATGAACCACCATCTTGGACACTCTGTTTTAGTACTTGCACAGTCTCTCAACTTCATTTCAGAATCTCAGCGAAGAAACAGTTGGAAAACACCAGTACGATGACTTCTCAATGGCGGAGAGACAATGTGGATGATCCTGCTGATCTTCCCACACACTTTTTCAAGATTATTATGCCTCAAACACTTCAAGACGGAAAGCTTGTAAGTAAACTTCATTTCATTGCCCAGTTATGCACACATAGTTATCATAACATCTTGCATCAAACTAGTGAAATGTACAAAATTTCGATTTATAATATCAGATTTATAATAACAAAAAAACTGATAAAAGCTGTGAAAACCCAAAAGTTTTTTAGAAAAAAAAAATACTAAACGATATGGTTTTATTTCAATCTTCTCGTTTTTTTTTTAATGTTGTTTTTCTGATCATGATATGCTTTAAATTATAGTTGCTAACTAGCTCCAATTTAGTACTGGAATTATCTAATGGTTTGCACCTCTGAACATTTCGACATACAGATAACTTCTGTCACACTAAATTTATGAAATTCTTTTGGCATTACCTTGTCTCAACTGCAATATGGTTTACTCTTTAAAATATTAATTGATGCTGTTAGTGAATTACTATAGGCTTGTTCTAAATGTGAATTTTCCACTCTAGTTGTAGCATAAAAAGAGAGTATAAGTATGTGCTGAAAATTTCTTCTATTACTTTGGCTTAATTAGTACCGACAAGAAATTCAGGTAAGCTTCGTTTTCCTTCCTCACTAAGCATGTGGATGGTCTTATACTTGATGTGAATTGGCCTTGGTTTGGGTTGATATTCCAGGTACCTTGCATAAATTTCACATTTATAAACTGTTTTATATAATCCTTCTTTCTGTGTTTGATTTTTTGTCTTTGGCATGTGTATTTCCCTCCCTATCACTCTCTCCTCAAATCCCCAAACTGAACCATTGTTAATCACACCCCTCTGTTGTGGTGTTGGTTTTAATTACGATTGATTGATTATATTTGTATAATTTGTACATGTAGGGTATCTTTGAATTTTATGAGTCTTTCACCGAGTATCTGACAATTTTGCAATTTATAATTTTTTATTTATTCCTGTAATGGTACTGATACTGACTGCACAACTCAAATTTCACTTGATTGATTGCATGTGTTTATTTACAAAGCTTGCATTTATGTTGATGTTCGTCTTTTTACAGTGGATTCCAAAGAAGTTTATAATCAAATATGGCGGTCATCTGTCAGATATGGCCTTGCTTACGATTCCAAATGGTACAAAATGGAAAGTGAAGTTGGCAAAGTCTGATGGAAATGTTTGTTTTGGAAATGGCTGGAGTGAATTTGCAAGCTCTCATGGTCTAGCCCTGGGGCACTTGGTAGTGTTCAGATATGAAGGAAATTCAGAATTTTCTGTACTTATATTTGACGCCACTGCAACAGAAATAGAGTATCCTGCAGCTGAACTCCAAGATCGTAAAGGGGAGAAACCACCAGTACCTCTACCTCATAAGAGGGCAAAAACCAATCCATCAAGTTCTAAGGGGTCAAGGTTAGAGAAATCGAAAATGCCATTTGGGGTATCTTTGACTAGGGGAGAGAGTTCAGGTATGAATCTTACACTTTTGTAAGGAACTGGTTGATTTTGTAAGCTTGTTCACTATAAATTTCATGTGCATGACTTCATATTTCCATGTCATTTCAGGATCAGCTCATGGGGTTGCTGGTGTAGCTGAAACTCTTGTGAGAGCGAATGCTTTCAAATCAGAAAATCCCCTTTTCACGGTTACCATTCATCCATCATACATTAATGGCAAGGATCGTGCGGTAAGCTTTCCCAGCTGAACATATTGTTGGGTTTTAGAAATGCAACTCCCATTAACTTTGATTTTCCATAGATCAATTAGAAAGCATGTAGCAGAGACTTGTTGATTTGCTTCATTGTGTTAGTTCAAATAGTATCATGTTTAGGTGGTAGAAGGACATCAATAGTACTGCCTGAAAACTGCATTTCATTCAAATGGGTAACTATTTATTAATTGTATGTCTGATGACATTTTTTGTACAGAGCTTACCCCATGGCATTACCAACTACTTACCAAGCGAAGGCTTTACCAAGGACTACACCACCAAAGGAAGTACATTCACTGTGAAGCTCGAGGTTGTGGACCGATTATGGCCTGTGAAGTTATACATTTATGAAGGAAAATACACATCCTGTGTCGTATCTGCTGGTTGGGCTGCATTTGCGAGGGACAATACATTGCGATTAGGAGATGTGTGTGTATTTGAAGTGATTATGAGGGACGAAGTTGTGTTCAAAGTCCACATTTTCAGATGCCCTCATTAAGTGGTTACTAACTTTGCATTGACAATAGAAGGTTGGATATGTACTGTTCTGGACTATGTTTCAGCAGATGTTTTGTCAAGACTTATGAACTTGTTGAGTTGTTAGTATTTACCAGTATTTATGTATAGACTGGATGGCTGATTTTTGTGTTGGTATTTTTTAGTTATGATCTATAGCGGTTGAGTTGTTTTGTGTGATTTGTGTGTTGGTATTTATGATCTACTTACTGTTGAATCCTTTTGTGATTTGATATCGGTTGTTCTATATTATGATTTCTTAATACGTGCAAATATGCAATTAGTGAAGTTTAATGTCTCTTGCATGAACTGTAAACTTGATTGCAAAGTGATGGAAACCAAAATCAATTGGTTGAGAACTTGAACTAGACTTGCATTAAAATTAAGAATTAAAGCTGGACTTACAGAGAAACTGGAGAAACAAAGTTTCTGTCCAGGTATAAAACTAAGTTAAATTCACATCAAAAACTGATTGTACTCTTACATAGCTATCCTATTTATAATCTTTAACTATTAGGAAATAAAGTAGCCAATAGTTACATAAGTTAAAGCTGTAATTTAAGAGGATACATGGCAGATATTAGCAGTCAAAATAAGGGGCTGCTGGCAGTCCTAAGAGGTCAGAAGGTTGGCTGGCTGGTTGTCAGTCCTAAGGATAGAGGGTGGCTGCATCATACTCCCCTCCATAAAGGAAACTTGCCCTCAAGTTTCAGTTGGAAAATAAGGCTTCAAATGCTTCACATTGAAGGCAGTAGAAATGTTTAAGTGAGGGGGTAGTTGGACTGTGTAGGCATTGTCATTGATTGTAGTCAATACTTTGCATGGACCTACTTCCCTTGCTCCCAACTTGGAATAGGAGCCATGAGGACACCTTACTTTAGTCAAAATCACCCATACAAGGTCCCCTTCCTTGAAAAGTAGTCTCCTTCGGTGAATATCAGCAGCAACTTTGTACTTTGCATTGGAATGTTCAATTCTCTCCTTGACTTGTGCATGGACAGATTGCATAAAATGTGTCATTTCTGTTGCTGCAAAAGCTTACCCACTTAGCATGCCTCTTGTTCACATTAGATTGGCTATTGAGATATTTCAAAGCCTCATGATTGGTGTGTAGAATAAACTCCTTGTAGGCCAAATAGTAACTCCAATGCTTGATGGCTTGAACAATAGCATAGAATTCCTTGTCATAGGTAGAATACCTAAGTTTTGCTTCATTCAACTTCTCACTAAAGAATGCTATGGGCTGCCCTTGATTTCATTGCAAAAGGCTCTCCAAATGATCTACATCTTTTATTTGCTGTTGCTTGGTCAATTTGGTGGAGTCGCAATCAAGCAATTCATAAGAATTCTGGCGGCTTCTAGCAAGGTACTCCCAGCGTGTGTTTACTGCTGAGATTTCAGAGCCTATTGCTGTTCTGGAAGGTGTGCTCCTTGCAGCAAAAATGGAGGTCTCTCATGAGTCCGATACCTTGTCCATTATTGAACCTATCAATGATGGGGTCTTTGGTGGTGAGCTAGGATACATGGCAGATATTTGGGAAGTCTCCTCTTCTTTTAGCTGGACAAAATGGATAGCTGAACTCATCTTCCAATACCCAGCAACGACCCATAGCAGTGAACACATCGTGAGGCCTATAGAGTTCGGGGTTGCCAGAACCAGACATTGACGCTGAATACAATAACAGCAAATGATCAAGTTAACAGTGTGCATCAACTTTTGGTAAATAATGATTATGTGCAATATAAAATGTTGCTATAGTCAAGATTTCAATATCTTTTGACCAACATTTACTACAACAAACAACCAAAATCACACCAATGTACTTATTCAACCAAAAAAATACAATTTCTTGTGACCAACATTTACTACAACAAACAACCAAAATCACACCAATGTACTTATTCAACCAAAAAAATACCATTGCCATAAAATTAAAAATTCAAGCAAAAAAATTTGTATCAAACGTACTCATTCAACCAAAAAAATAAAACTTCATTGCAATATCAAATAAAAATACCATTGTGACAAAATTATGGGGTGAGTTTTTTACCTGAGGTGATACAAATTTTACTTGAGTCCGGACGCAACTGTGGAGCAGAGCTGCAGAGTGCAATCAGTTCAGCCGAAATGCAAGACACTCTCAATGGGAGGGGATGGGCAGGTAATATGCGAGAATAACTCGACTCTACGGAGTTCGAGTATGCTTTATAACTCGATTAATATAATATCGAGTTATGTTCGAAGACATGTGCCGTACACCTGACACCAAGACAGGTAGACAGAGGTTTAACAAGCGCATAACTCGATAGCTGCATAGTCGGTTATATAACTCGGTTTTGGTATTATCGATTTTTTCAGAAAGAAAATGCCACGCTGGTACACCAGGGGTGGAACATGGCTCAAGTATAACTCGATTATCCAATGATCGAGTTTTTCAATATAACTCGATTTCCCGTTTGTCGAGTTACAAAACAGGGGCATTTCCCTAATTAGTTTGGGAAATGGGGCATAAAGCTGCTATTTTTGCCCAAACAGGGCATTTCCCAATTTTGTCCTGCGTTCATACGATCCGATAAATTTGTTAATATAAACATATGATCGAAACAAAAAAGAAAATGTTATTATAGTCGCGTGGGAGCATCTGTGTTGTTTAGCAAGCAACATATATGTGTTGGTATGTATAAATATGATATGGATACAAAGTCAAATACTTTATAATAAAGAAAATGGAAAAATTCTTCTCAAAAAAAAAAAAAAAAAGATGGAAAAACGAGTAAAAAGGAAATTAAGACAAAGTGTAGTGTAGGCATCATTAAATGTTCGTGTTCATGTTTATGTTCATGTATGAATATGCATTCCTTTTTCGAATGAACTGTGAGTGAAGTCCAAGAGAGAGAGAGAGGTGAGAACGTGACATACGGGAAATTTGGAAACAGATCAGATCCTTCTAATGATAATTCACAATAATTTCTCCGCGTTTCCATTCCAGTAGTGTCCACTTTCCTTTTATTTATTTATTTATTTTTTTTTTTTTTGAGAGAGTTTTTAACCTATAGCGTCCGCTCCTGATAATTGCTCTTTATTATCAAACCAAGACACCAATCAGTTTTTGGTGTAGGCGGGGATTGAACCCCAGATCTCTTATACAACCATCAGAGACTTTACCAGTTGAGCTAACTGGAACCCACATTTATTTATTTTGTTTATTCCTTATTCAAACAAACGTAAATATTTTTACGTTGAAGAATGAAATGAATATGATACGCGTTCTTTTCTGTCTTTTTTTTTTATTATTTAAAATATAAACCTAATTAATCCTAATGGTTTTTCTTCCTCCTTCCTTCTCCATCATCACGATGCTGAATGTTGATGATGCCTAATAATGCCTTTGCAATTTGCATACACTCCCCTTCTTTCATTGCTGGTACTTGGTAACCTTAGGTTAGAGGATTTTTTTGCCATTTAGCATTATTTTGGCAACAATTTCGTTAGTCGGTATATTTTTGAAACATTTTAGCAACTTAGCATCTCGAGTTTCTTAGACTTGATTTCAATGAAGGAACTCAAGTCTCACACACTCGATTTTGATGCTCTGAAAGGTTGATGTGGAAATTTGTATACATGTAGAACTCAAGTCTCAAAGACTCGAGTCTTGTTTTTAATTTTACATTTTTGAGCAACGGAGAAGAAGAAGAAGAAGAAAGAAGAAGAAGAGGATACCCATACCCACGGCAAAACCAAACCCACCCCGTGAAATTACCTATAGCAACCAAACCCACCTACAGCAAAACCAAACACACCCCACCTATTCTCATCTCAGCGGCGAATCGGTGATGGATCTCCCGATTGGGAAGGTGGCCGTTCTTCTTGGTGCAAGTTTGTCTCTGCTGTCTCTCTTTTTCTTCGATTCTCCATTTTTTTTTTTTTTTTTTTTTAATTCTAAGAGCCACTCCGATGTCAATGCTGAGATCATGATTTTTGGGTTGGAGAAGAAGAATGAAGAAGGAAGTGGAGAGAGGGTTTTGTTCTTGGGTTTTTCAAAGCAAGAACTCGAGTTTCACGTGGATTTTAAATCCACTTCAGCTCTGCAAGCATATGGAACTCAAGTTTTTAAAACTCGAATTATTATAGTGAACTCGAGTCTAAAAATCTCGAGATGTTAGTTCTCTAAGTAGTTTGAAAACGTTACTAACTAATAAAATTGTAGCTAAATGATGTTATTTTGCAAAAAAAAAAAATATAAAAAAAAAATAAAAATAAATCCTAGGTTAGAAGCAGACAAAAAAAAAACAAAAAAAAAAAAAAAAGACTTTTTGAGAGTTTGGTGAGATTCATGGTTACTTGTTATTAGGAGCGGGGTGGGTGTGGGACCCAACAGTTGGTATCTACATACTGCCTATATAACGAAACATGTGTTGTTGTGTTGGGTCAACCCAGTTTTTCATTTGTTTGGAGTTGATGTTTGCACTGATTAGCGGTCGGTCTCGGTCAGCATATTTTAAGCTTTAGCCTTCAATCCCATAAATTTTCACATTTAATTTTCTTTTTGGCCCATAAGGTTTTTCTAAAATGGCAGTGGCAGCTTGATAATCCCACCAGCTGCTTTACAGCTCCTCCATCCCACTCTTCTTATTATGATTCTATATATTCTCTTAATTCCATTTTCTTGTTTCAAAGACAAGAATTATTTGTAGGAGAGAAAAGAGTGAGAGTACTGCACTATATATATCAACAATATCATAATTTTTGGTTAATTAGAGTTTAGGTAGAGATAGAGACAGAGAAAGATGGCAGCTGAAGAAGGTCCAACTTTGGAGTACACACCAACGTGGGTTGTTGCTGTTGTGTGCAGTGTTATCGTCGCCATCTCTCTCGCCGTTGAACGTCTCCTTCACTACACTGGCAAGGCATGTCTAGTATTTGTGCATGTCAATCTCTTTTCTGCATCCATCATTTCAATTTCCTTATTAGTCTTAGACTACTTTGGTAAACTCATCATCATTAATTATTCATATAATGAATGACTCTCTCTCTTTTGCAGTATCTCAAGAAAAAGAACCAGAAGCCTCTCTTTCAAGCCTTACAGAAGATCAAAGAAGGTCACCAGTACTCTCAACTCTCTTTCTCTCTCTATTACATTTATATATACATACATACATATAGAGTTCGATATATTCTGGGTGTGCCTGATCATATCGTTTTATTGTGTGAAATGTGAATGAATGCAGAGTTGATGTTGTTGGGCTTCATATCACTGCTACTCGCAGTGTTCCAATCACGGATTGAAAAACTTTGCATATCCAAGAACTT
The DNA here is from genome assembly GCA_019022515.1 of Quercus aquifolioides. Classification (NCBI taxonomy): domain Eukaryota; kingdom Viridiplantae; phylum Streptophyta; class Magnoliopsida; order Fagales; family Fagaceae; genus Quercus; species Quercus aquifolioides. The sequence continues at coordinate 3,969,741 of CM032331.1, forward strand.
AGCCAAAGAGTGGTTGCCTTGTAAATTAACAGATGCATCTTCTTCTTCTACTACTGGCCATTTCCAAACCTTGTTCACTTCTTTTATTCCCGGTCGCCTCCTTGCCGAGGCAACAACTACTCCCCCCGATTATTGTGCTAAGAAGGTGGTACTTAAAAACTTTTTCTGTGTCTAAATTTTGGAACTTAACCGCAATCAGTGCTTCTATCCATATTACTATTTTGGCTATTGGTGATTGATTAATGGGGTTTTCTAGTTTTGTTGTTTTTTTTAATCAAAGTAGATACGAATATATCACAAAGGAATCAATTTTTAGTTGAGTTAGTTGACTCTATCAACGCACCAAAACAATTTTTGTATTTTAGTTTGTAGTTTGTAGTGTATTGAGTACTGTTTATTGGGGGAAAAAGGGCCCGTATGAATTTTTTTTAAGCAAACTGCAGATAAATTTTTTAATCATGACTTGACTTGGAATAATATTTAGTTTTTGAAGTTCTATAAAAACAAATATATTATTGATTGGTGGAATCTTCCAGTCAATCTTCTCAAAGCAAATGCATTGGTTGCAAATGCATATGCTCTTCTTAATTATCTACATACTTGTTAAATCAACGGGCAGGGTGGATTGTTTGAAATGTCACATATTTGGAATCCAACATTAGTTACTGTTCCTTATTGTTAGCAGTTTCTTTTCTTTTCTGTTCTTTTCTTCTCCTCCTTTTTCCTTCTTTTCAATTGTCTTTGTGTATTATAGACTCTTGTTCAATCTTCTGCAATTGCTAAATCTTACTGGTAGGAGGCCTGTATTACAAAATTGTCAGCTAATGTTAAATTGTTAATACAAACAAAATATTTTTACTCTTCACTGTTTGCAATTGAATAGATCAACATCTTCTAGTGTGGACAGAATTATGTAATTTTTTTTCCCAGTTGAGACCTTTGTGAGTTATAACTTATAAGCATGCATAACTGAACTCAGCATCATATAAAGTTATTAACGTCTTCAAAGAATGCTCTAGGAATGCAATCAAAATCTAATTTGTTAACTAAGGTTGCACACGCGTTTATGAATTGAAATATCTTATTAGTTTTTTGCTTTCTTTACATCATTTTTGCAGGGAAAGGTCCCACTGTTATCTTCTGCTGCATTGCATCATCTTCACATATTTATCTTTGTGTTAGCTGTTGTGCATGTGACTTTCTGTGCTCTAACCATTCTTTTCGGAGGAGCAAAGGTTAGTTGTCCCTATTCTTATAATTATCTTTCTATTTTTTTCTTTTTTTAATTATAAGCAAGAATTTTTATCCATTAACCTTAGAGTCAATTTTTCTAAAATATGTTTTAATAGTGTAGATACGTCAATGGAAACATTGGGAGGATTCTATTTTTAAAAAGGAAAACAATCCAGAAGAAGGTAATGCTCAATTTCTCGTTAAAAGTTTTAAGTCTACATACTTTCTTGTGTTATGTTTCTTCTGCTGAATCCCAAATCATAAAATAAATTTGGTAAAGTTGTAAAACTGACCCTCTAACTTTCACATTTTTTTTCATTTCAGTCTTCAAATTTTCAGTTTTGTCAATTCAGTCCTCTAACTTTTAATTTTTGTCAATTCAGGGTTCCGTTACAGCTCAGTTATTGCTGCTGTTAGAACCACTAAAACGACGCCATTTCGCATGTGTTTTTTTTTTTTTTAATTCAGAATTAAAAGAAATAAGAAAAATCTAGAAAAAAAAAAAAAACATCATTCGCCCTCAATTCTTTTGGACTGAATGTTATAGAATTGAGTCACTCAGAATTTTTCACCATGGCCTGAATTTTCATCATTCACCCTGAAGTGTGCATTTTCTTTAGTATCCAACAACTTGCCGCTGTTTACATCTTTTCTCATGAAAATACTGTATTTGCAGTTCTGAAAACAAACTTTACACAAGTCCAAGATCACGATTTTATCAGGAATCGCTTTCTGGGTATTGGCAAAGATTCAACTTTGTTAGGATGGGTGGTAAGTTATAGAACCCTTTATAATCAAGTCAATCTGCCTGTTTGACAAGTAATACCAACTATGATTACAACCGCTAATAATTTAATTTGATTCATCAACGTTATTAAAAGGATAACGTAATGATCATACTTATCAATAGTTTTTCATGATGGAGTGCATTCATTTCACCATGGTTTCTTGGTCTCTCTTCTTCAGAATATAAATTTCATTGATGAAATTTGTGAAAAATTACAAAGTGACCATACTGACCATTTCCATTTTAAATTCGTTTGATTAAAAGTTGGCTTACTAAGATTCATAACTTAATAGTTTCCAACTGTATCCCAGGTTGTTTTATAAATATCAGGAAAAAGAAAAACCACTATCTTTTACCTCTTCTTATATGCCAGGCTACACGTAATTTTTTTTTTAAAACCCATGTACTACTCAAATGTTAACAAGCCTGAAATACATAGGGAAAGGTCAATTTCAAGACAAAAAATAATAAAATAATAAAAAATAAAAAGAAAAAAGAAAAAGAGATTAACAAAAAATGATTTCACTCTGAAAATTTAAATGTTGTAGATCACCTGTGCATTTTATGTATAATAATCAAGAATGAAATATTTCAGTTATGACATTAGAATATCACTTCTACAGCCATAATATATATAAAAGACAGAAATCATTCTGGGATGCTTGCCTGACTTGTAATGGACATCAGAATTGGGCAGTTACAACAAAATGCACTAATTTTTCTTCTCTACTATTACAAAGTTACAAACAAATTATTTATTTTTTTAATGAAACCATCATTTTCAGCATTCATTTTTCAAGCAATTTTTTGCGTCTGTGACCAAAACAGATTATCTGACAATGCGACTGGGCTTCATTATGGTAAGTTATATAAAGTTCTACATGTATTCAATTTATTATTCTTTATTTTTTTCAAAACCCCATTACTTTTTACTTCACTAGATAATCTTCTGATTTTTAATATCTTTCTTTTCTATAGACTCATTGCAGAGGAAACCCACAGTTTAATTTCCACAATTACATGATTCGTGCCTTTGAAGCTGATTTCAGGAAAGTCGTTGGAATAAGGTTCGTCACAATAATTAAAGACATTCCAAGTGCACTCATTATCTTATTTGCTATATTTTGAGCTTTATTATTCCTAATGTGGAGTACATCTTATAAGGTTAAACCGATAAAAAAGTACTGACTTAGAAGGTTTGTGCTTATGCTCAACCTCTTTTGTTTGAAAAATGGTAGTACTTCTATTTTCCATGTATTTTATTACAATATACTAGCTCTCCGTGCACCAAGTACTTTCTAATCTGGTTCCTCTTAGTTGATAGATCCTACTAAATTCTAACTTCATCAATTGCAGATGGTATCTTTGGTTATTTGTGGTCATTTTCTTGTTGCTGAATGTGGCTGGTAAGCTCTCTCCCTCTCACAATGTGAGACTCACATTAACAAAGTGTAACAGGTTTTTCCCACATAATTGAATGTATGGCCCTAAGACCATCCTTAGCAACCCAGTTTTTCTAGTCTGACTCGCATTTATAATATGGTCCTAACCCAGGTTCTGAAAACAGTGTAGAAATTTTCGTTGTAGAGGTTTCAAGTTCTTATCCATTTGACTCACATTTCTAAATCTAATTACTGTTGAGTTGAACGTCATGTTCCATGAATTATTCATCAAAATTTCTGAGTTCCAATGACCATAATGCCATAGTCCTTGTCTCTGTTCTAGGCTCAGCTACATGAAGATCATTATCTCCAATCCATCATGTATTCTGACTTTTCTTGCAGGTTGGCATGCGTACTTCTGGATTGCATTCATACCCTTCATTGTAAGTTCTACGTCATAGTTTACCTGTTAAATTGCTTATATATTTATGCAATTTTATTAGTCACAGTTTTGTGAAGATTATACCTTGTAAGAACATTTTGATTGCCAACCTTTCTTTTTTGTTTGCGCCGGAAGAGCAAAGTCTGTTTGTGCACTAGTTCACCCTAGAATTTAAATCTTGATGCCCAGTAGCTCACATGACAGATTGTGCTTATGTGTTTTTTTTTTTTTTTTAATGTTGGATTAAAAGGAACTAGCCAGTCTTACATTAACTGCATTTTCTGAGTTAAATTCCTTTTGATATACAAGGTGGCTTTTGTATGTAAATATATATATTTGGTTTTTAACCTAATAAAGCAGTGTCATTGACAGTTGGTATCTATTTCTTCCTTTGAACTCTTCTAACCTATCACAAGGAGCTTGTAATATTTTAAAGCTGAATGTTACAGTTTTACACCTAGTGTAGATCAAGGAAAAATTGTGGTTGTCAAATATAAAATGGAGTCCTAGATCATCAATTCATAGAAACAAACATATGTCCCCTCAAAAGCTTGACATGCTTATATAGGACCAAATCATAGACATCTCTTGTAGCAGCCATTAAGCATTGCTACAATTCACCCAAGCTTAGGCTCTATAAAAGGAGTCTTACAATCTTACAGGCGCTTCCAGAAATTCAAGGAGCTCTCAGTGGTACGAGATAATTTTTGGGCAAGAATTTGGTATATACATGCTCATTCTCCCTAAAAAGGAACCTGTGAAAGATAATAATTATATTAAACTGTTTTTTTGCAAGCATTTCACTAGTTTCTATCATATTCAACTTGGTAAAACATAGAGATCATAATCTCCACCTTATCTAATCATCCAAGTCAACTAAGATCATTTAACTCCTAAAATTGGCGTCATTGATGTTAAGGTGATCATTCAGTTGACTTCAAACTGTAGCAATACACAAGCAAAAGTTCTGTTTTCATTATAGCTGACTGTTTAGGACAAATGGAACATGTGCCAAAAGATGTCAAGAAGGATGTTATTCCTGGTTTCATTAAATAGTACTTGTATACTAGTATTTACAAATATAAATCTGTTAGAGATATTGGTTAGGGATTTTGTTATGTCTGTATGAATTAAATTTCACAATTATGTTGTCAAGATTAAATTCTGTACCCTTCAATTTTAATCCATTTCATCAAGTCCTAACACATGTTTGTGTGTGTGTGTGTCAAAAATATAAGGAAGATTGCATGCACTATTTAAATGGCTGACATTGTTCAATTTTGAGTGTGTGCAATTTCTACACTAGAAGGAAGACTGGATATAGACTTTGTTCACCACTTTATGATATGTCCCTCATCAGTTAACCATGCCACCTAGCAGCTACACGTTATCTATACAATAGATGGATTTCAGGCTTCTCAGCTTCTAAAGATAAATGTGTTAGCTCATTTCTAGTGTCTTTTCGATACTTTTGTTTAACTTATTATGTTCTTTTGTTGAAAATAACAATCAAATAAATGATTCATAATAATTGTGTGTCTGCTCAAATCATCAATCTACATGTTCATCTTGTAAATGTCCTAGATAACATGTAGGGTAAGGGCCATAACATTGATATTGTTTTTTTATATTTTACAGCTTCTACTTGCTGTGGGCACTAAGTTAGAGCATGTAATTATCCAGTTGGCCCATGAGGTTGCCGAGAAACATACAGCAATTGCAGGTGATTTGGTAGTTCGACCTTCAGATGATCACTTCTGGTTCAATAGGCCCCAGATTGTTCTCTTGCTGATCCATATCATCCTGTTTCAGAATTCATTTGAACTGGCAGTTTTCTTTTGGATATGGGTAAAACAATTAAAATTCAATATTCATTGCACACTAATGAGACAAAGATAAATTGGAAATGAAAACTATGGATTGAATTTCTATGATGCTTCAATATGTTACAGGTTCAATACGGATTTGACTCGTGCATAATGGGAGAAATCAGTTATATCATCCCAAGACTTGTTATAGGGTAAAACAATGATAATAATTATTCTATTCTTGAAATCATGTGTTTCTATTGATGAACCAATCTGATGTTAAATGTCAACTTTTATTCATAGGGTATTCGTTCAGTTCGTCTGCAGTTATAGCACCCTACCACTTTATGCAATTGTCACACAGGTGAGTTGGATCATCACTATGAATTCACCTTCTTTATGATCAATTAATTTATGTTGGGATTTTAGGCGGATGAAAATTGCTGAATTCCTTAAAATGTAGATGGGAAGTTCATTTAAAAAGGCTATATTCGAAGAACACATACAAGAAGGGCTTGTTGGTTGGGCTCAAACGGCAAAAAAGAACAAGGGTTTGAGAAAGGCTGCTAATGGCTCAACTACTACTACTACTAATGCATCCGGCCAAATGAGTCCAAAAGAAACTACTTCTTTGGCAATTCAGATGAGTGAAGTATCTGCAATGGAAGAAGGCAATGCAGGAGAGATTGCAGCTGCAACTCTCTACGGTGGACATAGATAAGCGCATCATAGTCTCACTCAAAACTCTTGTATTTAGCCGGGTGTTTTTTACTTCTTGTAGTTAAGGTGAATTTAGAAATAGTTGTGTTTTGATATATGCTACATATTTATTAAAATTGTTCAAATGCATACTATATAGTTGGTTTATTGATTTTATTTCTTGTATAGTAATGATGATGATGTGTAAAATGATGATATAATTTTGATGTAAGCAGTTAAGTACTAAGTTCAATAGAATTGTTTGCTAGCAATCAGAACTAACTAACTTGATAATATATCATGTGGAATTATTTTCTAAAGAAAAGTCATTAATAGTTATTTCATGTGAAAATTTCTCTCCACATTATATTCAAATAGTCTCTTCATAATGGATTATTCAAAAAATGGAACAGACTAATAACAAAAACAACCGGATATCAAGTGCTTAGAATACAACAACACAACGCCCATTAAGTATTGGCTATAATATAATCTCTACATCACCGTTCTTTTACACAGGAATAGGATGTTTCAACTTTCAAGATCCAGACCGATAGCCAAATTCAAGTGCTTCGTTTTCAAGAAATCCAATTATTCAAAAACAAAATTGAAAGTCATTTCAACCCAACAACATAGAAAAAATCACTAATTTTATAAATGTCTACAACTACAAATACAAGTGTAGAACTGTGCGCAGGGAAGAAGCAAGAGCTAAAGGTTTGGATTTTTTTTTTTTTAATTGCAACTTCAAGAATAAGAATTTTTTTTGGGGGGGGGGGGGGGGGAGATAGAAAATGCTAAAGAATATTCTTAGGTCATTCATTAATAATTCATTTAAAGAAAGTTTTTATGAAAAAAAAAAAAAAAACAATTAATGTTTTGATAGCTTTTTTCATTTCCCATAAAAGTGTTGCCAAAATTTTCTTAAAATGGATTCTTAACCAATGCTCTAAAGGCACTTGTTAGCATGACCCATTTAAGATTTAATGAATGATCTATGGATGAGCGAATGGCCCCTGTACTTTGGATCGTGCCTCCTCCATTCTGGAGAAAATTAAATTGAAACTACTTCATTTTATTAAGTTTGTATTCTTTTCTTGTTAATTTTACATTAATTCAAACTTCGTTTTTTTACTTCTTTTTTTATAATTTAATTTGAAATCAATTTTATGTATATTAAGGCTTACATATAATACTTATTTTGTTGTATAATATTTATGTTTGCCAACAATAGTTTTAAATACTTTGAAATTTGATTTTCTTAATTCATATTTTATTTTAAAAAAAATTGTATGACACTATAAGACTACAACAAATTATAATATTTACCGTTAAAAGTAGATTTTATTTTTTAAATCGATTATATGATTTTGAAATCTTTAAATAAGAATTTAAAGTATAAAATACTTTTATATCCTAAAATTACATATTTTTAAGCAACCTCTCAAACACTTCCTAAACCACTCAATTCTCATAACAGAATATGGAGACCTCAATCGCAAACACCGAATTCATTATCTCAATGAAATTAAGGAAATCATTTGTAAGTATCAACATAAAGAAAATGTGATTAGACAAAGATAAATTAGCTAAAAACACATCCAATTATCCAAATTTAAAATTCTTTAATTGGGCTTTCATATCTGTAAAGTTGTGATTTACAACTACTTTGTGTTGGCTTTAATTCCGTGCCAAATTTGATTATAATTATGTTCAATTTTTTGTACCATGTATTATTTGTGGGATTTTACTGTAAGGGTTGTGTGTGAGAGAGAGTGTGAAGACTCAAGACAATTGAAGACCAAAGCTGTTTTCGCAGGTAACTCACGAGTAGACTTCCCGCGACAGATGGTGACAGTTGGTTTTCATGAGTGTCTCGCGAGTAAGGCCTTCCTACGAAATACCCGCGAAACATTTTGTTTTGTTATTTTGTCATATCTGATACACCCTATGTAACACCCCGACCCAACTTTATAGTTAATCTATGTGTTCAAGAATTAATTATTATTTTAATCACTTACTTTCTAAATTAATAGAAGAGTATTTAATAAACACATTATTTTATAATGTCTTTGAATAAGAATTGTAAAGATTATAAATACTTTTTTTTGAGAGGGAAGATTATAAATACTTGAATGGCTAATTGTATTATGTATATATATTAAGTATGTACAAAATTATATTAAGTAGTTTAAGTTATTAGATATATAGTTGTTGGTGTTTAATTAAATGTATAAAGGTAAGGGTTTATATGCAAAGTTATTTTATTATTTGGGCCTTTCTAGAATATAGAACTATGAGAGGGTGAAAAGTATAAATACTAAAAGATTGAAAAGGTGAGTTATCCTTTCTTTCCTTAGCAATATACGTGAATCACCCAAGATATTTTGCTTGACTTCTTGGCTGCAGAAACTTTCTTGGTCTTCTTGCTTTGCTTCTTTGTTTTCTTCCTTCTTTGTTCTTATTGGTTGCATCTTTATCTCTTCTTTGACTTTCTCAAAGAAAGAAGACTCAAGAAGCTCTCCCCCTCCATTCCCACGGGTCCAATTAAATAAAAAAATTCTCACATCACTTTACTCTCTTTTCTCTTAAGGAAATAGCTAGAAGCTCTCTTGAGTCCAAGGGTTCACACACCAAAAGAAATATAAGTCTCCATCTTATCTCATCTTTGACTCTTTCCAAGCAACTACAACAATCAATGACTCTCTCCCCCTTCTCATGCCCACGGCTCCAACACAAAAAAGAGAGAAAACTCTCTCAAGCTCTCTACCTCTAATTCCCCTCAAGAACAAGGAAATTAGTAAGGGCTAGCTACTCTCATCTTAGAATCCATGATTTCTTTAAAGAATTTTAGTAATGGTATTTGTGGTTTGTGAAATTAGGGAATCATGAACTTGTAAGTTTATATATATATATATATATATATATATGCTGTTTTAAGAAGCTTTGAAATTGTGTTGGTGATTTGTTGAAGGTAGTTTAGGGTTTTTACTAATTAAGAATTGTGTATGATTAAGGAAGTGGGAAAAAGTTAGGATGAGTACTATTGATGTTACTGCTGAGATTTTTGGTTGTATGTAATTTTGCTTTAAATGGTTAAATGACTGTATATAAGTGTTTTCTAACATGTTTAATGAGTGCATAAAAATCCCCATATGAAAATACCATCTTTTGATAATCGTTTGTGAATTTACAAGAAAATGTTGCAAAGCTGTCATTGTGACAGATTCTGTGTTTATGCATGATAAATTATGTATTAAATTGTATACAGTGAATTTGGATGCTAGGGTTATTTTCTATGAAAGCTAAGACACATACGGTTGTTATGGAAGTGGTCTCACAACATTTGGATCAATACAAAAATAATGGTTTAATTTCTAAATTGCATAAAATTCTGTCAGGACAGATTTGAATATGCTGTATTGTATGATTTTTAGTAAATTATGGTTTTATGCTTTGACTACGAAATTTTTATAGTATATATTGGACATATAGGGGAGTTTCTCTGTAAAATTGCATGAGGTTTGGATGGGATTTGATGGCCCGTTTGTATTTTATAAGTGAAGTATATGCTACTGGAATAAAACAGTGAACAGTAAGGGACATGCCTAACTTTGAGGATTTAATTCTAAAGTTAGAGTGAATGATTTGAGCTATAATTTATTATGCTCATCATATGATATGTCTGGATCATAGAGTAATTTTGTATAACTTGGTTCAAGATTTAGTACTCAAAGGAGGGGTTCTAAATCATTCGACGGTGGTATATATCAAGCTGTTTTGTTGAACATGTTGTATGTTTCCTTAAGAGTGTTTATGGTTACATGACAATGCTTAAAAGAGTTTATTTTTATGCATGCATTATTGCCCTAAACTCAAAGCATCTTTTGAAATGAAGTTGGCTCTTCTAAAAATATGATATTAATATGAGAAGGATGGTATTTCGTTAGGTTGGTACATCATTTGTTGATGTGTGCATTATATGTTTGTGGGAACCTCTTTGAGGTGGGAATTAGGATTTCCTTGACTCTAAGAGATAGGTTTTGAGATGAATGTGTAAGTTTATGATAAGGAATAATGGATAGTAATAAGCTTTGATTTTGGCTAGGTGTTACCAGCCGTCAAGTCTAAGCTCATTCGACTTTAAGCTCTCGATTCCTCTGCTTTCAGGTAACGGATAAGCTATATGGGCATTTGGTAAGTCATGAGGTTATTTTAAAGTATCTTATGCATTAAAAAGTTTTTTATTAGAGATATGACATGTAAGCATTATCAGACAAAGATATGTTCGTGAGCTTTCGAGACTTTATGTATATGATTTAAGCATATTAATGCTATTACTAATTCCACGAACATGATGATTAAAGAAAACAATAGAAATGCTATTATTGTAAAATGTAATGCAAACTATGAATTTCAGTATGATGAATAAGAATGAAATGTTTTTGGGTTATGTCCTCTGGTGATCTGAACTCGGCCAGTAGGGGTTAATTACTAGCTTTCCATGGGAAAAATGTTATCTATTTGGCCATTTAAAGTAGAGGAAATGGGGCTGTCGTAACTCTAATCTGAATAAGGTCTTCTCCCCAATGTGTACGGACGGCGGGGAGGAACAAAATCTTGAGGGGATGTGTCATCAGGCCTCCCAAAGAGGACAATATCATGCACACGGGGTCACCCAAATGTGATGAGGCCTTCTCTGTACAGACTTATTAGATATGGACTAACCAATAAGTTATTTATGAACAGCTATATTATGTTATTAATCATGAGAGAATTATTTTTTTAAAATGCATTGTGAAAAGTTAAAAACTCTCATGAAATGAAGAAGTTTCTGATGAAAAGAAAGCTGTTCATTAAAGGTAAAAATTTCTAAAGTTCTATTATGCTATAAAGATAAAGCTTCTGAGGAAAGTACAAGTTTATGTTAAGAAGTTATCAGATATTTGTTTTTCTTTATGAAACGTTAAGTTTTATGATTATGAAAGTTATAAGATTTTACGAGAAGAAGTTTATGAAGAAAAGTAATATTATCCTGATGAAAAAAAAAAAGGAGAACAATTATTTTTAACGAAGCGCGTATAAGTTACTATTATAAATAGTATAAAATACTATGCATGAAAAGATATTCTCCTATCTACATATCTATAAAATGAAATGAATTGATTTACATGCATCCTTACTAAATTCTCATATATCTTACCTTTACTAAGCTGTGTAGCTCACCCCTTCCACTCTTTTAGTTAGCAGGTTTTATTTTGGAGCAGAGAGAGCCTTAGTCGAGTTTTGGAAGGAGCTGGTTTTAGTTTTAAAAGTATAGATCCCAAATTATTAGCAATTCGATGTTTAGCTTTGTAGTATTGTGTATTTTAGGATCTAATGAAAGTTGTATACTTTAGAGTATTAAGAGATGTATTATGTAAGAGATTCAGAAATTGAATGACTGGTGGATTATGTTATATTTTGAGTACAGTGTAGATGCTCTGAATATCAAGTGAAAAGTTAAAACCAAAAGAAAAGAAATGAGAAAGAAAAGAAAGAGAGAAGCTTTTGGTAAAAGTTTTGTAAAAGTTAAGTTGGTTCTTGTTAATATCAGGTTTAGGCTTGGTATTAGCATGCCGGTCATGGTCACAAATCCGGGTATCGGGTTTGGGGCGTGACACCCTATCTCTACCCACATTATATATATCCACATTACTCACATATGTTGAGGAGTGCTTTTCAGAGAGAAAATCCTTGTCACAAACCCTTGAGAGTGAGAGATTGTTATACCCACAATTCTCTACACAATCCATTATGGTTTTCCTCAACTCCTACCTCTCCATTTCCAAATCCTTAAGAGGTTGATAGCCCAAACACTTACCACTCACATCCTGAGTGTAAAGTGAGTTTTTGGTGCTATTGCGAAGTATTGGAAGAAGCAATTTGTTTGGTGGATGCAATCGGGCTGAATTGCGTGATCCAGAGAGCTAGAGAAGACAAGGCTTGGCCAAGTCAATTGGTAGCAGGAGTTTGGAGGACTCGAGTACATGGGGTAGACTAGGCTTAGAGGGTCTTTTGTTATTCGTGTACTCCAAATTATTTTCTAGTGGATCGATTTACCGCTTGGAGGGCGGCGAAGAGGTTTTTCGCCGAGTACTTCGGTTTCCTTTTCGATAACACATCGGCATGTTATCTTGTGTTTGCATTCTTCTTCCCTACTCTTTTAACTTTCATTTTACTGCTGTGATTTGTTGAATATGGCTTAGAGTAGTATTGTTGTTTGTTCACTCGCATTTACTCTATTCCGCACTTAGTTTAAGTTAGAATAAAATCAACCGAGCCGTAAGTTTTAATTTGGAGGTCTAAACAGCTCTTGTGTTTTTACACATAATCGAGCTTTCAATATCCTTTAAAAAAAGTGAAAAATACTTTGAAATCGTCATTGATTTTTTTTTTTTTTATCACTATAATTCATACCACAGTAAAAAAACCAACAAAGAAACCTACAAATTATGAGTTCTAACATAAAATTTAAAATAATAATAATAATAATAATAACTAACTTCATAAATAATCAATTAGAATGTTTCATTTTTTTTTTTTTTTAGTTCTTAAGCAAAATACATTTATGATGACCTTCCCAAACCAAAATCCCAAACACCCAAAGACTCAAAATGAATCTTAACTTTCACAAAATCCACCACGTCTAACTTCAATATCAAAACTATAAGCTACAGTCATTAAATAAAAAACACAAGCCCTCTTTTTTGGTCATAGCCCACTCATACAAATTAGGATCAAATTGTACTGCAATGTTGAAGTTATGTAGGTGTCGTTGAAAGGTTGAAGGTAAATGACATCATTTTTTGTCTGAATGTATTTGAGATGGGATGACATAAAGGGACGTAGGCATGTATATAAAAAGAGGTAGAAGTTCAAAGGGTGAATGGAAATGTAAAGAGTTTTTTGTGTGTGTGAGAGAGGAAAAGTCTTAAAACATTGAATCAAATGAAACAAATGGTAGTCTCAAAACAATGAATAAAAAATTTAATAAAAAATAGTCTTGAGAAATTGAATCAAAGGAATTAAAGATTTCATTTTTTAAAATTTGTTCTTATCTTTGATATGGCATAAAAGTATTTCAATTCTCTTCATAGAACATGCCACATGACAGAATTTCATACTCTCCAGCATATATGTGTGTGTGTGTGTGTGTGTGTGTAATATTGTGATTTACAACTATGTTTTATGTTGGCTTCATTCCATGACAAAAAATGTTGTACTTGCTTTAATTTTGTTCCTTGTATTTTGTGGGATTTTATTATATTAGGTTTAGTATTAAGTTGGTGAAGAATCGAGCATGTATTGGATGAACAAATGGATTTCGCGAGTGTCTTGCGAGAAGCTTACCCACGAAAGAGCCACGTGAGAAGCACATGCTGGAAGCTAAAGAGTCATGCCTGGCTATCAATTTCACGAGTGTCTCGCAAGAAGGGCCAACCCACGAGATACTCGCAAAACTCTCTGCCTGAAGAATTTTAAGTGTGACTTTCTTACCCTTCACCTAAACTATATATACCTTCATTACCCACAAAATTAAAAGAGACTATTCAGAGAGAAAAACTCTAGATATATTTTCTACAACACAACACACCCATCTTTTAGAGAGAGAGCTATTCATCCTTAGTGAGAAATCATTGTAGCCTCTTCTCCTTCCCTCTCCCATTGTCATACCTTGAGATGAGATTTGTACCCAAACACAACCCACACCTATTCAGAGTGTAGAGAGTGTTTTGGAGCTTGGGAAGTTTTGGGGATTTGCCAAAAGAAGCTGGTGAGGCTTGGCAGATGCAATCGGGCATATTGCGGGATTCGGAAAGTTAGAGAAGACATAACTCCGAAAAGTCCATTGGTAGCAGGAGCTTGGAGGGCTCAAGTACATTTGGTAGACTAGGCTTGGAAGGTCTTTTGTTATTCGTGTAATCCAACTTTATTCTCTAGTGGATCAATTTCGACTTAGAGGATCGCGGAGAGGTTTTTTGCGGAGTTCTTCGGTTTCCTTTTCGATAACACGTCTCGGTGTTATCTTGTGTTTGCATCTCTCTTCCCTTACTCTTGTGTTTTATATTTATTGTTTGTTGTTCATGTTTATGCACTAAAGTAGTTATCGGTTCATTGCACAAATTTACTCTTGTTCCGCACTTTGATTAAGTAAGAGTAAAAACAATCTAGCCGTAATTTTAAAATTTGGGGTCTAAACAAGCTTGTGTGATTTTAGCACAAGCTTGTTTAATATATATTATTAAACACTCTCACTTAAGAATCTAAAGATTTGTGTTTAACAAAAATAATCTAACACCCCAAACATAATCATTAACCCCTTAATCAAAAATAAAATAAATAAATGCCCAAATTACACCAATAAAAATTAGACTAAAATGCAAATGACATCCTCTAAATTTGACTAAAATTCATTTCAATCACCTAAATTTACTATTGTCCAATTAAGTTTAACTCAGGCATTCCATACAGTTTCATTAAATTTTTTCCATTTAAAAAATACATATTTTTCTCACACAAAAAAAATTTAATTACTAAAAGTATCATAGATTTTTTATGTGAAACTTTTTTTTATAAATAAAAAAAAAATCTTTTTTCATTAGTTAATTGAATATTTAATGGCAATTGTTTTAACGAAATCGGCAAAAAAACCTAAATTGAATAAATATGGAACTTAGAAAACTCAATTAAACGAAAGTAAAGTTAGAGGATTGAAATGAATTTCAATCAAACTTAAAGTTTAAAATTTGCTTTTTAGCCTAAAAATTAACTTGAAATAATTGGAAGATTAAGCCAAACAACAACAAATGAATAAAATACTCAACAAAAAACCCATTCAAAAACAAAAAGTAAGAACCCGTAAATCTCTAATCATTCAAATTTGTTACTCATTCAACTCATCCTATAAAAACAATCTATGATTTTATTTTTAATAAAAACGGTATCATAAGAGATAACAATGCGGCCTTACTCTCGGGCTGCCTTCTCTCTCACTTTCAAACTCTGGCTGCCTTTCTCACTCACTTTCACCATTTTGAAAGTTGTTTCAATCCAAAACATAAAAACAACATAACAATCACTAGTTTTATAAATGTCAACGAGTAGAGCTATGAGATTTGGCTTTATATTTATATTTCACAGCTTTGGTGCCTTCATAGGTGTTTTGAAGAATTGTCCATGCTTCATTTGCACTCTCAGTGGGTGAGATCTTCTTAAACTCCTCGTTAGTCACAATACTAAACAAGGCATTCAACGCTCTACTATTGAAATCTGTAACTTTGATCTTGTCATTATCCCAAGATGCGAGCGAAATGGTAGGTTTGGTCCATCCAACCTCATCAGCCAACTAGACATTTTCATCTAAAGATTGCAAAAAAACTCCTATGCATACTTTCTAGTATGCATAGTTAGTACCATAAAAAAGAAGAGGTATAATCAACGATTGTCCACGATCCATAACAACAGGGGTCAATGGATCACACAACAAAGATTAAAACCTAATTAGAGTATGTTCACTCTGATATCACTTGTTGGGTTAAGATAGCTTGACCCTAGTTAATTAATTCAATTATCCAAGTTGAATAATTTGGTCAAATTACATGCAAATTGTGGAGCCACCAACAAATCAGCAAATAAACTAAATGTAGTGGAAATTAAATTGTTAACAAATGGGGAAAACCTTTCGTAAGGAAAAACCCCACCAGGTGAATTTAAGGTCACATTCTCAAAAATTCACTAATCAATAATCCAATGGTTACAAGTATGAGTAATCTTACTACTACCCTGGACTATCCCAAAATAATAACCTACAATTGAACTTTCGCTCCAATACCCAATTGGACTTGATTTTGTAGTAGCTTTCTTTCCTTTGTTGCACAAATTTCAAATGTTTAGGAACCAAATTACTTTTTTGGAGTGCAATGAAAATGAGCAATGTCTAACACTCGTGGGTCCCACTGAGGAGATTCTATGGTGTGTGACCGTAAGGATAGCGATTAGATTCTACTTTCTTTCTTTTTTCTTTTCTTTTTTTACGATAAAAGGCTCACAGATTTTTATTTTATTTTATTTTTTTGGTTAAAGAAAAGGCTCACGGTTATCAATTTTTTTAATCCAAAATTTTAGTTTTTTAATCCTAAAAGTTAGCCACTTACGACACATCCATAACAATAGCTAAAAAGAGCTTAAATTTAAAATTTATCAACTACCTTTAAAACTAAGAAAAGGCACGTAATATTTTTTATACAGTAGTAAATTAATACTTATAAAAAAAATGTAAATTGAATTTCACATAGAATTATAAAAATGATAAATATAGTTTATGTTACAAAAGAAATTTTTTTACAACAATTCCTTAGATAACAACCACTTCATTCATGTGAGGTTGAATCATACAATAATTCTTATAAATTCTTTCACCCAAACTTATCTAAAATTCCATTCCAATGCCTCCTCAATGCAATCCAATAAATATGTGCGTACGTCAACCTAAGAAAAATAAAAGAATTAATGTTAAACCAAGTATTATTAAAAAAAAAAAAAATAAAATAAAATAAAAAGGAAACTTTAATCAACAAACTAAGTACCTAGCGTGCGTGTTATTAAAGAGTTTACTATAAATTCACTCTTTTTCTATCAACTTAATGTTCGTGTCATTAATGTGCATTTGAGTATTCCATATATTGGGTATGCGATTTAAAACTGAGAAAACAATTCAAAGGCAAAACAAATACAATGTGTCTATAATTCATTTTGAATCAGGTTTTTGGAAGAATTTACCAAAGAAAGTAGTGATGGTCTTGGTCAAAACTTATCCACCATCAATAATTTTGAGATACTTTATTAGAGTTTGTGTTTGATTAGGAAACCAAGTAGCAGTGTAATCCCTAAAAAAAAATAACATATATTCCTAAAAAAATAAATAAGTAAAAAAACCAAGCCTAGTAACATAAAGTAATCTTCTCAAAAGAAAAAAAAAAAAATAGAACAAAAAAATAATTTGTGTTTGATTGCAAGCCAAAACAAGGAGAAAGAGCTCTTACCAATATTCTTTCTCAAGTAGCCAATTCAAGCAAAACCCCTATTTTTTTAAATTTCTAAGTCAGCCACGGGCAATAAGCAACTATCAAACACCCTTACGTCCCTAATCACATTCACCCAAAAGTAAGTACTCTTCAAATTATGAATACTTGGCAACCATATTTAAACAAAACACAGGAATTTAAGAAAAATGGTTATTATAAAAAAAATAAACAAATTAAAAAAAAAAAAAAAGAACCGTGAAAGTGTAACAAGATAAGAACTCCTATTTGAACAAAACACAGGAATATAAAAAACGTAGTTAAAAAAAAAAAAAAAAAAAGGAATATAAGAAACGTGAGTGTAACAAAAATATAAGAAAACCTAAGAGTGTAGCAGAAATATAAGAAAATGTGAGTTTTTTTTTTTTTTTTCTTTTTTAAGACAAAATAATGGTATAGAAAGGATAATGATAACAAAGCAAGGAAACGAAATATAAACCAAATACAGGAAAGTAAATAATGAATGGTAACTCATAAAAGCAAACGTAATACAGAAAACCCAACACGCATGAGGCATTTTAAATAAAGGTCATGAAAGATACTTACATTTTTGCCCGTTGATTACACATCCGCTATTTAAGTCTCATAGCTGTTGAGCTTAATTAATATGCTGTAAATATCAAATTCCAAAAGAAGCTATAGAATATTGATATTAAATAGAATTTGGTGACATAGATTCGGAAAACATAAAAAGCTTAAATTATCTGACATGAATGGAAAGAAAACGATGACTAAATACCTTTTTAAGTAGCTTCTTCTAGCATGTAGTCACCTATTACTATTGTTCCTCTTAGTATAAAAATTAGGGACTTGAGGATGGAGATGGGGAGTATTTTCTTTTTTATGGAAGAGATGAGAAGTAATTTGATAACATTATAACTGCTGGGGAGATTTGAATTTGTTAGGTAGAAGTTTGGAGTTATGTGGGTGTACGGCTTTTCTTTTTCTTTTTTTTGCAATAACTGTAGATGTGCTTAAACACCCACATTTTATCAGTACGTGTGGTAGTTTTTTTTTTTTTTTTTTAAATAACTATCAGTACGTGGGGGTTTTTTTTAAATAATTATAAAGTATTTTTAAAAAAAAAACGATAAAGTGGATTAGTGAGAGAGTGTTCCTATTTTGTAGGCAATATTTTAGTGCAAGTTAGACATGTATTTTTACTAAATTATCCTTTGGTTTTATCTCTACTTAAACCTGAAAAAATAGAGGTATTTTGGAACAAAAAAAAATTCGGTCCAAACAGGTACAACCCTTTAAATAATAGTATAGATAAATAAATAGGAGTTACTATCAAAAGGGCATTTGACTGCAGATCAAGAGGTCACCAGTTTGAACCCGGTAGGGCCCTTAGTGTTATAATTTTTTTTTCCCCTGTTTTTTAATTTTCTATATTATTTTCCGTCTCTCCACCATTTTTATTTCTCTAATATAATTTTTTTTCGGTGTTCCACTTCCCACACGGTCGGTGCTCGTTACCATTGCAATTGTTTTTTTCTTCAAAATGATTTTTTCCTTTTTATCATATCTTTTAACTTCTACAATTTCTGATACATTTCAGCTTCATTTTTCTCCTCTTCCACAAATGCTTTAAACCAATTTGCTAATTTTACAACTCAGATCTCATTGATATTAGCACATCACTAGTTGTTGTTTTTTTTTCCCTCCCCTCTCGAAAAGCATTGCTTTTTACTCGTCTTTTCATATATATGTCCACATTCTAAAAGAAAGGCTGGTGAAAATATTCCTTCATTATTTGATTGCATTCTATTTCAATTTCATTACAAGTGCCTCTCCATGGTTCATGTACAATTTTACTAGATATAAACAGATACAACAACCAGCAACAACCAAGCCCCCCAAAATTAATATAAACAAATCAATTATGAAAATATACAAAAAAAGAAAAAAGAAGAAGAATAAAGTAAGTCAAAATCTCAGCCGAAATGGTCTTCATCATCTCCGGTATGTTCTATACATGATACTCACATTACCGCCTGCTGATCTTCTCCTTGCCTATAGCAGAGTTTCCCATATGTTAGAATTGGAAAGTATCACAAAATTTTAGTAACTCTAAAATTGAATTTATAACACAACTCACCAAATATACTTGATTTTAAAGGGAACCGAAGAGATGATCCTTTTACTCTTAGCTCCCTCAAGTGCTTGCTTTTACTTTGTTTCTCTATTTTCGCAAGGTCGTTGCTACTTTCTCCTGTAAAAATATCTGTTCCTTTCTTTACCCTTTCATGATAAACAGCTGGCGGTGCAAGCCTCAACTGAGGCATGTGTTCTATTTGAACTAATCTCTGGTCCTTTTGCAAGTTAGTCAAGATCTCAAACTGCAGCATCCAATTCACATTTGATTAATTTTCAATGTTTGCGAAGTCCAGGAAATGGAAAAGATAATGACAATTATAAGTCGATGCTTACCCGTGAAATTTGCTGAAGCCCATAGAAATTCTCTAATGCATCACTTTCATGGAGGTGTAGAATACTAGTTCCATGTGATTGTTGTGGCCTGGACAAAAATTTACTTACTAAACCATTTTCTGCAAGAATCGATTTATTTCTTGCTTTGTGAGATTTCTTCTTTGGCATACAAACTGGGCATCCAGATGAGGCACCTCTACTTGATGCCTCATTTTCCGGAACTTCACATTGAAGATGTGTTGCATGACCACAATTAAAAACACGAATGCTAAAGCTAGAAGAATTCTTCAAGAAAAGGCAATTACATATACAACATATAGGACTCCGGGGTGCATACGTATGAGAGGCCCCCTTCTTAAGTAAGCTCATGGTATAGAAGTAAGCTCATGGTATAGAATGTATCATCCTCTATTAAGGATTTGGCAGTGTCCTAAAACAACAAATTAAATAATTATAATCAATAGAAAATTTTATACTCTGCAATATTTTATAATTACAGTCGAGTGAGTCAGCCTTATATCTAACTTTAAAAAGAAAGTCATTTATCCACTAGAATGTCAACAATTAATATGCACAGCAATCAGAAATTACAATCAAACTAAAATATCACTATAAGTGTGCTTGAGCATTGTACAAGAGTAGCATGTATCTAAAACCAGATGGTTGATGCAAGTTTGCTGCTCACTTCAGTGCAGCAGAAATACTAAATGCAACGTGCCATGCAACTCTTTGCAACAATTATATAAGCAACTTTCAAATTCTTTGCATTAGCTATGAGAAGACGTTAATATCCCAAAGATGGGAGAGGAGTTCATTCATGATCCTAAACAAAGGTCCTAGAATCACACTAAAGAACTCAAATTCACAAGAAGAAGCTTTATGACCTAATCATGCATGTTGGCATAGTTAAATCTCAACAAAGATGCAAAAATAATTTCCATTATATAAACTAATGCAACAAGTATACACAAGGCCGACCACATGACTAAAGCAAACGACGAGTTTAAAAAGTATATCTACCAGAATTCGCCTTTCAAAGCCATATATTCCGAGCATGCCCAGTATGGTAAGTTTAAAATCACCAAATTCCTGGCTGCCATTATCAGAGAGGAGTTTGGACATGATGGTTGGAAGGCGAACATATCCTATCATTCCCTCAACAATCTCTTTGATGAACTGAGAGAACAATTTCCTCAAGATATGAGCCCCTCTGTGCAATTTTGATATTCCCCAATTAACTATGCATGCTTCATCGTCATGTGAGACTGATGATTCGGTCAGCAGTGGAACATGATTTTCTCCTCTAGATACCATTTCATCACCATATGAATCCATCAAAGGTTCACAAAACCTGAAATGAATTTTTGTGAAGAATTAGCACTATTTATTATTTTTCCTGCATATGTATATATGCTTATCTTAATTCTTAACAATATAATAACGTCCTCCTAAGAGAAGTTGCTTATTTAGCAACTTTATAAAGAGCAGAACAGTTGTTAACATGAAAACAAACCAAGTGAAACTAAGCATATGGATATATATTCTCAGTATCTTTCAAGGTCATGTAAAAGCCAAACAAACCATACATGATAACAACCTGAGCCTTAATGACATATTCAAGTCTTTCCTAGTTATATCTATCCTTGTTGATTTTCTAGAAGCTACTATCTCATTCAATCTCCACTCTGACCTGACAAAAATTAAAAATAAGAGAGAGAGAGAACCTTACTCCACTACCTTATTTTTAATCTTTTAGAGGCTACCTTATCTTGGAGCAACTGCAGTTCACCATTTCAAAACCTTTTGTTTTACTGAGAAGAAACTCTTTAATGTAGGAGCAAACCAGAAGTTATTTCGATATTTTATTTTAAATTTTCAGTGGATAATTTTAGATTGTAACATAGTTATTTGATTAGTATTGGATTAGTATTTGAGATTGTTTAGAATGATCGGATTAGTATTTGAGATTGTTTAGGATTTTCTTAGGAGAGTTTATCCTTATCATTGTGATTCCTGATAGCTGCATATAAAGCTCCAGATGATTTCTTTTGTATTTTCAGACTATGATTATTATTATTCAGATTATTTGCAAAATTGCATTGCGTTTGTTTGGTGGTGAATCCAAACACCTTAGGTGGGAAGCCTAAGGTTCTACTGTAAGACTAATCTAGGTGGGAAGCCTAGGTTGTCCTTCATCACTCTTTTATATTAACTTGTTATTTTGTATTAGTGTAAGGGTATTTTTGTAATCATGCTATTTCTCTAATAAATATATGCTAAGGTGAGGGACATATTAATGTAACCTTAATCTCTCATATTTTACAACTCAACTATTATTAAGTTAGAAATACTTTACGTCTTGAAACAACACCTTATCCTCCACTCCATTTTTATGGGGGGAGGGGGAGGATGTTCCAATTGAGCTAAAGTTCATTGCTACCATTTCACATGCAATGCAAATAAATCATATAAGCTCACATATCTTAGACTGCATTAACTACTCATAAGAAAATATTGGTAAACATATTGGAATTGTACAAAAATTATTTAATATTACTACCAAAGTATATGGATATCAGTCATTTGATAGTTTTCAAGTTCACTTGGTAAAAAAAATTTATATAGTTTCCAGATTCTTGGAAGAATCAAAATTGGTGACTGAAACTTGCTAATGTTTCATACCAATCACATGAAACCCCACCCCCACCACAAGACTCACACACTAGCATAAATATGACATAAAACATATAATGATCAAAGAGAAACACCAAGTGCTTAGGCATTAAAAGGAGCAATTAAATCCAGGAAACAAGATTGAGGAACAGAAGCTTAGTATGAGTTTGTGCCACAATTAAACAAAAAGAATAGAGAGCATAACATTTTTTTTTTTTAATAAGTAGAGAACATAACAGTTAATAGAACTTTATGTTCCTCAAAACAACATAATCATAGAAATAAATGTAATTTCTTCTAAATCTTTTTTTCTTTTCTTCTCCTTTTTTTCAATGATAAGTTACACATGCACCCAATGGAAGCGCCAGTTGAGCTATAGCTCATTGGCATTCTCAATTTTTTGTTTCTTAAAAGAAATAAATGCAGTGTCATAGAATATATGTGCTTCTGGTAAAGTACCAATATACCCCTCCTGTTTAATTGCAAGTATAGATCTACTCCGTTATATAACAAACAAATGGATGTCTGTCATATAATCATGATAATCAATTAATCAGCATGAGGCAAACTGCTATAGTGGATGATTACTGCTCCGACGATTTTGCAATGAAGAAAACTTACGGTAAATCTACCATAATAAAGAAAGCAAAAGAAAGATTATGTTCAACTTACGAGTCAAGTAATCTGAACCAGAGCGTCTCTGACTCCTCAGGGTTCAAGCGAGGGGTGTTCCGCTGACATAATCCAATACAGGCATTCAATATATTGTGTATTTCATTCACCTGTAAGAGAAATATCAGAGGTAATATAAAGTTGTAAAACAATTGTACACACACACACACACAAGAAGCTTAAACATATCATCTCATTAAAAGTCATATCAACAGACCTCCTTCATATTTAATACAGTCCTGAGATGCTTTGTATCAGCAGCAGAACTCAAAGCCACATCAGAAACCACATTTCCAACAGCAGTATCAAGCTCAACAAATTTACTGTCAAGGCCTGAAAGTGTAAGTAAAAGAGCACTCCCCACATCACCAACCCTTTCTAACAAGAAGGCAGCAGCATCTATAATCCCATATTCCTGACACAGGCGTAGACAGTGTTCCACACGATAGCTATCAAAGGTCTCAAGGAATTTGAGAACTGAACCAGGTTCATACTGACATAATAGCTGCAAAAGTGATATGCAAAACATTCAGTACCTTAGGTGCTATCACCAAATAGAGAAGTGCTAACAGGAAATCTGAGCAATAACTAAAACTAAAGTAAGCCATTAAGAGGCCATAACAACAACCACCCTTTATGGTGCAGAATCTGCATAGTCTAGAAATATGTATACAAGGAGTATGATATATGGCCCAATGATGAGCAGACTGATGAAACAAGATCTTTATTAGTTTATTGCCAACCCAAAATCATTGTCACATATAAAGTGGGGGTGGGGGAAGACATTTAGAGTTGACAATAGCTATATAACAAGAAGTTCAAAGACCATAAGATAAGACCGAACAAACACATTCATTTGACATTGGGGGAAAGAAAACATTCAACTGCTTCATATTTCGATTTAGGCTAAATTACATCTTGGTCCCTCCAAGTTTGAGTTTGTTGTTAGTTTCGTCTCTATAGTGACACTATGAGCGATTTCATCCTAAAGTTTCAAACTGTTATCAATGTGGTAGTTCCAATTCCTTTAACCAAGTGCCATCAAATGTCATGAGCTGTATGTAACACCAAACGTTGCCGTTAATGTTTTAGTGAAAATTCCATATAAAAATAATAATAATTTGTGAGAAAAACTATATAAAAATGCTATAAAAAAGAAGAAGAGAGAGAAAGTTCGAAGGGAAAAGAAAAGGGCAGGTAAATCCAAAAAACTCAGAATTTTAAGGAAAATAATACGGTAAATTTCCTAGGCGTCATGTTCTCTAACATCCTCGATTCCCTCAACTCCAGTCCTAGAACCTTCTTTGCAGTCAAGTTTTCCCTTCTCTTCGCCCAGATCACCTTTTCTTTGATTCTTCTTTCTGCCTCTCATTCAATTCCATCTCTCTCACCATCCCCACTGCCTTCTTCTACACCAGCACAAATTTCTTGATAGCCCTAGGCCTCGCTTCAGTTCAAGTGGATTCACATCTAGAACACTTCAATAGTCCTTGTGCTCCAATTCCTTTTGTTCACATAGGTGCCTTCAGCTGCTTCTATGCTTTTCACTTGGACCACCATCTTCTTGGTTGGTATGAACAATGCCTTGCCCTTTTCCCCTTTTTCCCTTTTTTGGGTGGGGAAGGGGGTAAGTTCTTAAAATTATTCATGGTAACTGCATATTTTGTTGCCTTTCCTCCATACCTAGAGTTTCATTCATTAAGATCAAGCAGGATGTGAAGTACCATGACAGAGAGGTCCTGACAATAACTTTAATCCTTGGTTTGCTAGCAATTTGTTTTCTTACATTGTCTCTAACAGTATCTTTTTTCTTTTAAAGAATCTTTTTTTTTTTTTTTTTTTCGTTACAAAAAATTTCACCAAGATGACATAGTTTGATGGGCCCTACTGCACTTTTTGGTACTATTCATGAGTCTCACTGTACTATTTCAACTAACTTTTACCTTTATCTACAGTATTTTCAGCAAAAAAATTTCAATTTTAGCAAAATAAGCGGATCCCAAACAGACTTTTAACTGAGTTAGACAGGGGGCTATATTGACAACAATCTAAAACTTTTCGGATGAAATTGCAAAAAGCAGAACTATAGGGACCAAAATGACAAGAAGTCTGAACTTAAAGGGAGTAAAATGAATTCTAGCTTGAATTATAAATATAGTTGTAAAAGTGCTCACCTCCAGATAAAGCTCAATCATATCATCATTCACTTCAACCGGATCATTACGTATTAACTTGGGGAAATCAGATATTTTTTCCAAGTAAGCCTCAAGTCCTTTTGACTGATCCTTCAACCTTATTCCATCAGAAGGATCCACAAAATCATCTCGTCTTAAAGAAGAAAAATTGAGAGTGCCAGATAAGTGAACCTCAATGACCGTTTTTAAATAAAGGAATAGGCTTCTTGGATGAGAGCGGAGTTCAGAAAGGAAATGCAAACCTTCTTTGTTGAAATGACCGATGAACAACAAGAATGTTCCCTCTCTGCAAAGGATAAACAAATGCATGAGATTGCAGAATAAATTAATTTCTGCGCAACGAAAGATCATATGTACCATTTAAACAAGATCCCCAAATAACTTCAAAAAAAAAAAAAAAGCATTACCTGCTTAAATCAACCAGCTCAGATATACGAGAAATGACCGCTGATTGAAAAATAGCACGTTCATTATCATTCAGCTGTAATAATGTTTTGTTGATAAAGGAGAAAGCATGAATGGGTTCATCTACATCCTTCATGTAGCTATCCAAAGCAGCAAGATACTCATGTCTGATAGTATGAATGAAGCCACAAACCTATAAAATTACAACAGAGCTAATATTACAGGTAAGAAAAACAGAGGATTTCTAGATTGCAGCAATATGCTTCCCAGGTTAACATCATAAGAAATATATTTAAATATACCTGGTAAAATTGTGCTTTCTCACATAGGCCTAATACAGAAGAAGCATTCCAGTCAATCTCAGGCACTACTTCTAGAAGGGCAAGCACCTGCTTCTCCCTTCTTGTTGAAGTTATGTGATGTGAGGAAACACTAGTTGGAAAATTATTTTGTGATGTCAAGTATTCTAAAATCTGACTCACGACACTTCTCGAGACATTAGCTCTTTCACCTGCAACATAGTATGCTATAAACTCAAACATATGGCCTATGTCTTTCTTAGAAGGCCATTCTTCAACCAATCCACTGACATCTTCACTATCTGACCTCTCTGTTTGGGAAATGTCCCTATTAAGAATACAAATAAGAGAGTTCACTGTATCTTGGACCAATATATTTTGACATCCATTGTCATTCTCTATTTTTGGCTCTGTATTTTTATCTGCTGAATCATGCGATGAAAGTTTGGGTTTTGGGATTTCATCTTCTACAAAAGCACATCTCAGAACATCTAAAGTAGCTTCAGTATCTAACTGCAAGAGATGATACAGGTTCAGGTATGCTCCTCCAGATGATAAGCTTGAAACAGCTTTTGAGTTAGGGGCATCAGAATGTTCTAACAGAAACTGCAGAAGTTCTGTTCTAAGAGATGGCAAGCGTGTAGGGGGCAGAGTTCCTTGTCCTGCAAAAGGGAAACTTTTGGCTTCAATGTTTCTAAATCAGTTCCATCCTGCATACATTGAAACGAAGCTGTACAAGTGATACAGCTTCAAAACATGTGGATTGTAAAAAGAAACAAGGTATTCTTGCTTTGATGCCTCACACTCATTTCATAGCATCTAAACACCATTTAAGAATTATGTAAACTCCCATAAACACTAAAAGATGAAACCAAACAGGTTGCCATTCTTTATCAAAAGTAAGTTGTATAAAAAAAATTTACCAAATAGAGTCATAATACTGGTTTCAAGCTGTGCAATGAATTGGCTTATTAGAAGAAGGCCTTGTTCTTCCAGAGTCAGTAACCAGTACAGATATATATATATATATTTTACTGACAAAACAAATACAGATACTAATATCACCACTTAAAAACCGCACATTTGAAAAGATAACAGTAGCATGTTTAAAGAATGAATCCGAATTTGATAAGGATGTGGTGCAAAACCCATGGTTTTCAGCATCCAATCAATGCCACATCAGATTTGTGTGATAACAAGCATAAGCCCCACTACACACAATCCAAATCACATTAAAATCCTCAAATTAAAAATAAATAAATAAAAGCCTTTAGAATAGAGGAGTCACTGACCACATCATAATTGTCACAAGACTGCAATCCAACTCACCCAATAAGTACCAATAACCATCACTGACCACCACACCAGGACCCTCCACCATATCCATAACATGAAACAAACCCATTAATTCCGGCCACTGTGCATGGTGGCCAAATTACTTTTGCCCACCTAGAACCCCCTTGACTGTCGCCTTGGAGAGATGGCTGAGGTTAACTAGAGAGAAAGGGGATTTGTAGCAAATGAGAGAAAAAGTGTGATTCTGAGGAGGGTATAGTGCGATTATTGGGAACTTGGAATAATATGGGGTGTTGAAGAATGCAATGGGAGGAACAGTATGATTCTGATTCTGACAAGGCTTATGAGGATGAGAAAAATGGAGTTTACAGTGGTTGGGTTTGGAGCAGGGAGATGGCAATTGCAACAAATGCTTGCAGATTGTTATGGAATCATCAAAAGGTTTTTTCTATTGAATGAAATTCAGACAACACCAACAACACCAACATCGATCCAGCGACTTCTCAGTGTGTTCAGAGTCTTCAGATGACAGTAATTTTTTTTATCGGTTTGTTTGTTTTCTTAATAAATATTTGATTATATTTGCTTTTAATGTGTTGTTATCATATGTACTAGTCACTATGCTTTCATTTTAAAAATCTGACGGTGTCAATATTTTATTGGAGGGTGTAAATAGGGTCTTTTACGTCACATCTTTATTGAATTTAATCTCCTAAAGAATTACATAAGAACTGTAAGAAAGTAGTAACACAGCTAAACAAAAATATAACATTGAGAAGTTAGTATGACATGTATACGTACAACAAAAAATGGCCAAAACAAATATTACAAGATAAACAGTCACATATATTTGTTTTTCTATAATTTAGTCAATTCAAGATTTATAGAGAAATTCTCACACACTTGCACAAAGGATCTTCAAACTGATCAATTGGAAAGTGCCACCAATAATAACTCCTTACCTGGAGGAAAAGCAAGACCTGAAAAGCAGTATTTTAGATAAACAAGCATCCGGTACCTATAAGCAAGAACAAAAGGCAAAGGTTAACACTACCAAGTGGTAATAAAAAACCAACTATAAGAAGATAAAACATAAATAATGGTATAAAACAATATAATCCTGCTTGTAACACCTTTCAGTACGATTACCATAAGACTGCAAACTAGAATGAGAAAACATGATATTAAAAAATCTTCCATATTCAATGAATAAGAACACAAGGAACACATTATACATACCCAAGGGCAGCAGTACTCTCCTTTTGACTATTTCGCAAGACCACCAACAGCTCCTCTAAAGGAGCCCTAAAATCATCCAATCCTTTATTGAAGAGATACACCAGAGCACCATATAATCCATGCTCTCTACATAACCTAACAACCTACAAGGAAAAATAATAATCACTATCCAATCAAGTCAATAAATCATAACAAATAAATTTACTCCAACAACAAAAATGATTAACAAAGGTTTTGAAGGTAAGACCTGATTGAAATCCAAAGAAGAGATATCCATGTGAAGGACGCATTGTTCAACTCGTTGTAACCATCCTTTGCTGCTGTAATGTTCTACAAGTGCTTGCATAATCTAACAAAATAAAACGAAAAAAGAAAAAGAAATATCAAAATTTATGATTAAGCTGCCAATAAGGCTAAGCACAAGGACATCAAGCTATACCTCAGGAGGCAATGATCCAAGCATGTCCTTCAATATATATGGTTCCAAAAGCTCCAAAAATGTGTCTGGAAAATGTAATGAAACAAAAGGTAAATCACCGAAAGAGTAATGTCTAAGGACTGCTAATATGGACAAATTATTGCAAGTGAAGGGCTGCTATATATATATATATATATAGAATACACACACTTCACAGGCAATTAGACCACAGCAGACACTAACTCAACCTAATTTTGTACTAGCAAAGTGTCAACCAGAATACATCGCTCTCAAGGTGCTAGGAGAGCTGAATAACACTTGCACCCTTCCTAGTAACAAACCCAATCTTAAAAGGCAAAGGTAAAATAGAATATAGCATTAGAAAAACTTCATCACAAGGAAAGCTCTCTTAGCAAACAGTCTGACCTTCAAAGTTTGTTAAACTTTCTAGCCTCATGTTATGTAGTTATGGCTATCACAAATTGAATTACCAAGTTTCACTTAAAAAATGAACTTCAACCTGGACATCAAAGATCAAACTGCGTAGTAATTGAAGCATTCAACGCAAGAAGACTCAGAGATGTAATGATACCTCTCTGTTGTACCGCCACAAACTTGGAGAAAATTTCATCAAAAAGGATGTCAGTCCTCTTGATATGAACATAGAATTCCACAGCAACTCCACCAACACGAGTGTATTGCTCTTTTATTTCAGAGTGCACAGAACTGCTTCTACTATTTAGGTTGTCCAGTGGTTCCATTTTCTCAACTTGGTTGCAAAATGCCACCGAAATATAAGAAAATACTTCATCTACATATGACAAAAGCAACTCCACAAGGTAGGGCATTATGGCCTCCTGTACAGCATCCAAGGTTCTAGGGAGGTCAATAACACCATGCGCCTGGCCATCATAAAGTGTCATTGACATGTTCAGTGCACCCATCCAGTCACCCGCTTTCCGCAGAACCTGAATCCGTTCCTTCCATGGGAGAAGGCGAGAAACAGCAAGATGCATAGGTCCAAGGATGTATACTGAAGCTCCTCTTACAGCTATGCAATTGTGAAAAGCTTTCTCAAGATTTCCATAGATATTAATAAAGTGGGTATGGTACGCAACAAGATCATCTCCACCATAACCATCCAGAGAAAAACTTGTTTGGTGAATCACAGTTCCATCCTTAGCAACAGACAGAGTTGTCCAGTTGATGTAAGAACAACCAGTATCTGGTCAAGTACAAAAATCTCATTACATGCAAAGCATTTACAACTATTTACTAGGCAACGCTGCCTAAATAACATTATTTAAATACAACAAAAGACAAATCAACAATATATGAATAACTAAATACATACCTGATCATCCAACCAAGCCACACCTATAGCTGCACTGTCAAGAGACCATTTCCCATATACTTTTAGCTCTGATTTGATTAACTTTGCAACCTGAACTTTTCGGTCCCAAGCAATTGCGACAAGTAGACTCTCTCTGATGCTTCTATAGACATGTTTTCTGTAATAAATTCATATCTTAGAAGATGAAATATCTCAACATAAATGCCCAAAATTCACTCAATGCATACCACTAGGCAAACTGCGTGATTGTGTCATGCATTTCCACGCAGTATAAGGCATAGAACCCTCTCGAACCCCATCTGGCTTAGAAAGCTGCGAATAGACTTCCAAAGTAGGAGTAAGCCTTACCTGTAACATGCAAATGTGGCTTTAACACATTTTGAACAAAATATAACCACTAAGAAGAACAGCATCAATTCACAAGACAAAAGGTACATGGAAATTGTGCAATCATTTGAGGGCTTCATACCACCAGAGCAGTTTGATGGGTGACAAATATGACCACACCTTCTTCAGCTAAAGAAAAGCCTTCATTAAAGAGTTTCCAGCCAGCATCTCCACCTACTACACCTCCCATCATACTACCAAGACTACTGGATGAAACTGCATTGTTTCCCTGAGAGGACAGGGAAGCACCTCCA
The DNA here is from genome assembly GCA_019022515.1 of Quercus aquifolioides. Classification (NCBI taxonomy): domain Eukaryota; kingdom Viridiplantae; phylum Streptophyta; class Magnoliopsida; order Fagales; family Fagaceae; genus Quercus; species Quercus aquifolioides. The sequence continues at coordinate 4,000,840 of CM032331.1, forward strand.
GAGAATTCATCAAAAAGGACTGGTGAAGCTGATAGCACAATTCCCGTTTTTTGTCCATCAAGAAGACACTATTTCAAGTAACAATATGATCATTAGTTTGGAGATGATGTCAACTCATAAGCATATTATACATAGTGCCACAATCATAAATCACATATTAATGCATACTAACGTTTTACCTGGGTTTTGATGGAGAACCTATTGAGCAAGGGAACAACTGAGAAAGCATGCAACAGAACGAGACCCTTACTATCACCAGTAACTGCTTTAAATTGACGAGTAACCTGAGAATCTTGCCCCAGAAATAACGTATGTACTACTGGTGTTGTATGCTCTCCAGTAATAACTTTTGCCGATGATGATCTCTGCACATCCCAAACAGTAATATGACCATCACCATAACCAGCTAAGAGCAGGTCCCCTTGCTGATTAAAGCACATGGAAGTTACAGGGGCATGAGACCTATTCCCTTGCAGACCGAGCATCGACATCTGGAACATAAACAGCATGGTTTATTGAGTAACGTTATTTCTGTCGTAACTACAATGTGGCACATAGCAAAAGCAAATGTACTTAGAAGCTTCACAATTTAATCAAACATCTAGATGTTTGCATACTGAAATTACCATAAAAAGACAAATTCCTCACTTAACATGTTCGATTTCTGTAACAGAAGAAATTTAGATATTACCAATCAATGGTATCTTAACGGATAACCATATACTAAGGGCATATCTGAATAAGAACTTTGTTGAGGAAGTACCAACAAACTCATGCTAAGTATGCACATTATATTTATGTATATAAGTCATCCTTACAGAATATACTCATACTAAGTACGCACACCAAAGGTTTTTCTTTTTTTAATTTTTAAAGCTGATACATTGTGCTTCTTTTCAATAATATCAAGTTATTTGTGTATGGAAGTCGTCCTGTACAAAATCAAGTATGTACTGCTGTTTTGTGTGAAATTCATTGGGGCATTTTAGAGATTGAAATAAGCAAAATTAAGTTGATACTTAAGCAATTCTGCAAAGATGACACCAGGAATTGACTATTATTTTAAAGGGCACATGCACAACATTCTCCCTTGATTCTAATTACACCCAAAATATATTTCCTGGAATCTATTCAAGTTTCAACCAAAAGAAGAACAAATAACATATAGAAACATAGAATCCTGAAGGAACATGAAAGGCTAACAAGTAAGAGCAATATAAGCAGATTAATGCAAAAGTAACCTTTGGATCCATGTGGTCAGCATTATAACCGGAATATTTACTGGGCACAACAAGAATGACCCCTTTTGACATTCCAATTGCAATATAATTAGTATGAACAGCCAAAGCTTGAGGGGAACCATGATCTCTCCTGAATGCCTGAGAAGAAATGGTCCTTGTAATAGCATTATCCGCATCAAGATCAAAGTATCCTAATGTGGTTGATCCTCTCCGTACGCCCTCAAGCCTCATTGGCTGAGCAGCTGCACCCTCTTCCCAATGCAAACCAGTAGAAGCATGCTTCTTCTCAAGCTCCTCAGCTAACTCCAATGGCTTCATAGAAGCAGCCCGGGATTTCTTCTCCGCTCTCTTACTAATCCTCCTGCTCTCCAATTGCCCAATTCTCTCTTCCACAAGTTCAGTAATATCACTCAATGAACTTGCGCCACCACCAACACCACCCACCTCAGTATCTTTCAAAACATTCACTTGTTGCTGTGTTTCCAATGCCTCAATTGTGGATTCCTCCTCTACCTTCTCTTCCAAATGATCAACCTTGTCTTCTTCTGAGTTCAAAATTTCAGAGCTCCTGTCAAGCACAGAAGCATTCTCATCTACATTTACATTGTTTTCGTCCTCCTCCTCAACACTTATGGACGAAGAACCAATCCGCGGCTCAATGATATCAAAATTAGGAACTGAATCAGCACTTGTTTGCAGCAATTCTTCATGATTACTACTAACCTTTAATCCATCTACTTGAACCACATTTTGGGCTTCGCTTTCGACGACCTCCTTAGCACTAGAACCCTGAGCAAAACCCTCATTCCCAATCACACCTTCCAAAACCTCATCCTCTCTCGCATTACGAATTTCACTATTAGAGCTCAATTCCTCAGAGGCCGAGACCGAAACCGCATCGGAATTTTGAAGAACCTTCTGGAAGGCAGCCCTCCTCGACTTGATCGCGGCGGCGTGCGGGGTCGGGAGAGCCCTGGAGGCTGCCACTGCCGCCGCAAGCGCTGCCCCCGGCTTCGCATTCGATCTCACACCGCGGAAAAGCGACGGTAACGGCTTGGAGGAACCGGGTCGGGACTGGAGCGATGGGTTTTCATCATGATGTTGGGCCGGTATGGAGGAAAAGTCTGAGGAGGGTTGTTTAGTTGTGGAGACTGAAACGGCGTCGTCTTGGTCGTGTTTGGGATCGGAGATGCGGGAGTAAACGGACGGTGGAGATGTAGGGGGAGATGAGGTGGAGGAATCGGAGGCGTTGAGGATTTCGTCGATTGTACGGCGAGGGATGGAGTTGAGGTTGTGGTGATTGTCGTCGTCGTCGTCGTCGCTGGTGAGAGATGAGTTAAGGAAGGAGTCGAGGTCGAGTTCCATAGCCTCTGGTACTGCTGATATTAAAAACTTACAAGTTTGGGTCACTTCTTAACCGCCATAGTTGACGTGGGTGGTTTTTAACTGTCATTTGCCACGTGTCACTTCTCTAGAAAAAAAACATGAGGAAACATCTACATGATGATTCCAAACGGAAGGGGAGCCGGACCCTACAAGATTTAATATCAAATCTATATGACTATAGTTTTATAAACATATAACATTATATATTTGAATTGAGTATCATGCTCACAATTTTATTCACAAACACATTATTATATTTGTGCTTGAATCCTTTAATTGTTGAATCCAAAATTGGGCTTAATCTTAACTCGTTGGTTAAATAAATGAATACAAAACAAGTTTTTTCCTAAATCAAACCAGGTAGATTTAACTCATTAAAATTGTCCGTACAAACTTGACTCATTTACAATCTTAGATATCAAGAAACAAATTGATTTTTTTTTTTTTTTTGGCAAACTAACCTAACGAGTTAACTTTACTTACCCATTAAGACTGTGATTTGAAGTTAAAATTTTCATTCCTCCCAAAATAATCAGTTTTAACATTTGATCTAATGATTCACTATAAATATATTAAATTATTAACATATTTTACTTTAAGTGAAACTGTATTATCAAATATTTTTTAAAAAAAAAATAAAAAAATACACTCCAACTAAAGCTTAATTATCAAATTGAAAATTAAAAAAATAATTTTATTATTTATTTTAACTTTTTTATTATTTATTATTTATTTTAACTTATTATATAATCAAATAATTTTATTATTAATTTGGTTTCATACTATATGCATTCGTCATGAAAATTAAAAAATATATATTTTATGTTTTCTATATATTTTATTATTCAATTTTGATTATATTATTAAAATATTTTTAAATTTATACATAATTTTTAATTTAGTTGTGATTATATTATTTAAGTGTTTAATTTATATAGAGTTATTTATTCATTTTTTATTATATTGTTGAAATATATTCTTCATTTATATATAATTATTGATTAATTATCTTTCAAAAGACAATGTTAAAATTTTAAAATAAAAATAAAAATTCAATAAGTAGTTAAAAACAACAAATTTGTCTTTTATGTGTGTAATTTGATCGATAGTTAGGGTGGAGGGAATTTAAAACCTGAATTTTTCCATTGAAAATGTCAGTTAAGTTATAAAACTTTTGGCAGGATAGTAAGAAATTTTTTTTTTTTTTTTTGAGAAACAATAGTAAGAAGTTAATATAACAAAAAATTGAGAATATATATATTGTCATTTGAGAAGATCGTGTTAGTATATTTAGTGTTGGCTAATTTAGTGTCAAATTTTCTTTGAAATTTGAAAATTTTTCCTTATATTAAATTTCATTTGTATTGAAACAAGATGATTAGGAGTTGAAATTGGAATTGTAGAAGTTGGAATTTTGTTTGAGAGAAATTCCCATGTCGGGTGAGTTTCGAGTGAACATGACAGTTTCAAAAATCATTTAGTCAAAAAGTCTCGCTTGTATCTCGCCTAACGCTCACTCAAGTGAGTTGGCACTTGAGAGAGATTAAAGTCATTATTGATTATATATGTTTTTTATACTACAATCAATTGTCATTCACAAGAATTAAATCATTAGTATAGTGATTGTTGAAAACGGAACTTCATTATTATGAGCATAACGTAGCAGAACACCTCTATGTGACAGGGAAGAAATATACTCCCAGAGTACCCAATAACAGGGACGGACGCAGGATTTCAAGCTAGGGGGGGCCGGAGATAAGCGAAAAAAAAAAAAAAAAAAAAAAATTCAAACGCACATCCATATAGTCACTGGCGGAGCCAGGAAATTTTCTTATGAGGAGCAAGTTAGTTATGCCTACACTGTGTTAATAGGTTAAGCCTACGTTGGCTCAAAATGCAAAAAACTCAAGTTAATTTGGCCCAAATTATGGCCAAAATTAAATTACTTTTTTTCACAAACTAACTTTAAGTAAACTTGTGCCTACATTTTTTTCACTGTACTAAATTATTTGTACTTAGGTTAATAGGTTTGAGCTTACCTTTTTACATTTTAGAGCTTTTCTAAGGAGTTACATCTAATGTTTCAGCATTTAGGATAAAAAATTGATTAATAGGTATGAAATTTTGAAGATTTATACAATAATTTTTGTTAAAAAAAAGTGTGAACAATGAAGTGCAAATTACTATTTAAGTGCAATTAGATCAAATCAAACAATTAAAAAATTATTTGTCCTCCTACTATTATCAGATATAAATAGATAATGTTACTCAAAAAAAAGATATAAATAGATAATCTAATATTCTAATATAAACCACATTATTATATATTATATTATTATTATTATAAATAGATTTATACAATATATATTTTTTTTTTAAGGTTTTCATGGGCTTTTGAAAACTCTTGAGTTGGCTGGCTGGGGGGCCTGAGCTAAAAACCAAGGGGGGCCCAAGCTAAAAATCAAGGGGCCCAAACCTGTTTTTTAAAAATTTTACATACTAAAATTTTTTTTTTTTGGACCCAGGGGGGGCCCGGGCCCCCTTTGCCCTGCACCTGGGTCCGTCCCTGCCTAATAATAGTCCTAGCAGAACATATAAATGGTTGTAGTTTTTGTATTAAGAAATCGTGACTTGTGACTTTCATTTTGTTTATATGTATTTTTTGAGAGAGTTTCAAACTTATATTTTCCGCTCCTAATGATAGCTCTTTATCATCAGACCAAGATACCAATTGGTTTTTGGTATAGGCGGAGACTCTTGTTCAACCATTAAAAATTATACCAATTGAGCTAATTGGAACCCACTATTTATATATATTTTTGAAATTGAATAAATGCTAGTTTTATTATTCACTACTAGTATGATCGTACAATGCGTGAATTAATTAACATTTTATGCAAAAGGAAAAAAGACATTTTACAAATATGGTATATGATGTGTTAATTTATTGAATTTGGCGAATCTCTTTTTGTTTTAACTAGTCGCTATCCCGTGCGATGCACGGAAAAACCATTAAATATGATTTTTTAAAAATATTTTTATTAATTTGCTTTTGCTATTGACAATGTTTTCTATTGTAATAGTTTGAAAATTTATTATAGGACAAAGTTTAACATGACTACATATTTTGAAAATTTAATCGCTGATTGCAAGTTCTTTATGTTTTTAACACACATATCAAATTTCATACTAATTGAATGTTATTTACTATTAAATCCATAAACTTATTTTTTATGTGTAATTTTAAACTATAAAAAACTTGAAATCTAAACATTTGATTGATGATATAGTTATTGATTTTTGATTTTCTGGAAATTTAGCTATTGTTCATATTTTTGTACTTTCTGTTGATTCCTATGCACTAAGAAGGTTTATTTGTTATCCTTAAATTTTCATCAATAAAGTTTCATTACTTACCACACAAAAAACTCAAAGTTTATGAGCATATTCTAACATAAAAAGCAAACCAAAAATTACCCTTTAAGTTGTCGAAACTCATTTACCACAAACCAAAGCTTTATACTTCTTCATCAAAAAGTCAACCTTTTATAATACTGTATAAAAGATTCTCAAAGCATTGTCCCAAAAATGACAATTTGATATAAGTCTAGCAAATAAAAAATTTGGATATCCTATTGCAAGTCTATCAAATAAAAAAATTTGGATATCCTATTGCACTTCTACCAGCCTTACCTAATTTTGTAACTTCAAATCTTTGCATAAAGGTTTAATTTATGCCTTTTGATTTCTCAAGAATCTATAAATGCATTCATGTTCCGACAATCACTATCACACATGCTTTGACACCAAATAGCCTTAATTAATTTGATTTCACTTCTCTACAAATTCAAACTTATATTCACCAAAGAACACAAAATATTTATATGAAAATCAGCAGTTAATACTACTTTTCATCGATCATAACACTATAACTCTAAATTTTTGAAACTATTTTTTGTCAATAAAACTCAAGCAAAACCTTAGAAAGCCAAAAATGCACAACCTACTAAATGAAACAAAATTGTTCCTGAATCAAATATTATAAAATTCTTTTGTTTCTCACCAATTTTGAGCTCCAAAGTATAGACATCACAAGTATTTTCTTTTAATGTTAGCTAAAAATAAGAATTATAATGCAATAATAACTGATATAGTATATTTCTCTAAATATTTAATCACTATTCAATAAATCATATACATTTTTTTTTTAAAGCTCACTATAACAACATAGAAACATGCAGGGGAAATCTTAGAAAAAGGCTTATTGATAAACAGTTGAAAAAATTTTATTGATAATAAACGTGTCTTACAGGGTATTGCTAAGAATGGGAGGAAGTTCCCTTTGCCACATGTGTTCTGAATAGAGTATGTATATGTTGCCATCTGTTTTGCTCCTTTGTTTCTATTAACTGATACAGCATGCCACCTCACATCTTAGAACTTGGAAATTACTTCTCTTGCTTCCTCTATTAGGTGTCCATAGGAAGTAAGCACGGGCGGAAGGAGAGAGTGGACACTTGTGCGTTAGGTTTAGGGTTGAAGCATAATTCAGATTTTGTCGAATAGAGGAAAAGGAAAGAAGTCCATTGTTGGAGACAGGAGAATTCGGCTACAGAGTCCCCTTACGTTTAGGGTTTGTAGATTTATCTTATAATAAATATATAAGATATAAAGCCTAAAATAAAAAGAAAAAGAAAATAGTGCTGACGTGGAAAATTGTGAGAGCTTCAAAAGCTTCGGTTATATATATATATATATATGAGAAATTATCACATCACCTACTAACTAAATAAAATGTGGAGATTAAAACTCACTACCACTTACTATTGTATATTTAAAACAAAATGAGCCAAATCCTAATTTATTTATATAATTTTAGTATATTTATTATTCTTAAATGTATTTGGTCCCCAAAAATAAAATATAATATATATCTTATTTTTTAATTTTATCTTTGGCTCCCAGAGATAAAAATTCATAAAATCCTCGCCCTGTCCAGGAAAGAAGAGAAGAAAAAAGTCTCTAGAATCTCTAGATGATGTTTGTAAACTTTGTACGCGACACTCTCTGTTTATGTTTATTTGGGGAAAAAAAAACAATTTAACAATATTTTACAGGAGGGTGTGAAGATTAGAGGTTTTATACAAAATCTTCATAGAATTTAATCTGAATAAGATATTTGCCGAAGGACATCTAGCTTAGTGGGTCTTTCCCCAATTGGGTCAAGTAGTAGGCATGTATTTTTGATATATATATATATATATATATATAGAGATTAAATTCTATAAGGATGGGGTGTAAAACCTATGTTTTACACCATCCAATAAGTGATTACCACATCAACATTTTACTTAAAATTTATTAAAATTCAATGCATCTTACCACACCTAATAACATCTCGATAGATTCCCAATTTGGTTGGATTTATATATGGGTATTAGAATTGATTGAGTGTGATTGAGTTTATTCTTAAATATGTGATAAGATGATGTGGCATGTTGGGATTGGAGGGGTAAAATATGAGTTTTACACCACGTCCTTATAGAATTTAATCTCATATATATATATAAAAATCATTTTATTTCATTATTTCATTTTATTTGTTGATTGATTAATGAAATTGACAACCACGTGATCTCTAAGGAGAGAACAACATCCAATAAATGTTCACAAATAATCTTCGATGGCCAGCCTTGAAATCTCTCTAAAATAGCTACCATTTCCAGTAGAAGAGTCCATGTATATTACTTTTTCTTTTTTTTTTTCATGTAAAAAACAGAATAATATATATCTAGACTTCCAAAGATGATAGGATTTGAAAAGGCCATTAACAATGGGCTTGCATCTCATAATGAATTTGTAAAGGGGGGGGGGGGGCTGAGGAATTGTTAAAATGCTTAGGAATGGAGAATTTCTTAACTAATTTAACAATCTTTTTTTCTTTCCCTTATGCCTTATCCCAGAAAAAGCCTTTACAAAAGGGATTAAGGATAAGGAGCCCTGCAACTAAGAGCATTCACACCCCAAAATGCCATCCTATTCTACTTTACTATTCCAAAAAACTATTTTATCAATTATACAATACCATTTTATAATATTCTAGCACCCCAACTTTTATTTTACAATACAACACATTAAAATAATATTTCTACACAATAAAATAATATATCCTAAAATCACTATCATCTACGGTACAACACATTAGCTACAGTGCATTTAACAAAAAGTAGGAGAGAGGGAGAGAGAGAATTAAATAATAATACGACAGTTTACCATTCAGCTACAGTGCAATTCTACATGTAGCAATATTGCAAATTTTTTTGCAATACTTGGCTTTTACAATTTCTAATGGAGTGGAGATTTTGGGCTTAAATGCTAAAAAATGCTTACATTAGGCATTTGGCATGTGAATGCTCTAACAACTCTCTTGGATAACTAACACTCATGCTTATTGACCTTGCTAGTCATCTGTCCATTCTGTTGTTGCTGCAAGATATTTACACTATTCATTACTAATATTGATGTTGTTTATCCTCATCATTCTTAGCTATCCTAGAGTCCCTTGTTGAATGCCAATTAGGCTTGTTTGAATCATAACAGAAGCGAGCCACATAGTCCAACAACTGCACTTAATAGATTGAGAGGGTATAGTGCAGTAGCTGCAACCATGTTGAAGCCTCCAACATCAAGTCTATCAAAATCACAAAACAAAGAGAAGTTGCACTTCACAAAGTTAAATAACCAGGGTGGTATTATGACATCAAATGGGTTTGCAAATTAATCCATTGTGTTCCTCATAGCATTAGAAAGTAAAAACTAGTCTCTAAGAAGATCTATAGAATAAAACGCAACCAAAACTAAAATGACAAAGAAAAGTGAAATATTGTAATTTTTTTTACATGATATAGGACCAAAAAAAAAATTCATAAACTTATTTCAGTTTGAGAAATAAATTATTCAATACACCGGAATTCACAATTTTTTTTTTTTTTTTATATAAAAAAAATGTACCACATAAACATGGATGCATAGCCATAACAAGTTTAGACAAACCAAAACTCTATGAAGCATTTTAACAAACACTTTCTATGCCACCAAAAAAAAAAACTGTGGAAGATTGATGCTTTGCCTAAATCTATCACTTTTGATCCCAACCACTTCCAAAAGATTTCTAATCGGATCAAATCCAACAAACACTAAAACTTATATATATATATATATATAGGAAGCAAAAGCTAAAACTATTCCTCATATTTAATAATCGACAAAGTTAAATTATAAATCAAATCTGAAATCCATTTTCATGTTTTACAGTACCTAAGACTCCAACAAAGTGCTACTAAAGGAACACGATTAAAGCTTGATCCAATTAATATTAAACAAAAGAAACCCAACAAGAACTTAACCCAGATAATATTGAGCTAAGAAGAAAAAAAAAACTAAAAGACTTCAAATTTATCAAGTAAAATAACTAAAAGATTTATCACCTGGGTGGCTCACATTCAAGGTCAAAAACCAAAATTCATATGATGACAATGGCAGTGAGATAGCCATATGAGCAGGGACAAATGAAATAGAAACAAAGCTGAAGACTGAAGTGTTGTCTTGTGAAATCTTCAAAAAATAAAAACTAATGAGATAGCTAGCCGTAGTGATGACTGATGTGTTAGACTTATGGTTAAGTGATTAAATTCACCATTTCCTAACAGCTTAAGCTTTTGGGACAATCGGTAATTTAACATGGTATCAGAGCAAGAGATCTTTAGTTCGATCTCTGGCTTTACTCTACCTCCCATTTAAAATGTTAAATTCCCACTTGTTGGGTCCCCACTTATTAAGGGGAAGTTTAGGCCCACAAGTGAGGGGGAGTGTTAGACTTATGGTTAAGTGATTAAATTCACCATTTCCTAACAGTTTAAACTTTTAGGACAATCGGTAATTTAACATGATGATGATGAACAGGCAGCTCCATATCTCAGAGGGAAAGAGAAATAGGAAAAGCGAAAGAGAGAGAGAATTCGCAAAAATAATGAAATTTGAAAGCTTTTACCTTGTGAAAGCTCTCGCTGACCCGCCAATTCAATTCCCAAATGAAATTTGAAATTTGAACAGATGACGGGTTAACGGAAAGGGTTAAGACATTAAAATTTGTGGAGTTGTTGAAATGACGTGGCATGTAAATTTACATCATACATTTTTAGTTACATGCCTTATCTCTATTGGCTAGGACTACAAGTTCAGCAAGTTGACCTTGTAGTCCAAGACCATCTAAGAATTTTCCCTTTTTGGGGGTTACAGTTGAGCTATAAAAGAAAGCACTCACTCGCATCTAGTTTCGAATAAAAGATATTTATTTTAGATTATAAAAAGTTAATTTATTTATTTAGCTAAATATAGTAAAATGGGTTAAAATTTGATGATCCAACCTAAATTCAAAAATGAAAATACTTAACCTAAATTCGAATTTTTTGACTTAAAGTAAAAATGGGTTAACCTGTGAGTCTGTGACTCAACCTATCTTTCTGTGGGTCAACCTGATCTACCTTTTTTTTTTTTACTTTTTTTTTTTGGAAAAAAAATTAAAAAATTAAGATATAATTGGTTTAGTTGTTTATTGTGAGCTTTATGGTACACAAGTCAAACTCAATTAGCAACATATAATGGAAGTTATTATTTTTTATTTAAAAAAATAAAATAAAAAATAAAAACAACAACAACAACATTTTTGGATAACATCATTCAAAAGCAAAAAAATTATATATATATATATATATATATATAACATCATTTAAATACAATGGCATCAAAAAAACAATTGAAACATTTACATAACCGCATGCAAATAAAATAAAAGATGAATGTTTGAGGCACTCTGTAATAAGTAAAGATTTTTAAATATCAAATAATAAAGTATATGCCAAGATAATTCAGTTACCGTAAAAATTAAAAACATATATTTAAAAATATAAACATGTATGATAAATATTCATAAGTGTGAAAAGAGTAAAGCCAAAGTATATTAATGCATTTGGCATAATTTATGGATGCTTAGACCTATTTTTTAACAATCAATGTCCAAAATAAACAGCTTTTCAAAATAAAATATGATATTTTCTAGATTGTGTGTTACTTAACAATGACATGATATTCATAAAAGAAACTATGTATAAATAAGTAAAAAATCAAACTTTGGTGTATATTCTCATATATATATATATATATATATATATATATTATTAGTTAACTTTAGAGAAAATCCAATTAGATTTTAATTGGATTCTCAATTTTGCGCCACGTGTCCCATTTAATTTTTAATTGTGTGTCAAGTGAATTATTGAGTGTAAAAATCAAAGAGTCCAAATCCAATTAGATTCAAAATTGGATTTCAATTAGAGTCCAATTTTCTGCTGTGTCCATCTATGTTTTTAATTTTTGTGGCAAGTGAATTATTCATTGCAAAAATTGAAGAGCCTATAAACCAATTAAATTCTAAATCATATATATGTGTGTGTGTGTGTGTGTGTGTGTGTGTGTGTGTGTATAGAGATAATCACAATTATACGATTCAAATTATACTTTTTTTAGAAAATGTTCAAATTATACATGGTATTAGCTTACATTTTTTTAAACTATACATTTCTAAAATATGTAATAGTTTCTCATATTATATATATATATACACACACAAAAGCCTCTGACTTTTGGCTGATTTCTCCACAATTTTACACTTCAGCATTTTTTATTATAATTTTTAAATTTGATTTATTTCTTTCCATTAAATATATACGGGACTCCTTTTACAATCGCTCTCAAACCTAATACTCTGCCCCTTCGCTCAGTTTTCTCTCCACAACTCACCGGCAGTGGCAAAGCCACTTGAGGACTGAGGGGGCGTTGCCCCCCCCCCCCCCCCCCAAATTTGAAAATTTAAAAAAAAAAAATTGGAAATATCTAAAAAATTTTAGAATGGGCTACTCAAATTTTTAAGCTAATCCAGTAAAAATTTAACCCAAATATTTAATTTGGCAAAAAGGAAAAAACCCAAAAAAATAAATTTGGTAAAAATTAAAAATAAACAAACAAACAAAATCCACCATCTGGCCCAATAATCAACCCACGTTCCTCCAAAACCCCTCATTCACCTTTTATAAATTCCAAACTTGCAACACATATGAACTAAAAAACAAAAAAAAGGAAAACAAACAAATTAGATTATTATGTACTGTCCCAATTGCGCCACTTGCCATGGCCAGTTAACCACGCTGCCAGTGTTCTTGTTGGATCTTTTTGGAATGGCCTCTTTTTGTTCCTGATAACCATGCGAGCAGAGCAACTGATGGTACCGAAAAGGGATAAATCCATGTTTATAAATCATTGTCAGAAACAGAGGTGAAACAAGCTTGAAGACGTGAGTGTAATGAAGCATCTTGCCACTCTAATTTCTCCCACCAATCATTTTCTGCTTTAATCTCTTTTATGGTATGACTTGAATTGGAGTCGATGCCAAGCTTCTTCAATACAGGGCAATTGTAGAAGCTAATGTTTTCTAATGGGGGCCATGCACCTTGCATAATGTTAACCAATTCAGGTAGATAGTGAAGTTTTAACGTTTTCAATCTAGGGAGTGTGCCACTACCAGAATCAACCACATGGTCCTGAAATATAATCTCCGTAATGGCTGGACAATGTTCGACTATCAGCTCCTCTAAGTTGGAGAAAAACTGGAGCATGGAGCTTGCAAAAACAAATTGCAATTTGGGGCAAGTATGCACTGTCAATATTCTTAGATTATCAAAGCTTCCCTGCGGTATCGTTCCTTCCCAAATCCTCCCAAGGTTAGACAGATAATAAATGCTCAGGTGCTCCAGAACTGGAAATACAACTTCAAATGGGTTCTTGCTAGCAATGAGCGTTTCAATCTTGGGACAATCCCTCACAATACATAATCTCAGTCCATTGAGATTACTGATCCCGAACTCTGTTAGGCTGCAGACTTTGATATGATGATCCAGATAGAATGCAGTAGAACGAGTTAATATTTTCAGAACCGCATCTGGAATCATCTCACCATTTACAAATCTCATGCACTGACCCCATTGGACATATTCAAACTCCAGATTGTCCCCAACCAGATATGAGAAGCGTTTAACATCATGGCCAACTACAAATTTGAAATCAGTTAAACCTCGAATTTTCCATGATAGGCTTTTTTCAAGAAAGCGTTCAAGAAACTGTACTTCTGGGAAACAACAACAAAAGGCAATTAACTTTTTCAAGTTACCCACCTCATTTATGACAGAATTCACATTCCTATCCCACCTTTCATCTCCTGGGTACACATCAATACTCAGAGTTTCCAATTCATGGAGACGATATATTATTCCATCTGGGACCAATTCATGAGGCAGGCTATCATGTTCACTCTGGTCGACAGATCCGTAAAATGATACTTTTAAGTGCCTCAGTGAAACCAGGTCAGAAATCTCATAAGGTAATTTTTCAATCTCTGTTCCTTGGACATCAAGCACCTCTAGTCGTCTCAGAGATCCAATCTCAGATGGAAGCTGAGCCAGGCGTTCACAATTGCGTAGAATAAGTACCTCAAGGCTCATAAGCTTAAAAAGTGACTTTGGCAAGGATTTGATCCTTGTCTTGGATAAGTTCAAAACTGTAAGACAAGGCATTAAATCAAAAAACAGCGAAGGTATCACTCTTAGGTGATGATTTCTTTGGAGGAACAATGCCAAAAGTTTGAGGCAACTTGGTCTCTCAGGTAGCTTGGATAACTTATTGTCCATCAAAAACATCATCTTGGATTCTTCCCATTCATCCTTTACAGGTGGTTCAGTTAGACCTACACCAGCCCTTAATAAGAACTGACGACCATGAAGAATTGACTGTCTATTGCTTCGAAAACTTTCAAGTAATCTGTATGATGAACTATTTCCCATGTCTGAATGCTGTGCCATTTTGGAATAACTTCTAAACAGAAATTGATAACCCTCCCCTTCCAATGACAAGATACCGACTGCTAAATCCCTAATCAGATCATGCATTTTGATGGAACGACCACATTCTGAGCTCTGTAAAAGAGAGGCTCCTACAAGAGCACCAACTATATCACATCCCCTCATATATATATCAGTACAATTTCCACTAATCAAACCTTCTTCAATCCAGTATTCTACCAATTCAAATATGCTGACCTGCCAATCTTCTGGAAATAAGGCACAATAAAGGAAGCAACTCTTCAATTCAGGACCCTCCAATCTGTCATAACTGAATTTCAATTGTAAGACTAGAGATTCAAAACCATACATTCCATGTGCACTGCACCGTGAAAATTCCCTCGATGCATGCATCCAGGATAAAGCATCATTCACCTTAGATAGCGCTCTTCCAGTAACAATAATCAGCAATGGCAAACCACCACACTTCTGAACTATATCTTGAGCATATGGCTGGATATCTGGAGAGTCCACATTGATGCTACTCACTTGTTCCTGAAACAACTCCCAAGCTTCTTCTGGTAGGAGTCCCTCCATTTGAACCTCTCTATCAGCAGCCATGATGTGACACACATCCAAGAATCTAGTTGAAAGTATCATCTTGCAGCCATTTTCTAAAGCAGGATCAGGAATACCAACTGCATTTAGATCAATAGGCTCCCAAACATCATCCAGAAGCAACAAAAACCGTTGGCTTTTTAGAACCTGAAGCAGTTTCCCTGCAATTTCAAAATCAGTTTTGACGTCTTTTGATGACAATGATAATTGTCGTAACACTTCATCTTGAACCTTTCTGATGGTCCAATTTCTTGTGACAGTCACCCAAATAACCACATCAAACAAGTTTTTTATCTTGGGGATCAAGGCTTTCAGTACACTGGTCTTCCCAATCCCACCACTTCCATGAACACCAATTCTTCGGGCTGTAACATCATTCATGTAACTCAAGATCCTCAACAAAGTGCGCTCAATAGACCTGTTGGAATATTTGCTCACTTCAACCAACAGCTGAATTTCACCCTTTCCGGAAGGTAGCATCTTCACTGACATTGGTTCTACTCTTGTACCTGTGGGAGCCAGAGAATTTTTTCAGGGACGAAGATAAGTATATCTTTTTTTTTTTTTTTTTTAGTGAGAAACAAACACACGCAAAGAAAGGGGATGAAATTCTAACACAAAGGCAACCCTACAATCGCCCATCAGAAGCTATGGTAACTTTTAAAGGAGAATGGGTCAAGTATAACACATAACACACTTCCTTTTCTAAAAAAATATTTCTAAAGAATAATCCATTATAACAATAGTAAAAACTAAAGAAAAAAAAAATTATCTTTCATAGATGTCAAACGCATTATGGATTTCTAACTCTTGACCACAAAATCTGTAATTTTCTTTTAAGCTAATTTTTTTTAAATAAAAGTTTGTTTATGCTAAATAAAAAAGGCTTATATTAAAAAAAAAAAATCACTTATCTATTTCTAGTAATATATATCTTGAATATGTTTTCACTCAGTGAACTACGTAACGTATGGTATGACCACACTAAGGGGAAAAAAATAATGCATTAATTATTTATATAAACTGATTTATTTTAAGGAAATATAAATTGGAAATATTTTATTTTATTTTTGTGGGTGCTTGACTCCACACAAAGGATTTTCACACAAAGGATTTTGTTCGCTTTGGGGAGCCAGGCCCTCACGAATTTGTCCTCTTCGACCGAGTGAGAGTCCAAGGAGGGTTTCATAGTCTCGGCCCCTTGAACTGGTATCTAAAGCCTTTGGCCTTAGTCCCACATCGGAAGGAGAACCCTCCCACTAACCCTTTATATGCTTCTGGAGCTTGAGTTAGTGTACCACTACTACACTGGTATCTAAAGCCTTTGGCCTTAGTCCCACATCGGAAGGAGAACCCTCCCACTAACCCTTTATATGCTTCTGGAGCTTGAGTTAGTGTACCACTACCACTAACTCAAGCTCCAGAAGCATATAAAGGGTTAGCAAAGGCTTTAGATACCAGTTCAAGGGGCCGAGACTATGAAACCCTCCTTGGACTCTCACTCGGTCGAAGAGGACAAATTCGTGAGGGCCTGGCTCCCCAAAGCGAACAAAATCCTTTGTGTGGAGTCAAGCACCCACAATTTTCAATTTAAAAATTCTATTTTATTTTCTCAAGATTTTTTTTCCCTTGCAATTTCTTGGTAACCAAATACGCTCTCTCTTTCTCTACAACTTTATTCTTTACATAAACAACAATTAATTGGGAAAGGACCTTTGATTATTTTATTAGTGCTACTACTATCAGATATCAACAATGATCCAAAGATTCTTTCTTTTCCTAAAATGAATGGGAATTCTTTAATGAGGTTCTGAAAGCATACGTGAAATCCCTAAGATTTTTTTTTTTTTAAAACAAAAATTCATCATTTTGCTTCCCACAGTGGTTTATTAGAACTAAAAAGTAGATCTCTGTTTCTTGTAGTGCTTTCAAAAATTAGAAGATTCAAAACTCAAAAAGGATAGAAAATAACAATATATTAAGGCGCTAAGGTTTAAGGATCCACACACAACACATCTATTGCTAGTCTTAACAATATTTATTTTATAACTCAACTAAAATTCATACAAATGATGATCTTAGTCAAATGATTTAACAATAAAAACCTAAGAATTAATTGTCTAAGGTAGTTTCATGCAATGGATTGATTTTAGGCAAAACAAAACTAGTGAATTAGTTCGCAGGGAATACTAAGCATTTAACGTGCCCGGAGTCTACGATAAATTAAAGAATTATGCAGAACTAAACACTTTTCTAGATGAGTAAATCAATCAAAAACATAAAAACATAAGCATTAAAACCAATAAATAATTGTTAAGAACATACCAATAAACGGTTGGGTTTCACCCCTTGCCTTAGCAGCCATAACACAAATAAAAACTCTAAATATTGTATAGAAAATTTAAGAAAACCTAAATTATGTTCTACGGCAGCTTTCCTCTGAATTTTGCCCTAAAGAGCTTTTAAATAGGTTAAAGAATCCTATTATAAGTTGAATTCCCGTTTGGAGAAAATCCCAGGTTTTTAGGCTTCACTTAACCGACTTTTTTGGCCCATTTAACTTCAGAATTCGGACTTTTGGTAAACAACAAAGTTGTAGCCCTTTAAGTTAGCTTTCCAGCCCAACTTGAATCATCCCGATTGGACATTTGAGACAAAAGTTATTCTCCAAATACTAACTGGTGCGCAGGCTGGAATCCTAATCCTAATTGGACTTGGATTTGATGCAAATTTCATTTGATTCCTTGCTCCAATTGGACTTGAATTTAATTGGGTTGGCTTTCTTTGACTTCATCATGGCCCTTATAAAAGTAAAGTTCATTAGCTTTCTTCTTTGCACAAATCCACTTATTTAATTTCATTATCCTACAAAAAACAACTTCATGCATTAAAATTCAATTAAGCACAAAATTGATTATTTAGCATTATTCCAAAATCAACTATAAAATGCATGAATTAACTCAAAATAAGTATGATAATACTTTCTAATAATGATATAAATATGTAAAATTAAGCTATTATCATAACACTTGTGTAACTTTTTCTTAATTCAATTTTACTTTGTGCTCTAGTTGGTTGCTAAGAAATTGAAGGAATATGAAAGAATCCAATCCTGTGGCTATTAATAAGGTGTCATTGAATACCTAGCTATTCGGATATTGGCTTTTATGCCTTGTATGAAGTTCCAGTTATCCTTACCATGAACAAAATCATTAGTGTTATAATTTTATTGCCTATTTTACTATTGAGTTTTATAATTTTATTAAATAGAGTTAGATTGACAAGCCTTTATTGTCAGCTAACTTGTGTGCATTTTAATGATGGATACTTGTGTAGTTGTGTGCAATGGTGGATATGGGATAGAGGTTACCCTGAAGTTGTTAGACAATAGATTTTAATTGATGAACATTAACATAATGATTTTGTGTTATGATTTAGACAAACTTGGAAGATGCTTGGAGAGAGGGAATCTTAATATGCCAAGGATGAAGATGAGGATCAGGATCAGTAAATTGAACTTGAGGGAGCTGTCATTATCAGCTTTGGATGAGATGGATAAGTGATGAAGTTCAAGATTGAAGGCTTGTTGGGCTCAGTCAATAGTATTTGTTAGTTGGAGATAGAAATTAATAACTTATTTTCTAAACTTTTGGAATTGTAGAGGATACGATTCGATTGTTTGCTAGTTAGTTGTTAGCAAGTTTATGTTATTAGTTGGGTGCTTATCATCTGTTGAATTGCACATTGCCGTGCACTGTACGCCATTTGATGGGAAATGAATTAAAAATGTTTATTTGGTGCTGCTTTTTTTCAATTTTGTGAAATCCGGTGTAGGAGCTGTCTCTAAAGGTACCCAAACTTGCAATGGCATTGGCATTGTTGAGTGGTTGCAATTGCAGTTTATATGGATATTAATTAGCTAGGTTTTTTAAAAATCTAAAATCAGTCCTTATGAAACTGATAGCCAATGCTTGTGATACTTTCTTGGCTTTTGCTTGGTTTAGGAATTCATAAATCATGAATTTTCTTTGAGCAATCTACTATAATGTCAAATACATTCTGCGAGAGGACATACATCTTGTAAACGTCAACTTGACAATATCCAAGACCAAATAATAAAATATATACAAGAACAAAAATAAACTATAATAACTCAATTATAAAAAACTACCTAAAAAGGAATTTATTGGTACCCTTTAACAATACTCTAGCACCCCAACTTTTATTTTACAATACAACACATTAAAATAATATTTCTACACAATAAAATAATATATCTTAAAATCACCATCATCTACAGTACAATACATTAGCTACAATGCATTTAATAAAAAGTAGGGGAGAGAGAGAGAGAGAGACTTAAATAATAATATGAGAGTTTACCATTCAGCTACAGTGCAATTCTACATGTAGAATTGCACTATAGCAGTATTGCAAATTTTTTTGCAATACTTGGCTTTTACAATTTCTAATGGAGTGAAGATTTTGGGCTTAAATGCTAAAAAATGCTTACATTAGGCATTTGACATTTGGGATGTGAATGCTCTAATAGATCATGAAAGAGTTACTCCAGGGGAAGCAAACTATGCAACTCTAAGAGAATGGCATTTCAAATGTATACATGGATTGCAAAAAGTTCTGAGCTGCAATATCTCATAAGAGCACGTAGGGTTCTACAATGAAATTATTTCCATGGAAAACCTAAAGGGTAAAACCATGAAATGCAAGGAGAAGAGCAAAACTGAGATAAAGAAAGACGTAATACTTATATCATTGTTACAAAATACATAAAAAAGAAAAAAAAATATATTATTATTTTTAGTGGGGCAAGGGAAAGCAGGATTGAACCATGGACATCAAATACTACAAAGGGTGTCACTATCATTGGACTACCACTTGATTAATATATTAATTATTATTCCACGGACTTAACAGTTCATGATATACCAAGAACAACCTCCTTAATGCTTATCTTCAGTTGTTGATGCAGAATTCCTTGTAGAAATACACCTTCCAGAATTGAGGACCACCCAACATTGCAATCACTAATTCCAAAGATGTTTTGTTGTACACCATCTTTCTTCTTTACTTTTCAGTATGCAAAAATCGATTTGCAATGGTTGGATTTATATAGGCTTCAAGAAGTGTGAGAAATCCTATAAATCGTGTTAATTTTATGATTATACAACAAACAATTTTTATCATTAAAACAAAGGCATGACTGGGATATAATTCTCATTCTATATAAAGAAAACGTAAGGAATACACAACAATTTACTTTCCATATATATATATATATATATATATATTGATATATTTCAAGTGCAACATCATCCGGATTATATTTCTTTAAAAACAAGGCAATGCCAATATCATTTTTTTTTTTTTTGGGTGAAATTATCAAGTTTTCCATCGGAAAGTAATTTTAACAAAAAATAAATTAACTTTAGTACTCCAATTAGTTTTCCTTTTTCCATATTTGAAATTATATTACCAAAGATGCTTATAGGTTTTTCTTTGTACTCCTTAATGTTATTGAATTTTCTTTTTTGAATAAAAAAATGTCATTGAATCTTCATGTGATAGATATTGCGCCATTCAAAATCCACAAATCAAAACGTTGGATGATTATTTGTTCCATCATGGTCCTAGTCCTATCTAATTTCATTATTTTTGTACAGATTCTTGCATCTCCAATTCTGATCATAATTCTTCTTATTGTAAATTACTATATTTAGAGGGACATTCGTGATTCTCAAAATTCTTGGCTGTCCCAGCCTCCCAATGGGTTGGCACTTTCTCTAACACACAAGACCTTCCATTTAACGAATAATGCATGAGAAATTTATCGAAAAGTAATTGTAAGCAAAAAGAATTTGTAAGAATGTGTAATGTAATTAAGGGTGAGTTCGATTCAGCTTTTGTAAAAGTTCATAATGAAAAAGTGGAGTTTTTAAAAAGTGCATAATGAAAAAGTGCATTTTCAAAAAGCTGGGTATTTGGTAAAAACTGTTAAAAAGTGCTTTTTGAAAAAGCTGAGTGTTTGGTTAGCACTTATAAAAGTGGCAGTTTGAGAAACAAATTACCAAAAAGGACAATGTATATATAAGGGAGTTTATTTCTTTTTTTTCTTTTTTTTAGATGTGAGTTTATTTCATACTTAAATCAACTACTTCATATACTTAAATTAATCTTTCTCTTTCTAAAAAAATTATTTTTTTCTCATCAATATTAGCTAATAATAACCTACCACTTAAGATTTATTGTGAAAGTATTGTTGTGGGGTCCGTAGGCCTGGAAGCCTCGGCCCACCTCTAGGCTGGCCCAAGGCCCATGCCGAGGATCAATGGCTGTCCCAGGCAGCTGTCTAGGGACTTTTTGGCCCTCTGGGCCGCGCCGAGGACGACCCTGTCCTCGGCATACCTATCCTGATCCCAGTTGGGGGACAAGCCCAGTACAGGCGGTCACATCCACACTTAATGCGTCTACCTAACTCCCCTGGCAACCTTAACGCTGAGAGGACTCCTGAACGGCGGAACCTTGGGTGCTGCGACCCACAGTAAGGTGGGAAACGTGGCTGATGGGACAGGTCCTAAAGCAGTGGCCTAGATGAATGACAGTTGGAAGGCTAGGATTGGCCCAAAAAGGGTATATAATGCAAGGGGCCCTTCAGAGTAAGGGGCTCCTCGGCCATCCGAGGAGCAACCCCCAAGACAAAAAGAACAAAGCAAAGCCCTCAAGAAGGAAGAGCACTTCAGGCGAGCCGGTGGCAAGCTTGTTGGCGCCAAACCCTACGACCCACTCTCTAAACAAATTTATTGCTGGGGGATCTACGACAAAACGTGCCCCTACAATTGGCGCCGTCTGTGGGAAGGGTTAGTGCGCCGACCGGCGCAACCGGCGATCGTTCTAAACAAATCACTTTGCAAAAAAGAAGTAAACAAGTACAGTTGCAGCAAAATGGAAGATTTAACAGCAGAAAAAGAAATGAGAAAAGAGTGATATTATTTCATAAAAAAGAAAGTTACAAAATACAATCAGAGGCTCAGGCAGGCTTGTTTTACAAGCTTTATTACAAACTAATCCTACAATCGGAGGCTCAGGCGGTCCGATTCTGCAACTAGCTAGAGGGAAGGGGAAGTGTCAACCCGTGCTTTTATTGGCATCAGCAGAACGGGAGAGCTTGACAATAAGAGCGGGGAAGGGGGGCTGAGGCTGGCTTGCTTCAGGGCGGAAGCTTGAACAAAGTGAGGAGCAGATGCAGGGGCACCAGAACGTCCTCCCCCGTGAGGTTCCCTTGATGCTCCCCAATCCTCCCGAGCGCCGGCCGTTGGAGACGGCAACACTCGGGCGCTGGACATGACATAAGTTCGCACATCTTCTCCACCAAAGGTGCGCTTCGGGGAGAGAGGTTAGGTACTTCAACAACGTCCCACCTGGCCACCGCGTACAACACTGCCGGTGTTACGCCTGGGCTCTGCCGCACCGGAAACCTAGTGGGGGCTGCGGCCACGGCAACCCTTAGCTCCATATCTCCTAACTCCGGTCACAATTCCGACAGGGTTATTAAAGGGGCATGAGGAGTGGAAAGATGGTGTTCTTTCTGTTCGGGTTGGGAAGCTCATGGAGTATGAAGAAACAATCCACCCAGAAAGCCTTATATAGAGGAAGAGGGTTGGTGAGAGTTAATTCACGCAGAATTCGAAAAGTGAGTTACCGAGGCGACGGGCAATAATGAAGCCACCAAATTCCAAGGGGGTCGCAGACCGTTGTACTTCTGTTGATTTACGAGACCATTAATGAAGGCGCGTCTCGCGCACCGAAGCGTCAGGCGCAGAATACGAACGGCCAAGAGACGCTTCCCAAGTGTTAGACAGAACCAAGGCCCTGCATGGTCCTCGGACTCAGGCCTATGGGGAAACTAATTACTTCAGAAGACCAAGTGTTAGACAGAACCAAGGCCCTGCATGGTCCTCGGACTCAGGCCTATGGGGAAACTAATTACTTCAGAAGACCAAGTGTTAGACAGAACCAAGGCCCTGCATGGTCCTCGGACTCAGGCCTATGGGGAAACTAATTACTTCAGAAGACCAAGTGTTAGACAGAACCAAGGCCCTGCATGGTCCTCGGACTCAGGCCTATGGGGAAACTAGCCACTACTTATGAAGGCAGCACCTGTGCCTAGGTCTTGCATGGTCCTCGGACCCAAGCCTACGGAGAGCTAGCCACTACTTATGAAGGCAGCACCTGTGCCTAGGTCTTGCATGGTCCTCGGACCCAAGCCTACGGAGAGCTAGCCACTACTTATGAAGGCAGCACCTGTGCCTAGGTCTTGCATGGTCCTCGGACCCAAGCCTACGGAGAGCTAGCCACTACTCATGAAGGCAGCACCTGTGCCTAGGTCTTGCATGGTCCACGGACCCAAGCCTACGGAGAGCTAGCCACTACTTATGAAGGCAGCACCTGTGCCTAGGTCTTGCATGGTCCTCGGACCCAAGCCTACGGAGAGCTAGCCACTACTTATGAAGGCAGCACCTGTGCCTAGGTCTTGCATGGTCCTCGGACCCAAGCCTACGGGGAGCTTGCCACTATCTTCAAAGCAACAACAGGATCTTCTATAAGAGACCAACTGCTCGCCGAAGGATTGAAGCGCCGAGCTGACTATTTTTGGGAAGAAACCAACCAGCGGAGGGCCTTGTGGGGTGTGAGGGCCGTGGATATCAAAACCCTCCTCCCCGTTCAAAGGAACGTGCAGCAGGATTTTGAGGGGCTATTGTGGGGCCCGTAGGCCTGGAAGCCTCGGCCCACCTCTAGGCTGGCCCAAGGCCCATGCCGAGGATCAATGGCTGTCCCAGGCAGCTGTCTAGGGACTTTTTGGCCCTCTGGGCCGCGCCGAGGACGACCCTGTCCTCGGCATACCTATCCTGATCCCAGTTGGGGGACAAGCCCAGTACAGGCGGTCACATCCACACTTAATGCGTCTACCTAACTCCCCTGGCAACCTTAACGCTGAGAGGACTCCTGAACGGCGGAACCTTTGGTGCTGCGACCCACAGTAAGGTGGGAAACGTGGCTGATGGGACAGGTCCTAAAGCAGTGGCCTAGATGAATGACAGTTGGAAGGCTAGGATTGGCCCAAAAAGGGTATATAATGCAAGGGGCCCTTCAGAGTAAGGGGCTCCTCGGCCATCCGAGGAGCAACCCCCAAGACAAAAAGAACAAAGCAAAGCCCTCAAGAAGGAAGAGCACTTCAGGCGAGCCGGTGGCAAGCTTGTTGGCGCCAAACCCTACGACCCACTCTCTAAACAAATTTATTGCTGGGGGATCTACGACAAAACGTGCCCCTACAATTGTGAAATTATTGTGATAATTGATACTGATTTTAATTTGAACGTACTATTACAATTACTTTTTTCTCTTTCTAAAAGAATTATTTTTTTCTCATCAATATTAGCTAATAATAACCTACCCTTTAAGATTTATAGTGAAAGTATTGTGAAAATATTGTGATAAAAATTGATACTGATTTTAATTTTAACGTACTATTAAAATTATTTTTTTCTCTTTCTAAAAAAATTATTTTTTTCTCACCAATATTAGCTAATAATAACCTACCCCTTAAAATTTATTGTGAAAATATTGTGATAACATTTCCTTCTTCTTCTTTTTTTTTTTCCTTTTTTTTTCCCCTCTTTTTTTCTACTCCACACAACTCCACACACGTACCCTTCTCTTTTTTCTTTTTTCTTTTTTCTTTTTCTTTTTTTTTCTTCTTTCCCCTTTTTTCCCTCCAGAACATTCCACTTTACTTTTCATTTTGTGTTCTTTCTTTTCCCTTTTTCTCTTTCACTTCCTCCAGAACGTTCCACCGCTGAGCTCTTTCTTCTTTTTTTTCTTTTTTTTTTTTGACAATTCGAAAGCTGAGAGGAAGAGAGAAGATGATGATGATGATGAAGAAGATGAAGATGATTGAAACATTGGGTTTGTATTTGATTTTGATTTTGGGTTTGGGTTATGGGTTTTCAGTTAATGGTTTAATTTTGAGTTGATTTTCTTTGGATTTTGTTTTTGATTTTGAGTTGATTTTGTTTTGGGTTGATTTTGAGTTGGGTTTGGGATGGGTTTTCCAATGGAGGAGACGGAAGTGATGTTTTTGGTGAAGGAAACGACGAATTTGGCAAGCCCTGCGGCAGAAGATACAGACTTTTTGGGTCCTGTGGTGGCTGAGGAGACTGACGGTAGAGCCAGCGGTGGCTGGGGAGACGGACTTGGCAGAGCCAAAGGTGGCTGTGGAGACGGATTTAAAGGCAACAGCGGTGGCTGAGGAATGAGGTTGTGCGTGAGACTCTGAAGAAGACACCTTGCCCTTTATTGAAGGGCAATTTGGTAAATGAACTCACCCCCAACAGATATATATCAAACGCTCACACCAACATTTACAAAATGGACCGAAGCTCTCCCATAACTCAAACGCGTGTTTCTTCAGAAATATAAAACGCAACTTTTCCAAAAAGTTGCGTTTTATACTTACGAAACACGCGTTTTGGGCTGGCTTTTTTGAAAAGCCAACTTTTGGGTTTCAAAAGTTGAAACAAACGGGTACTAAATTAGAGTTTATTTAGAAAAGACCAAAAGTAATTAAATTAAAATTTCATTAGTGCAGGGTTGCTTTATTCTAAATTTCTAACAAGTAAACAATGAGTTCTAATTGGTTTTAATTAATATGTACTAAAAGCCAAATAATATATATATATATATATATATATATTTTTAAATTAAATAATATATATTATTATTATTCAACTTCCGTTAAATTTTTTATAAAATAATTGGAAAATATTTTTCAATCATTAAATGGATTTTTAAAAATTTTAAAAATTTAAAGAAAAAAATTAAAAATTTGGACAAGGACAACTATAGGGAGATGGATTATAAAAGCCCAAATAACAAATTTAGGGAGGCCTAAATAAAATTGGGCCATATGCAAGAACATACTCAATATGTAATCCCCAAATGAAAGCCCCCACAAAGGCATATACCTTGGAACACAGATTAAAGAGATATTGTAATGAAAGCCTCTAAAAAGGCATGTACTTTGGACCACGGATTAAAGAGGTGCCTCATTATGAGCTTGACAATAAGTCACCTATGGTAAAATACCTATGCCGAGCTAACTGTGTCAGCTTAAGCTTCAAGCATCTGAGGAATAATCTCAGAACAAATGGGATTATCCTATGAAACTTTTTAAAAACTTCCAAATAAATCTACTATAATTTGTCTAATAAACTTGCATTTAATGCTGGATAACTGATTAGGATAAGACAAAAAGCCTTAAAAGTCTCTATTCATCATCACATTGAGGAAAGAAGTACCCAATAGGACAGAGGGCTATCCAACTGAATAAGGACGGTTCATGCCGGAGTTCATGCTGGAGAAGAAAAAGGAGCAAAGGATAAGGATGAAAAAAAGAGAGGAAGGCGAAGGATAAAAGGAAAGAAACTCACAAAAAGAAGGGGATTTTTTCGGGGAGAGAGAGAGAGAGAGAGAGCAAAAGAAAAAGAAAAGAGAGACACACTATGAGAAATGTAATGAGAAAAACTTGATGAATAAAGCTTTGATCTTATTTTGTTCAGGAAATTGTTTAGTCTTTACTTAAATCTCCCATTGTGGATTATTACAAACCCATGATATAAATTAATTGTGACCATAACAACTAACTGCAACATTTAACAAAAGTTGATAGAGAGGTCTTAAATGAATAAACTTAATACTTAGAAAACTAAAATAAATGAAGACAAAGTTAGAGGACTGAATGAATTATGATAAAACATATAACATTATATATTTAAATTGAGTTCATGCTCACAAGTTTGTTTAAAAACACATTATTATATTTGTGTTTAACTCCTTTAATAGTTGAATTTAAATTTGGGCTTAATCTTAAGTCTTTGGTTAAATAAACAAATACAAATAAGTTTTTTCTTGAGTCAAACCAAGTAGATTTGACTTATTAAAGTTGTTCGTAAACAACTTAATTCATTTACAAGTTTACAACACTAAATATCAAGACACAACTTGGTTTTTTTTTTTTTTTTTTGGCAAACTAACCTAATGCGTTAACTCTACTTACCTATTAAGTTGTGACTTGAAGTTACGATTTTTGTTCCTTCCCAATAATTAGTATAAACATTTTATTTGATGATTCACTGCAAATATATTAAATTATTAACATATTTTACTTTAAGTGAAACTATATTATCAAATATTTAAAAAATTAAAATACTACATGTGGGGTCGGAGAATTTGGTAATCCCGGCCCACTTTATACCAAGCCCAATGCCCATGCCGAGGAGGAAGGAACGTCCAAAGATGAACGTAGAAGGCCCAAGTCGCCAAGGAACATCGCCAAGGATGACCATGTCCTCGGCCAACTGAGACCATAGAAAGGAGGAGCAACCGGCCACCAAAGGGAGCCCTCCAAAGCATCTAAAGAGAAAGAACAAGTACAACGTGCCAGCCACGGAAGCATGGTGGAGGAGCAAATCCAAGATGAACTGTCACCTCCACATTAAATGCCCACAACTAATGTTCTGGCCGCATTAATGAGGAAATGACCCATGAACAGTGCAGCCTTGGTTGCTACAACCCGCAGAAGGAATGGGAAGGCGGCTGATGGGACAAGCACTCAAGTAGCGGCCTAGTTGATCGACAAATGTAGGACTAAGATCAACTGAAAGGGGGGTATATAATATAAGGAATCCCTCTGGAAAGGGGACGAAAGGATGAGAAATATAGGACATTGTAGCAATCTGTATCCTCACAGAAACCTTTGTAACCAATCACTAAAGAAATAATAAGAACTTCAAGCTCCCGAAAGGAGGGCCGAGGAGCATTATTGCATATTTCAGTCCATGTTCGTGTTATCCAATCCATATGCAACCACGCCTAGTCATTGTAACCCTCACTAGGGTCTAGTTCTTGAATCCGCTCTCTACAAATTCATTGTATTGGGCTAGCTGGACTTGAATTCACTCACTTGACGATAGAAGTGCTCAAATTCAATCCCTACACTACACCAACTAAACTTAATTACCAAATGTTTTGAAAGTTTTAAAAATAACTAAAGTTTTTATTTTAACTTATTATATAATAAATTTTTTTTATTAATTTGGTTTAATACTATATGCACTCATCATGAAAATTAAATAATTTTGTTATTTTAAGTTTACTATATATTTTAATATTCAATTTTGATTATACTATTAAAATATTTTTTTTAATTTCAATATAATTATTGAGTTATTTATAATTATATTATTAAAAAATTTAATTTATATAGAGTTATTTATTCAATTTTGATTGTATTTTTAAATATTTTTTTCATTTTAAATATATATATTTATTGATTAGTTACCTTTTCAAAAGTCATTGTTAAAAAAATCAAGTAGTTAAAAATAACAAATTTATATTATATTATATTATATTATATTATATATATATATATATATCTCACCGAGAGCCTTGTAGAGGCACTACTTTGTCTCATTTGAGAAGATCCTCTCGTGTTAGGACATTTAGTGTTGGCTAATTCCATGTTAATTTTTCTTTAAAATTTGCAAAATTTTCCTTATATTTAATTTCATTTAAAATTTATTTGTATTGAAGCAAGAGGATTAGAAGCTAAAATTGGAATTACAGAGGTTGAAATTTTGTTCTAGAAAACCCGTGTCAGGCGAATTTCGAGCAAACATGATAAATTCAAAAATCAGTTAAGTCATAAAGTTCTTTCTCAAAAAAAAAAGGTTAAGTCATAAAGTCTGAGTTGGTACTTGAGAGAAATTAGAGTCATTATCGATTGGATGTTTTTATACTGCAATATATAAATTATCAATCACAAGAATTAAATCATTAGTATAATTATAGTTGAAAATAGAACAACACTATTATGAGTATAACGTAGTTCAACATCTAAATGGTTGTAGTTTTTTTTTTTTTTTTTTTTTTTTTTTTTTTGATGGGTAAATGGTTGTAGTTGAATGGTTGAACTTCACTATTATTGAATGGTTATAGTTGTACTTGCTCTTGCCGTTTATATTACAACTTTGGACAAACATGTTCACCGATGGATGTTATTGAAATTAGGTATAGCAAGATTCACAACAAAATGGAAGATAGTAATTTAGTAGACTTTTTGATTTTTTTTTATTAAAAGGAAATCGTTATGAAATTTAGTACAAAATTAATCGTTAAAATAACATCATGAATTCCAGAGAATGGAAAAGATAATGACAATTATAAGTCGATGCTTAACCGTGAAATTTGCTGAAGCCCATAGAAATTCTCTTATGCATCATTTTCATGGGGGTGTAGAATACTAGTTTCATGTGATTGTTGTGGCCTGGACGAAAATTTACTTACTAATCCATTTTCTGCAAGAATCGATTTGTTTCTTGCTTTGTGTGATTTCTTCTTCGGCATACAAACTGGGCATCCAGATGAGGCACCTCTATTTGATGCCTCATTTTCCGGAACTTCACATTGAAGATGTGTTGCATGACCACAATTAAAAACGCGAATGCTAAAGCTAGAAGAATTCTTCGAGAAAAGGCAATTACATATACAACATCTAGGACGCCGGGGTGCATAGGCATGAGGGGCCCCCTTCTTAAGTAAGCTCATGGTATAGAATGTATCGTCCTCTATTAAGGATTTGGCAGTGTCCTAAAACAACAAATTAAATAATTATAATCAATAGAAAATTTTATACTCTGCAATATTTTATAATTACAGTCGAGTGAGTCAGCCTAATATCTAACTTTAAAAAGAAAGTCATTTATCCACTAGAATGTCAACAATTAATATGCACATGCAATCAGAAATTACAATCAAACTAAAATATCACTATAAGAACAAAAATCCAGAGAGAGAGAGAGTAGTAAAAAAATTGTGTAGGAAAATATGGATTGGACAGGAGAAATGATATCAAATTTATACAAAATAAAATAAAGAGAAGAATAGTCGAAATATAAGAAAGAGAAAAGAATGAAGGAAGTGTGATGATAAAGTGAAGAATAGTGGGGAGATAAAGATTCAAAAGAGAGAGGGTAAAAGTTTGAGGAAGTGTAACTAGTTAGTGTGGACTAATAGGGAGAAGAACATGTTTTTTTTGTGTTTGATTAATATTTTTTTTAAGGTGAACCATCTTCTTCTAAGTTTTATTGTAGTGTGCTATATTTGCCTAATATACAATTATACCTTTTAAATTTAAAATTTATTATTCAAATTTCTCATCTCTTAAAAAAATAATGAGATTATCATGATAATCAAAACTCATCACAGAATTTAAATGTTACCTTAACCAGCATTAAAATGAAACCAAAGGAATAAAAGGTAGACTTTGCAATAATTTATTATTCAAACAATTAGTAGGCACATTCAAATTCATAACTATGAAAAATGTGTTTTGATATAAACTCAAATTCCTATTTATTTTTTTGATACAAGATAGAATTCTACTCTAGCCTAATCTAAGTATATATGTGTGTGAAGCTCCCTCTTGGAGACTTGAACCCCAGCCCTTGCCCCCCACACCCCACAAGCATTTATACTTGTGGAGTGACCATCGCACCAAGGGTGTGTGGTGGTCAAATTCCTATTTATAAGAAGAAGAAAAAAGTAAGTATTAACCCAAACCAAAATTCAACCAAAGCTATAAAAGAGAGAGAGAGAAGTCTTTGTGATGGGAAATTAAAAAACACAATACCAAAACACATATTTTAAAAAAAAAAAAAAAAAAAAAAAAAAAAAAAAAGGTAATTACACTCCCTTCCCTTGAAATTTGGGAAAATGACACTCTCCACCCTAAAATTGAAGAGAAAAAACACTTTTTCCCTTGACATCTCATTGACCAAACTTTGTTAAATTAATATTAAAAATAGTATTTGAAGAAAGCACACACAATACTCTCTTAGATAAAACAAAAACAGTGGGTTCCTATTAGCTCAACTAGTAAAGTTTTTTATAATTAAATAAGGGATCTGGGGTACAATCTCATCCTACACCAAAAATCAATTGGTGTCTATTATCAGGAGCAGACTCTATAGGTTGAAACTCTCTCTAAAAAAAAGATAGAACAGAAAATAAACTGTTAGTTTTTGGTAATGAAGATTCCTTGAATCCACAATGTGATCATTTTCTGGAATCTGCCAAAGAAAGACAAAATCTAAATTTTATTAATATTAAAACTGAATTGCCTCTGCTACAATGTGTTTAAATAGTAAAAAAGAAAACCTAGAGCAGTTAGAAAGCCTAGAGCAACTAGGAAAGCGTATCAAACCCTAATTTGACTAAACAACATTAAAGGTACCTAAAAGTAAGGAAAGAATAACTCAAATCCTAAAAATCTAAAAATTACATAAAATTACCAAAAATAACAAATCTAATACTAAAATCTGAAAATTACATATCTGGTTTGGTCCGCTTATCTGATCACATGAGAGTTAAAAACGATGAAAATATATAGTAATCTCTATAACCCCTCACACATTGTCTTTTACAGCTTGATTCCACCACCATCAGGAAACTTTAGCCTCCACCTTTTTGCATCTAATTTTTTCTTTTTTCAATATATCTAGGCATACACGTTTACTAAGGAACATCTCATTATAATATAATAATTGTTATTATTGGTTATATCAATTTTTTATTGATAAGATATATCATTTTTAAAAACTCTTAAAAGTCTTACAAATTATATAATAGTTAAAAAAATAAGTTTATACCAAACTATTGTTATAAATAAACCTGAAATGGTATTTTATTGATACCCAAACACATTATTCCCTTAACCAAACCAAAATAGTTACCATACGAAATTGACTCCATTTGTTTTTAAACAATTCTCTCTTAGTCGAGAACTCTCCTCCCTCTCTCAACTCTCATTCATTCTCCTAATTTTTTTTTTTTCTTAGAAAGAATTCATTCTCCTAATTGAATGAGTGATATTAGGTATAATACGAATGTTACTACATAAGTCTTATAAATTGATGTATCATCAATTACAAAAACTACCCGCGCGTTGCGCGTGATAATTTTTTTTAAGATGGTCTCATTAAATATTTTATTAATACTATAATTTTAGTTATTAACCATTGGTTTTTCATTAGTTTTTAAGTTAATAAAAACCTTAAATATACCTTTTTTTTACCTTTATACACACACGCACGCGCGCGCACACACACACACACACATATATAGTGAATCTTTACACACACTTTTAAGAAAACTCTATATATTCCACTTTTTTGGATGCGTAAAATTATAGACTACTACTCCATAATGATAGTGGCTAATTAATTTTATATTTTTTTTTAGTGATCTCATTTGTAACGCTTCTTAACGTTATCATATATTTACTAACTGATGATTTGCATAACAAAGACGATAAATGAGAGGTAGCATTGTTCATTAAATTTTCAAAAGTAATAGTGTATGAAAATTATATATATATATATATATATATATATTAAATAAGGTTAAATGAAATGTCAAAAAATGGATTTTTAAATTTTCTAACTTTATTTCTTATGTAATTTCTACTACTATCAAAGAACATCTCTTTTTTAGTTATGATTAATATGGTTTCCATAGTTAGAGTTTGATTAGTTTTAAATTTAAATTTAGTACTATGATTGTATTTAATTGTTGATTGTTGATTTAATTTTTTAAGTGAATTTAACGGTTTATGTTACTACACTATAAAGTTTTTAATGTTCTCCACACGGTAATCTCTATTTTATTTTTTACTTCTCCTTACAACCTCTTTGTTTTTCAATCAACGATTACTAATTGACGTTTGATTTTTTTTTTTTTCTTTATCTACTCTTTATTACTTTGTATTGGTTTTTTTTTTCTATACTCTCTCTCTCTCTCTCTCTCTCTCTCTCTCTCTCTCTCCATTGGCAACCTATCATTTTCCAAAATTTGATAATGATTCTATGACATTAAATATGCATTATTAGTTTTTTTTTTTTTTAATTTAGTGTTTCTAACTTGATTTGTTTTGTATTTCATTCTTCCTTTGATGCATTGGGTGTGAGAATGAGTGTTGCCCTAGCATTACTCCACTTAATGTGGACAATTTATTTATCTAATTTAGGCAAAATATTATATTTTAAATTTTTTAAAATAAAAAAGGAGTGGAAATATAAATAATTTAATGATATATATGGGGGATGTGGCTGAATTTAAATGTTAAGTAAAATGATATGTGAAAAAAATAAAAATAAAATACATAACAATAAACACTAACTTATCCAAATAATTCTATGTAATATAATAATAGTACATTCTTATATACTTTTTGTAATTATTTATAATGCAATATGATAATATTTAACAATCAAAGTCATAAAAAAATAAAATAAAATAAAATAAAAACTTAAAACACAAAACTAAATCCCATCAACCAAAATAGAGTTCTAAAGAATACAAAACTTTATCAAGCTAAAATAGAGATGCAAGAAAAATAAAAATAAAAAACCACCAAAAAATTGAGGGAGAAAGAGTGGGAAATAACCACTTTTTTGTGAGAGAAAATTATGTAAAGAATGGAAGAGTGAATGACAAATTTATACTAAGAGGATGATAATAAAAAGAAACAAAATAAAGGAAGATAAAAGGAAAGAGGAAGAGTGATATCAAGGTAGAATGTTTGGGGAGATGAAAAGGTAAAGAGAAGGAGAAAAGTTGGAGAAAGTGTAAATGTTAAAAAAAATAATCTAGCCCCCCAAACATAATCATTAACCCCTTAATAAAAAAATAAAAAAAAATGCCCAAATAACACCAATAAAAATTAGACTAAAATGCAAATGACATCCTCTAAGTTTGACTAAAATTCATTTTAGTCACCTAATTTTACTTTTGTCCAATTGAATTTAATTCAAGCATTCCATCCAATTTCATTAAATTTTTGCCATTTAAAAAAAAATATATCTCCTTTAATTAATAAAAATATTTCATAGATTTTTTATGCGAGACTTTTTTTATTAAAAAATTTAATTTTTTCATTAGTTAATTGAATATTTAATGGCAATTTTTTTAACGAAATTGGCAAAAAAAAACCTAAATTGAATAAATGTGAAACTTAGAAAACTCAATTAAATGAAAGTAAAGTTAGAAAATTGAATTGAATTTCAATCAAACTTAAATTATGAAATTTGCTTTTTAGCCTATAAATTAGCTCAAATAATAGGAAGATTAGGCCAAACAACAACAAATGAACAAAATACTCAACAAAAAACCCATTCAAAAACAAAAAATAACAATCTCTATTTTTTTTTTATTAAAAATGGTATCAAAAGAGATAACAATGCGGCTTTACTCTCTGGCTGCCTTTCTCTCTCACTTTCAAACTCTCTGGTTGCCTTTCTCCCTCACTTTCTCCATTTTCAAAGTCATTTCAATCCAAAACATAAAAACAACATAACAATCACTAGTTTTATAAATGTCAACGAGTAGAACTATGGGATTTGGATTTATTTCTTTTAAAATGTTATTATGAACAAAGATTGATTACAAACTTAATTGTAGCCTAAAGTTACAACTCCACTCAATATACTTTTGACATATTAGTTAGAAATGGTTTTGAGGCATTGTAGAAGGAATAAGAATAGGATGTTTTTGACATATTAGTTAGAAATGTTTTGAGGCATTGTAGTAGCAATAAGAAATAGGTATCGAAGGTCAGGGCAGCCATAATGACTGATGAGACTCATAAGAGAATACCGCAGGTTCTTCTGAATGGATTAGCGAGTTTTGACCACATAAATTAGCACAACAAAAGTAGTGAGGACTGAGGACCATCAACGCTTGATTAAAGTAGAACCTAACTTTTCAGTTGGCAATTGACAATTCCTATTAAGAACGTAATGCTATCGGTAACCCACACAGGGCAGATAGAAGAGCCTTCATCCATTTTAGGACGTTATACAAATGCTATTGTAATTAAATTAATAAGTTTCATTTGGAAGCTGCCACCACAAGTGAGTAGTTAAATGCACATCATAAATCTACACATCAAGTTCCACCAAAGTACATACGAAACAACTCTTTTTATCATATAAAACATAGTCTATGACGGAAAGAGAAAACAATCACAAGTCCAATGCCACTTCTGTGACTGGCGAACTTTTAACACTCTTTTTTGATTAAGTGACTGGCAACTTCAACGCTCTCCAAGGAGGTTGGAACAAAGCAGAACTGTGAAGTGTTCCTCAATCCTCACTCCTCTGCAGCACTGGCAGCACTTAAATCCACGCTGAGATCAAGAACCTGCTCAAAAACATCAGGTCAAACATTGCAAGGGTAGCACATGCAGTTCCAGCGATTTAGAGAAACAAGCACTTTTTATCTGTAATCATTTTTTGAAATTATAACTTTTAATGGCCACAGGAATGATTTTTACAACCTACCATTTTCTAGAATCCTTTATGTGTGTGTGTGTGTGTGTAGGTAAGATATGTATCATATAATCATATTGGACAGTATAGTGCAAACTACGTAATTGCCTGATCTTCCAATAACCAAGGTAGCCTTTCATGATTATTCCTTGAAGCAAGTAAATCTAACCTAGATCATGTATCATTTCTAGTAGTTCAATATGAAACTTTATATTAACACTGTAATTAAGATTTGTCATTGTATTGGTCCTTTGTTGATGTAAAGGGGCTCCCATTATGGTAAACACGTGTGTAGCATCATGAATTATCAAAATAAAAGATAATTACTAAGCATGTTCTTGAAATAATTTGGACATGGCAGGATGACTTATAAACGGAGAGGATCCAGTTGCCTAGCAAGATAAAAAAATTCACTACCTTCCCAGTTATCATGGTATACATGTTGAGTACGTCCAAGACAGTTGACTCAAAGTGTGTTGTTGCATCATAACTCTACAAACATGATGATCAGACTTGTTCAGCTTGCATCAGTTAGTAAAAGCTACAATGTAAAATTGTGGATATCAACTTACAGTTGATATAAAGCAATTGTCCAAGGTCGGTTCATTGACTGGTTCGTATCTGTCATAAATATCAAAGAATATCTCATCAACAGGCCCTAGAAGGTCAATTCCTGCCTTAAGTTCAGTCCCAGGATGATCAGTCTCCGCCTCTGTTGAAACAAATGCAATAAATTTTCCCTTTGGAGCAACGTTGTGAGAATAAGAGCAACAGAAAAGATACCTGCTCAACAATAGAAGGATAACAAAATCAAGCTCCCAAGAAAACATAAGAGAAGAAAAGGAGCACCACAATAAATAACTAATGACAAGTCATTGCTCTAATGGCATCTGGAAGTCTCCAACATTGACTTGTTTCAATACCTTTCTTCTTTTCCTTTTTGGTGGTTTAATAAATAGTAAAGTGGTAATAGTGCGGTAGTAGGATGAAGTGGGCACAGTACAAATGCTCCTAAAGGCACTCCTTACCAGTAATATAGAGAAAAACTAATAAACATCAAAGCACCTAAAACTAATACTTTTTGCATGTATAATCACACAACAAAGCATAACAATTAAGAGGAACTAGTAAGTTTTCCATGCGATGCACGAATAATTTTGCGAAATTTTACGTAAGACAGTTTTGAATAATGTTGTACATATATTATAAAGAAAAAGTAAACTAAATTAGAGTAAAGAAACATATACAGGATACTTTTTGCATGTATAATCACACAACAAAGCCATAACAATTAAGAGGAACTAGTAAGTTGCCCGTGCGATGCACGGATAATTTTGTAATATTTTATATAAAACGGTTTTGGATATTGTTATATATATATTATAAAAAAAAAAAAAAGTAAACTAAATTAGAGTAAAGAAACGTATACATTTTGAGATATTAAAAATTATTTTAGTAGCTTCACTGCATATTTATAATCTTCTCAAGGTAAGATTTTTTTTTCTTAAATCATGAAACCAAAAATAAATGTAAAAGAGTAATGAGACCATGAAAATCAACTAATTTGTGTTGCGTTCACATATATACCATGAAATGAAAGTATGCCCAACTCTCTCGCCGTCTTCTACTCATCAATACTGTGACAATAAGACATGATGTGGGCAAGTGTGTTCATATGTCTTATAGACGATTTAAAATTAAACTATGGTAGAATGTGGCTTTACATTACACACCAAATATTCTCTCTACTTATATACCCAAAACAAAAACTATCCAATCAAATTACCCAAACCTAAATCATATTTAAGCTCCTAATTTTAAAAAGGAAAAAGAAAAAACAAATATTCATAGGGGTTTCGGCGTCTTGATGATGGTAGGAGGCCAGGAGGTGGTGATCCCTCAGATTCCTCGTCCTCTCTCTTTCAAATGTTTTGTCAATCTCAGGTTTTTTATTTTAGTAATATATAGTGAAATAATGCATTTTATTTAACAATCCACAACATTTTTGTGCCTCTCTATTTCTCTTCAAGGCCTTATGTGATTAGTTATTACTATTAGTCCTTTTTCTTTTCTTTTTTTTGCTTTTTTTAAAATACTAAAACGGTAGGTATGCTAAAAGACATGAAAAATAGAGAAAGGTGTTGTGTAAACTTAGGCAATTAATAAGATATTAATAAGATAACAGTAAAATAAGTTAATGTGAACTTTTGGGCAACATTAAAAATAAAATAAAATAAAATAAAAAACTTAATGAAAAAGGTAAAAAAAAATGCTAAATGCAAAATTAGAGCGCCGCTTAGCAGAACCTCATGCTTTCCCACATGAGGTCTTTGCTTTTATATATATATATATATATATTAATGATCAGACACCTCATCGATATGAAATTATACAATACTAATTTCACAAAGCACTAACATAGACAAGTAAGGATGGCAATTTATGTCCGACCCGTGGGTACCCGGCTTGGCCCGGCCCTAAGGGTTGGGTTTTACCCGGCCCGATAAAGAATAGGGTCGGGTTTGGGTTAAAAAAAATAGGGTAAAATATCATTTTCGTCCCTAAACTATCACAAAAGTTCGTTTTTCGTCCCTAAACTTTCAAAAGTTCTATTTTCGTCCCTAAACTATCACAAAAGTTTGTTTTTCGTCCCTAAACTTTCAAACGTTCTATTTTCGTCCCTAAACTTTTCCAAACGTATTGATTTTCGTCTCTCCCACATCAGCACTCTGACAAGCCACGTCAGCACTCCGTAAGAACTTTTGAAAATTTAGGGACGAAAATAGAACTTTTGAAAGTTTAAGGACGAAAAACGAACTTTTGTGATAGTTTAGGGACGAAAATAGAACTTTTGAAAGTTTAGGGACGAAAAAACGAACTTTTGTGATAGTTTAGGGACGAAAATGATATTTTACCCAAAAAAATAAAACAAAATAAAATAAAAACCAAAGCGGGTCCGGGTTTTGGCAAAAACTCAACCCGAACCCGACCCGACCCGACCCGGTTAACATAAATATAAAATAACAAAAAAACCTACCTACCTCTGTGTGTGTGTGTATATATATATATATATATCACAACCCTAACCTAAAACTCATTTCTCTCTCAACTTAGCCGTCTCCCTCACCTCATCTCACTGACTCTCACTCTCACTTGCATCTCATCCGGCCCTCACTGACTCTCACTCTCACTCAGACACTCACATCTCATCCTCACCCTTACTCTCATTCACTCACCGACCCACCCTCACCCTCATGGAGGAGCAAAGATCTCGTGGTGGTTGCCGTTTTTGTCACAGAGGAGCACGAGATTGTTAGATCGGAGAGAGATGTGATGATCGGAGGAGCTCTTGGTCGTGTTGAGGTCAGGCGAGGCCCAAAGGTGATTTTGATGGCTGAAACCACTGCTGATGGAGCTTTAGTGGTCTGAGTTCTTCATTTTTTTTTTTTAGTTCATTTTTTTTTTTTTGGTTCATTTCCTCTCTCAGTAGTTTTTTGTTTTTGGGTATTTGTTTGAGAATTCAATATGTAAAAATCGGAGTGAATGTTGTGTTAATGTAAAAATCTGTCCATAAATGATAAATGGAGTTTTGTTTCTTCTATTTTTTGTGTTTATTTATTATTTATTTTCTGTCTAAGAATCTCATTTCAGCAAGACTGATAACAATGTTAATTGATTTGTGTTTGGGTTTGGGTTTTTTTTTTTTTTTTAATGAGATTGGGTTGGATTGGGCCACGGATTAGGCCCAGAAGTGGCTGGATGGGGCCCGCGGAGACCCAACGGGCCGGGTTTGGGGCTAAAAAAAGACCCGTTTATTAAACGGGCCGGGTCCGGGTAATAAGGGAGGACCCACGGGTCGGGTCCGGGTATCAAAAATCCGGCCCGAACCTGACCCGTTGCCATTCCTATAGACAAGCTAGTCACAGAATTTTTCCTGCTGAAATTTAAAACATCCTTGGATAGACAAAGTGGGACAGAACCAGGGATTTAACTGACCACTTAGTGAATAACACCAACAGTGCTCTAATGAAAAAAAACCAATTGGGAAAATGGAAAAGTGTTTCACCATAGTCATCAAAAATGATAACAATGCAAAAAGATCAGGTCCTAGTAGATTTGAAAAAGCATCAAGCGTACTTCCTTTTTGTTTATTGGTAAGTTACACACACACCAGATGAGTCTTCAACCTACAACCTCGCCCTCCACCTAGCACTTATTAAGGAAAGGAGGTGCCAGCAGCCAACTGCAAGAGCTCATTGGCAAATCATCAAACACACTTTCTATCCTTGTTCACTATTCCCATTTAAGTAATGAATAGAAGATGGAGAGGGATTTCCTGTGGATGCTCACTGTATAGGATGGCTTGGGTCCAGCAAGCTCCAATGAGTTATCATGGTTGAAAGAGATTTATGTGTGTTTGTGTATGTGCGTGTTCATCATGCATGTATATATGTAATTATGTATGCAAATATATTAATAGATTATAAGGTAGGTTTGATCCCATCCTAAACAAATGGGTTGAGTTTAACATGAGTGTTGACTACATGGAAAAAGACAAGTAAATGGTAATTATATACCCGGCTCATTGATGACCCAATCCAAACCTGCAATTTCCCACCACTAGCAATGAATCAAAATACCATCTGGTAGATTGGAATGTGGTAAGCACCAAGTTCCCGTGCTAAAAGAGGTGGGTTGCGTGTTTGAAAGAAAACTACTCCTGATCAAAATTATTTTCACTCTCCTAACTTTTGATTCCCCAAATCCCAGTAAAAATGTGGACTTTGTCTCTGTTTGACATCAACTTCTACGCTCAACTTCTAGCTTTTATGTACAACAATTTACAAGCTCACTTTTTCCCACTTTTTATCACTTTATTCAAGGTAAAAGTATATTTTAGCACACTTTCAGCAAAAAGCTAGATAAGCTATTCCCAAATAGACACTTCATCTCACCTAGATTAGCGATGGATACCTAGTTTTATTTATCAAATTTGTGCTACATGTGCATTCCTATATAGCAAAAACCCAGCAGATATATAAGGATTAAAACAGAAACGCAGTATCAGAACTCACATGTCTGACTTGCGACCCAACTGTTTCTGTGGGAGGATAACTTGCACTGAATGAGAATCATTGGTGTTTGGGATTGGATGGCTCATTATGGCAATTGCCCTTGCAACCCTACCAACCTTCCTAACCTGTTGAAATGCAAAGAGATTTCTGTTAAGGCATGGAAAATTCATTGTCTTCTCTATTCATAAGTAATTAGGTTCCTCAGAGAAGTTCAAAAAAGGAAAGAAAATGAAGGTTGGGGGGGGGGCGGTGGGGAGTATTAAGATTATTACCTTGTTGGGCAAGTATGAAGGATCACAGACAACTTTTTTGCACCTGGCAGTTTCCCCTTCTGATGTGACACCAAGAACTTGACCTTCCTCATTGAACTCCACCTGGCATTCAAAGTCCAATCAAATTCAGCATCTAACCCACAATCTTATATACACCAGAATATGGCAAGTGCAACTACAAAGTGTCAATCCAAGATATGAAGCAGATATACCTTACACTCAGGTTTGTTCAACATATATGTCCCACCATAAACAGCACTAAGTCGTGCAAATGCCTAAGGAACAAATCAAATTGACATCAATTGACTAACCTAAACCTAAGCCAAAACCACAAATTTATTATTACAAAAAAGTGTTAACAAGTATAAGGGATTTTTTTTTTTTTTTTTGGGAGGGGGGTTGAGTGTTAGAATGAGACCTGGGGGAGCTCTCCCAATCCATACAAAGGATAAATGTATGGTGATCCTCCTTGAAAACGTGCAAGAGACTCCACATAAAGCTATGACATGGTTAAAAGAAACCAAAAAATAATGAATGTAATACAAAGCTGTTGAGACTTTCTATGACTAGAATCCAAGTTTAAAAATAAAATAAATAGAAAGGAGTAACCATAAACCCCAGGCAATTTTCACCTTCATTCTCTTTACGGTATCAAGTGCAGGTTCATCAAGGTAGCGATCATCTCTATGAAGTGCTAATGCATGACCGATAACGTCCACAGTGTTGTCATCCAGACCATATTTTCTGTGAAAATTTCAACAGTATAATAAATAAATGGGCTATTGGTGCTCACTAGGTTCAGTAGATGAGTACCATCAACAATGTCATCATTTGAGATCACCTTTCCTTTCTTTGAAGAGACTAAATCAATAAAAGAAAGCATGTAAACTGCGGGAAACAAGAAATTAAATTTACGCTAAAGCACACTTTCAATCCCTAGTGTTGTCATCCAGACCATATTTTCTGTGAAAATGTCAACAGTATAATAAGCAAATGAGCTATTGGTGCTCACTGGGTTTACTAGATGAGTACAATTAGCAATGCCATCATTTGAGATCACCTTTCCTGTCTTTGAAGAAATTAAATAAATAAAAGAAAGCATGTCAACTGCAGGAAACAAGAAATTAAATTTAGGCTAAAGAACACTTTCGATCCCTAACATATCACGCATAATTCAATTCTATTACTAAATTTTAAAAAGATCCAAGTTCATCCAAACTGATGACCATGCCATCGCAATAATTAATGGTGTGGCTCATTTCAATGTTTGCCTCGACATCCATATTTGTAATGACAATATTAGTTTTATTGATGGAATGACTACATTGCTCAAAATTAAAAATTATAAGTACAAAATTGAAACTTCTTTAGGGACCATCTTGAACTCGACTGTATATTTCAAGGACCCAAAGCATAGTTTAGCCTTAAATTTATTAGTTCCACTTAACAACTTCACATTACACATTTAATTGGTTAAATTAAATAATTCTACAAGTTTCAGCTTCAAACTTATGTGTTTAAAAATATAGTTGAGCTATAATTCTTTTGGGCATAAAATTTACATTTTACAAACAACTACAAACCCCAACACCAACGACTTAATGTTTACGAAAACATATGGAAACTGCCTAAACTGTACATTCAAATATCAAAAGACATTATGCAAGACACAGAAACCTGTACAGCGAAGGCAAGAGCAAGAGCTTACGCTATCAGTTCTCTAGTTGTCACTCTAGTCAAGTCCATCCCGTCATGTGTTTTGGGATCAGTCTCATTATAATCATGAACATAAATAAAGAACTTATGAGCACGGCGCTTTTCAAATAAACCCATCAATGGGGATTTGAGTGTCTCCATATCAGTTGCTGGAACCTTGTGAACCTATAACCACGGATTTACTCACCAAATCAAGTTAAGATCAAATAAATATATAAAAGCTAAGTAAAATGCATCTTCCAACATCTTAAGAAAATTATTATACCTTTCCTTTATTGTAGACAAAGCTGCCATCAACAGCTTTGAAGTACAAATACTTGGTAACATCTGTATGAATGAGGACACGAACAAGAGTGCCATTTGCCATCATAAACTAGCCAATCAAAAATCATTCAATACATTAGAAAACTTGTATGGCCACAGGTGGTGAACAAAATAGTAATAAGCGATAAAGAAAGATGACAAAAGAAAGTGAACACACTGTTACACACACCTTTGGTATCATGTCAACATTATAATCCCTACTAGAGCCCAAATGTGCCGGAGGCTTGTCATTTCCTCTGAACCTCTTCCAGAGCTGTAAATTAAAAAATAATAATAATGATAAAGCAGTCAATAAATAATTCTAAAAAATAAAGAAGCAATAAAAAATTGCAGACTTCAAATGTAACTTCAACAAATTTCAAATGGCACAGCAAAAATGAGACCTGAATAAGATTAAGCGATGTTGACTCTCCTCCATAATAATCATTCCTATCCATGTGCAGAACCTGATTCAGAAGATATGAATATCAATTACTTCGGTGCATATGACAAAATGATATTTGTCCACTGCTTCAAACCAACAGTATAAAATATAATTTCTACAACCAAAACTCAAAGGGAAAACCATGAACTACTGCATAAAATAAAAGGTAGTCCAGAGAGGTTGATAGAAGCTACGAAAAATACTTAACATATATATATATATAAGGTGGGGAAAAAGAAAAAAAAACCATAACTTAAACTAAAGTCTTAAATATTATCTGTGCATTTTATAGAACATGTTTTGCATGACCAGAAAACATTAAAAGGGGGGAAAAAACCTTGCACACTTTTTTTTTTTTTTTTTTGAGAAGTACTAAAATATTGAAAAAAGATGTGAGAAAATACAGAAGAAAGAAGCACACAGGCCATTTGCTAGAAGCTACATCAAAATAATTAAGTAACAAAGCAAGTACAAAAATCAAGCATATCAGAAAAAGAAATGAAAGAAAAGACACACGAAGCATTTGCCCAATCATGCAATGTCAGAAAAAATAAAAGTAAAAGCTAAAAGCTTCAACTCATAAATCGATCTTTCAATTCCTTCAAAAGTACGTGCATTCCTTTCCCTCCAAATGACCCACATAAGACAATGAGGAATCATTCTCCAAAGTAACTTAATTCTGAGTTATTTGAACTTGCCTGACCAACTTGCTATAAGCTCCAAAACACTACGCGCCATAACCCAATGAACCCCAAACAGTGTACACACCATATTCCACAACTCTTGAGCTACTAGGCAGTGTAGGAGTAAGTGGTCAACGGTCTCCCCATTCCTCTTGCTGTCTTGCACATGCAACACCAATCCATCACTACCACTTTTCACCTCCTTAAATTATCAACTGTTAAGATTTTCCCCAAAGCCATTGTCCAAATAAAGAAACTAACCTTTGGAGGCACTTTTGGTTTCCAAAAAGGTTTCCATGGAAAAAGAACAGAGTTTGTGGGTCATTAGGCCCTATAATAAGAATGAACATCGAAAACACCCCTAGGAGAGAGTTTCCAACACATTTTATCTGCCCCACTACTTTTCCAAGATCCTGAATATATGAGGTCCATAAAGGAGGC
The DNA here is from genome assembly GCA_019022515.1 of Quercus aquifolioides. NCBI lineage: Eukaryota > Viridiplantae > Streptophyta > Magnoliopsida > Fagales > Fagaceae > Quercus > Quercus aquifolioides. Next base: position 4,045,427 of record CM032331.1, read on the forward strand.
AACCGATTCTAACTCCCAATCTTGAACCGGTCAAGTGAACCTAATATTCCAATGGTAGTTTGCCTCTGAGGATGATAACAACTCAGCCACCGAAGCATCCTTGTTACTAGCAATATTGTATAATTCTAGGAAGCTACTTTCCAGAGGAAACTCCTCACACTAAGGATCATGCCAAAATTTAATACAAGAACCATCCCCCACCTTAAAGATAATAAAAGAATAAAAGTCTTCCCACCCCTTTCTGATATATTTCCATAGACCAACCCCATAAGGCCCTTAGAGCACCAACCCCCCCACATGCTACCATATTTAGCTTCTATTATCCTTCTCCACAAGGCATTCCTTTCCATAGCATATCTCCACAACCATTTCCCCAACAGAGGCTTATTAAATAAAACCATATTATGCACACCCGAACCCCCATATTGAACCGGTACACAAACAGTCTTCCAGTTAACCAAATGATACTCTTGTGCAAGGGTACATCAATATACAACTTTATAAGTATGCAAAGCAGTCCAATAAAATTGATAGTCAAGAAGAAGGGATAAGCGACATTCAGGCTGAAGATTGCCACCGTTCTCCTCTACTCATCTATGGCGAAAAGGAACTGCGGAAATGACAAACACACCTCACAAATAACCTCTAGACTTCCTTGGTAGTTCAAACTTTTTTTCTTCTTCTTTTCAAATAAGTATTAAGTAACATCTAGCCCACTTTGATGCAAGTTATTGAGTTGATGACAACCTCAGCACAATTGTATTCCAGCAGTGACATGAGGTTTGTTAATAGGACAAGCTATTACTACAAAGAATAATAACAATAAGGGAGTAGTCACTGTCCCCAAGTTTTATTTATTATGTTATTTATTATGTCTGCTTAATTTTGTTTGTTTTATCAAAATGGGTATCTTGCATTTAATGGAAAATCAGGTTAACAAATTGTTTTGTCGCGCTGTATTGGTGCTTAAGCTGGTTACAAGCACGAGTTCTAGTTAGCTCAACCGGTAAAATCCTTGTTATCAAATAGGGATGATTTGGATTCAAATCCCACGAACACCAAAAACTAATCGGTGTCTTTGCCTAATAAAAAAGAGCAACCATCATAGGTTTATATCTAAGCCAAAACAACACTTTTGTTTCAATCGTGTTGGAAAGTAGGAAAGGATCAGACTCAGAAATAAAATAAAATAAAATCCTTATCATCGACGATTATTGAAAGTGTAAAAATAAAAGTCTAAATCATAGAAAGTAGATCCAATTTCGATGATTAAAATCAGAAATCTGAGTAACCCAATTCCAATTGCGATCTTAATTTAGGAAACCGAGGAATAATCGGAGATTGACATAACAATAAGAAATGAAGAATTGTGCGAGAGAGAGAAAACCTTGAGGCCATCAACGGAGAGAAGACCGCTAAGGATGCATTCCTTGAGACCAGTACCCAACACTACCACATCATACTCTTCATCCATCGCGACGAGATTTTAACAGGTCAATGATGCATACCTTTTCTCTCTCTCTTACTCACTCTTTCTCACCGCCTCTCTCTTCTCTCTCAGCTCTTGCTCTCCGCCTCTCTCATTCTCTCTCTCGACTGGTTCTGGTTCAACTCTTAAATCCTTCTGTTGGTGGCTCATTCTCTTTCTTATATGACTTTTCCTCTGCAGAGATGCCGTGGTTTTGGGGGTGGAGTCTTAGTCTTTATCTAATAAGACTTTTGGGTGGACTGGAGTCTTATGACTCCAGTCTCCGGCCGTGGCCGTGGCCGTGCGCTTGGAGTAAATCTTGCGTATTTTACCACCGCATAAGGTGGTCATTCTACGAGCACAAGTGACCGTGAAGAGTGGGGCAAAGGTTCAAGCATCAATTAATTTTTGGTAAATTCTTTTATTTAACGATTAAAAACTTTACCCAATAAATTAACTGAAACTTATGGGATTTTTTTTTCAAAATAACCACCATTTTCAAACAATTTTGTTAATTAACATCGTTTTTAAACTATTTAGCAAACTAACATTTCGAGTTTAAAACAATCAAGTTCACTGTAGCAAATCGAGTATCATAGACTCGATTTTTATTAAAATTTAAATGAAACTTGAGTATTACACACTCGATTTCCACAAAACATATCCAAGAAACCTCAATCTCCTTCCTCTTCTCCCCCTGAAAAAAAACACCCACAACATCTAAAGAAAAAAAAAAAAAATTAACGACAACCACAATCGGCGAAACACCTCAATTAGTTCTTCCTTTTCTCCCTCTGAAAAGAAATCCACAACATTTGAAAAAAATCCACGACAACCACAGTTGGCAAAACACTGAAAACAAGAGATCAAAACACTAAACTAGCGTTCCAACAATGAACCCACGAACCAGCGTTCCAGACGGCGAACCCATGAACCCAGCTCAAACTGAACCCACGAACGTGGTTCCTTAGGCGAAGGTCGGTTTTCCTCTGTTTTTCTCTTTTTTGTGCAGACCAAGAACTTGAGTATCTAATACTCGAGTTCCACTGGAAATCGGTTCCAAAAGCCTCGACTTCGACTAGAAATCGACTACTTTGTACTCGATTTGCTACAGTAAACTCAAGTCTAACAAAATCAAGATGTTAGTTTCCTAAATAGTTTGAAAAGGATGCTAACTAACCAAATTATTTGAAAATGAATGTTATTTTGAAAAAAAATCCCCAACGGTGGTTTTTTTTTTTTGTTATAGGTAAAATGGGATCGGTTTTGTTTTTTTTAGTGGAGTCTTGTCAAACAAGTCAATGAGACTTATGTAGTTGTGGGTGGAGTCGTACTTCTGGCTGGGTCTAGGATTTTTCTTTTTTCTTTTTTAATCTTGCATTTTTATATTTATGCCAGTTGAGAACTTGAGATTGTTATATACTTGTTACTAGTCGCTAACTCTTGCTATGCATGAGAACCTACTTATTTGTGAGGTGAATTAAAATAATTTTATAAAATCTTAAATTAATTAAGAAACTACACAATTGCATGATTTGCTTTTATATGACTTCAATTTGTGTTACAATCTAATAAATAACTCAAAAAGAGGGCCCATCTTTAACCAATTTCCATTGATCTGCAGAACAATGTGACACTGTAAAATCTTTAACCAAACCAAAAAGACCTAGATAAAAAGAAAACCCAAAATTTAATTGAAGTTGACTATTTCGTCTATCGCATGGCAAAATTACAATGGGATACTTCTTTGATATCTCACACCAGAGAGGAGATACGTCCGAACTACTGGCTAATATTTTTTTAACACCAACTTCACTAACCTATTAATATTGATAGCATCAAGAATTGTTTTAAATTATCAATGCTTGAGTTTGAGTTTGAGTTGGACTTGTTAGAGAGATAGAGTTTCACTTCTTATTAAGTTCGGATTAAACAAAAATAATTTTGTTTAAAAAAATGATGAGTTTTAAGTTTAAGTTGAACTTGTTAGATAAATAGAGTTTCATTCATTATTAAGTTTGAACTAAACAAAAATAATTTTATTTAAATATTGTGCTAACGTGGAAAATTGTGAGAGTTTCAGAGATTTCGATTTTATATATAGATATATATAAGTTTGGACTAAATAAAAATAATTTTATTTAAATAAAATGATAATTTTATTTAAATATTGTATTGATGTGAAAAATTGTGAGAGCTTTAGAGGTTTCGGTTTTATATATAGATATATAGATTATTCGATGAAGCTAGAGCTACAATAGTACTTTTTTATATACATCAAGTTCTATTCTATTAAACTTGAAATTCATTTTTTATTTCAATCATTATAAATATATTATAGATAGTATTTATTTTATTTGTAAATATTGTTTATTAGAAATGTATATTAGAAAATATGCATCTGGATATGAAAAACTTAAAAAATTAAGAAAAAATGAAAAATTAATTGAGTCTAAAAAATGATCAATGAATAAATTTGTTATTAGTAATAAACAAAATACAGCACAAAATTTAGATGAAAATACCACAAATGAGCAAGAAATTGAATACAAAAATGTATTTGCAATTTAATTAGTTATATTATCGATTAAAAAAAGAAATGTCAAAAGAACTTGAATACAAAATTTTTAATTAATCAATTTGCATCTCAAAAGACAAAAAATAAATAAAAAATAAATAATAAATAAATAAATAAATAAATAAATGAAATAAATTATAATATAAAAATATTAGATAAATATTAATTTAATTAATACATAAATATAAAAAATGTCTCGTTTTAATTTTTGCCTTCAATGAATGAAGATTTTTTATATATATACTACACACTGAGCTAAGTCAGTCCTATTATTTATTGATCCAGACTCAAACAAAGAAGATTGTGTGGTTGTGGCAATCTATTTTTCAAAATAAAAGATTGGCCTTTATTAAAGCAGGTGATAAATCTTGGCGTCACGTAAAGAGTCATCACGTAGAGATAAGGGGAGGAATTCCACTAATCAACTCGATTTCCGATATTACGTTTTATAAGGGGCTAACCTATGTTGTCACTCATCGGGGCTTAATTCTTTGATTCGATGCTAAAGATGGTTATTGCAGAAGAAGAAGTAAGGTAAAGATACTTGCACCAAGGATGGATCCTCCAACATATTCTATACGGGCATATCTTGTGGAATCATCATATGGGAGAGACCTCTTCTATGTCCAAAGGAATTTAGATCATACATTGCAACATACTACCCATTTCAAGGTCTACAAGTTACAATTGGGTGAACAAAGTGGTGAGGTGATGGACCGTATCGAGGTAAAAAGTAAAAAGTTTGGGTGATGACATATTCTTTGTAGGTACCCGTTATTCCATGTCTGTCTCTATCTCAGTTGCTGCAAAATATTTAAAAATATTTCATAGATTTTTTATGTGAGAATTTTAAAAAATAAAATCTGTTTTCATTAGTTAATTGTATACTTAACCACATTTTTTTTTAACAAAATTGGACAAAAAACCTGAATTGAATAAATTTAAAGAAATTGGACAAAAAACCTAAATTGAATAAATATGAAACTTAGAAGACTCAATTGAACAAAAATAAAGTTAAGGATTGAAATGAATTTTGGTCAAACTTAAAGTTTAAAATTTACATTTTAGCCTAAAATTTAACTCAAATAACAGGAAAATTAGGCTGAACAACAACAAATGAACAAAATACTCAACAAAAATCTCATTCAAAAACAAAAAATAAAAACCCATAAATCTCTAACCATTCAAATGCGGCTTTACTCTCTAGCTGCCTTTCTCCCCTACTTTCTCTATTTTGAAAGACTATTGAAAGTTATTTCAATCCAAAACATGGAAACAACATAACAATCACTACTCACTAGTTTTATAAATGTCAACGAGTAGACCTATGTGATTTGGATTTATTTTTTTAAAATGTCATTACATAATGAACAAAGATTAGCTATAAACTTGGTTGTAGCCACTCAAATATTTTTAACCACATAAATTAGTACTCCAGAAGTAGCGAGGACTGAGGACCATCATTGCTTGATTATGGAAGAGCCTAATTTTTCCTTTGGCAATTGACAATTCCTATTAAGACCATCATTGCTTGATTATGGAAGAACCTAATTTTTCCTTTGGCAATTGACAATTCCTATTAAGACGCAATGCTATCGGTAACCCACACAAGGCAGATAGAAGAGCCTTCATCCATTTTGGGACGTTATACAAATGCTATTGTAATTAAATTAATAAGTTTCATTTGGAAGCTGCCACCACAAGTGAGTAGTCAAATGCACATCATAAATCTACACATCAAGTTCCACCAAAGTACATATGAAACAACACTTTTTTATCATATAAGACATGGTCTATGACGGAAAGAGAAAACAATCACAAGTCCAATGCCACTCTTTTTTGATTAAGTGACAGGCGAACTTTTAACACTCTTTTTTGATTAAGTGACTGGCAACTTCAATGCTCTCAAAGGAGGTTGGAACAAAGCAGAACTGTGAAGTGTTCCTCTATCCTCCCTCCTCTGCAGCACTGGCAGCACTTAAATCCACGCTGAGGTCAAGAACCTGCTCAAAAACATCAGGTCAAACATTGCCAGGGTAGTACATGCAGTTCCAGCGATTTAGAGAAACAAGCACTTTTTATCTGTAATTTTTGAAACAATAATTTTTAATGGCCACAGGAATGATTTTTACAACCTATTTTCTAGAATCCTTTATATTACAGGTAAGAGATGTATCATATTGGACAGTATGGTGCAAACTACGTATTTTGGCCTGATCTTCCAATCACCAAGGTAGCCTTTCACGATTATTCCTTAAGCAAAATAAATCTAACCTTGATCATGTATCATTTCTAGTAGTTCAATATAAAACTTTATATTAACATTGTAATTAAAATTTGTCATTGTATTGGTCCTTCGTTGATGTAAAGGTGCTCCCTTTTATGGTAAACATGTGTGTAGCATCATGAATTATTAAAATAAAAGATAATTACTACTTGGGACTACCTTTAGGTGCTAAATTCAAGGACAGGGCGATTTGGAACTCTATCAAAGAAAGAATGGGGTGAAGATTAACGAGTTGGAAGCAATTATACTTATCAAAAGGTGGTAAGATTACCTTAATCAAAAGCACTCTCTCAAGTTTGCCAACTTATTTCCTATCTCTCTTCCCTATTCCTGTGGATATTGCTATTCGTATTGAGAGGCTTCAAAGGAATTTTCTATGGGGTGGGATCGATGAGTCTCCTAAATTTCGACTAGTAAAATGGGCCCAGGTTTGTTCTCCTTTGCAGTCTGGCGGTTTGGGTATTAGAAATTTGAGAACCTTCAATCAAGCTTTGTTGGGGAAATGGTTGTGGAGATATGGAAGAGAGACAACCCATCTTTGGCGGCGGGTTATTGAGGCTAAATATGGGAATGATTGGGGAGGTTGGTGTACAAAAGAAGTCTAATCCTTATGGTGTTAGTCTTTGGAGAACCATAAGACAAGGCTGGCCAGCCTTTTCAAAGTCCACTCAATTCGAGGTTGGTGCTGGTGACAGAATTAAATTTTGGCATCATGTGTGGTGTGGGAGCTGTACTCTCCGGGAGGCTTTTCCGGAACTCTATAATATTAGTTGTAATAAAGAGTCTTCTATTACAGATGTTATGCACTTTCCTAACCAAAGGCTTCACTGGGATCTTCTTTTTTCTAGAGCTCCCCAAGATTGGGAAACAGAACATTTTTACACTATTCTAGATCTTATCAATTCAATGCCCCTTAATGGTGAAGGTCAAGACAAACTATGTTGGAAAACAACAAGGAATAAGAACTTTAAAGTGAGTGAGTACTATCTCTCCCTTTCCTCTACTCTCGACATTTCTTTCCCTTGGAAACCTGTGTGGCATTCAAAGGTCCCTACTAAGGTTGCTTTCTTCTCATGGACTGCCTCATTAGGTAAGATTTTGACTACTGAAAATTTATGGTATAAGGGTGTCGCAGTTGTAGATTGGGGCTATATGTGTAAAAAGAGTGGAGAATCGGTGAATCATCTTCTTTTTCATTGTCCTATTGCTTATGAATTATGGTCTATGGTGTGGGCTCTATTTGGTCTACAATGGGTTATGCCGCATGGTGTCTCTGATTTATTTTCGAGTTGGCAAGGTTCCTTCGGTGGGCATCGGAGCATTGATCTATGGAGGGCTGTCCCACATTGTGTCCTATGGTGTATTTGGCGAGAATGGAACTCAAGATGTTTCAAAGGGAAGGAACGGTCTATTTCAGAATTTAAATCTCTTCTTCTTCACACCTTGCTCAAGTGGAGTTCTTCCTTTAATCTTTTTCCTTGTTCTAATTTTTTAGAAATGCTTGATCTTTGTAATTTTTGTGTTTGATGTACTGTTTTCCACGTACACCCCTAGTGTACCTGGACTTTTGATTAATACAATTCCGTTATTTATCAAAAAAAAAAAAAAAAAGATAATTACTAAGCATGTTCTTGAAATAATTTGGACATGGCAGGATGACTTATAAAAGGAGAAGAACCAGTTGCTTAGCACGATAAAAAAAAAATTCACTACCTTCCCAGTTATCATGGTATACATGTTGAGTACGTCTAAGACAGTTGACTCAAAGTGTGTTGTTGCATCATAACTCTGCAAACATCATGATCTGACTTGTTCAGCTTGCATCAGTTAGTAAAAGCTACAACGTAAAATTGTGGAGATCAACTTACTGTTGATATAAAGCAATTGTCCAAGGTCGGTTCATTGACTGGTTCGTATCTGTCATAAATATCAAAGAATATCTCATCGACAGGCCCTAGAAGGTCAATTCCTGCCTTAAGTTCAGTCTCAGGATGATCAGTCTCCGCCTCTGTTGAAACAAATGCAATAAATTTTCCCTTTGGAGCAACGTTGTGAGAATAAGAGCAACAGAAAAGATACCTGCTCAACCACAGAAGGATGACAAAATCAAGCTCCCAAGAAAACATAAGAGAAGAAAAGGAGCACCAGAATAAATAACTAATGACAAGCTCTTGCTCTAATGGCATCTGGGAGTCTCCAACATGGACTTGTTTCAATACCTTTCTTCTTTTCCTTTTTGGTGGTTTAAGTAATAGTAAAGTGGTAATAGTGCGGTAGTAGGATGAAGTGTGCACAGTACAAATGCTCCTAAAGGCACTCCTTACCAGTAAAATATAGAGAAAAACTAATAAACATCAAATCACCTAGAACAGAGAGACCTTTTTGCATGTATAATCACACAACAAAGCCATAACAATTAGGAGGAATTAGGCACCACATCGATATGAAATTATACAATATTAATTTCACAAAGCACTAACATAGACAAGCTAGTCACAGAATTTTTCCTGCTGAAATTATAATTGTTAAAACATCCTTAGATAGACATCGTGGGACAGAACCAGGGATTTAACTGACCACTTAGTGAATAACACCAACAATGCTCTTACAAGAAAAACCAATCGGGAAAGCGGAGAAGTGTTTCATCATAGTCATCAAAAATGATAACAATGCAGAAAGATCAAGTCCTAGTAGATCTGAAAAATCATCAAGCATACTTCCTTTTTGTTTATTGGTAAGTTACACACACCCAATGAGTCTTCAACCTACAACCTCACCCTCCACCTAGCAATTATAAGGGAAGGAGGTGCCTGCAGCCAACTGCTAGAGCTCATTGGCAAATCATCAAACACACTTCCTATCCTTGTTCACTATTCCCATTTAAGTAATGAATAGATTGGAAAAGATGGAGAGTGATAAGATGGCTTGGGTCCAGCAAGCTCCAATGAGTTATCATGGTTGAAAGAGATGCAAGGGCTTAGACAGCCATACAACGGGTAAATTGCCAGAGATAAGTCAAGGATGTTATCAGAAAATATGTCAATGCTGCTCACACATGCCGAGGCCAGTAGAGATGTGTGTGTGTTTGTGTGTGTGAGTGTTTATCATGCATGTATATATGTAATTATGTACGCAAATATATTAATAGATTAAAAGGTAGGTTTAGTCCCATCCTAAACAAATGGGTTGAGTTTGATATGATTGTTGACTACATGGAAAAAAATGAGTAAATGTTAATTATATACCAGGCTCATTGATGACCCAATCCAAACCTGCAATTTCCCACTAGCAATGAATCAAAATACTGTCTGATAGATTGGAATGTGGTAAGTACGAAGTTCCCCTACTAAAAGTGGTGGGTTGCGTGTTTGAAAGAAAACTACTCCTAATCAAAATTATTTTCACTCTCCTAGCTTTTGTTTCCCCAAATCCCAGTAAAAAGGTGGACTTCATCCATGCTTGGCATCAGCTTCTAAGCTCAATTTTTAGCTTTTTTGTACAACTTTTTAAAACCTCATTTTTTCCCACTTTTTCTCACTCTTTTCAAGGTACAAGAATACTTTAGCACACTTACAGAAAAAAGCTAGATAAGCTATTCCCAATTGAAAACTTCATCTCACCCAGATTAATGATGGATACCCAATTCTGTTTATCAGATTTGTGCTACATATGCATTCCTAAATAGCAAAAACCTAACAGATATGAAAGGATTAAAACAGAAACACAGTATCGGAACTCACATGTCGGACTTGCGACCCAACTGTTTCTGTGGCAGGATAACCTGCACTGAATGAGACTCATTGGTGTTTGGGATTGGGTGGCTCATTATGGCAATTGCCCTTGCAACCCTACCAACCTTCCTAACCTGTTGAAATGCAAAGAGATTTCTGTTAAGGCATGGAAAATTCATTGTCTTCTGTGTTAAAAGACAAAATTTAGGTTCCATTATAGAAATCTTTTCCAGAATTCACCATTTACCTCAGAGAAGTTCAAAAAAGGAAAGAAAATGAAGGGGTGGGAGTATTAAGATTATTACCTTGTTGGGCAAGTATGAAGGATCACAGACAACTTTTTTGCACCTAGCAGTTTCCCCTTCTGATGTGACACCAAGAACTTGACCTACCTCATTGAACTCCACCTGGCATTCAAAGTCCAATCAAAATCAGCATCTAACCCACAACCTCATATACACCAGAATATGGCAAGTGCAGCTACAAAGTGTCAATACAAGATATGAAGCACATGTACCTTACACTCAGGTTTGTTCAACATATATGTCCCACCATAAACAGCACTAAGTCGTGCAAATGCCTGAGGGACAAATCAAATTGACATCAATTGACTAACAAAAACCAAAACCACAATTTTTTTTTTTTTTAAATGTGTTTAACAAGTACAAGGGGAATTTTTTTTTTTTTTTTTTGGGAGGGGGTGGTGGGTGTTAGAATGAGACCTGGGGGAGCTCTCCCAATCCATACAAAGGATAAATGTATGGTGATCCTCCTTGAAAACGTGCAAGAGACTCCGCATAAAGCTATGACATGGTTTAGAGAAACCAAAAAATAATGAGTGCAATACAAAGCTGTTGAGACTTTCAACGATAAGAATCCAGGTTTAAAAACAAAATAAATAGAATGGAGCTAAATAAACCCCAGGAAGTTTTCACCTTCATTCTCTTTACGGTATCTAGTGCAGGTTCATCAAGGTAGCGATCATCTCTATGAAGTGCTAATGCATGACCAATAAAGTCCACAGTGTTGTCATCCAGACCATATTTTCTGTGAAAATTTCAACAGTATAATAAGTAAATGGGCTATTGGTGCTCACTACGTTCAGTAGATGAGTACCATCAATAAGGCCATCATTTGAGATCACCTTTCCTTTCTTTGAATATATTAAATAACTGAAAGAAAGCATGTAAACTGCGGGAAACAAGAAATTAAATTTAGGCTAAAGCACACTTACGATCCCTAACATATAGCACATAATTCAATTCTATCACTAAATTTTAAAAGATCCAAGTTCACCAAACTGATGACCATGCCATCACAATAATTAATGGTGTGGCTCATTTCAATATTTGCCTCATCATCCATATTTGTAATGACAATATTATAAGTTTTATTGATGAAATGACTACATTGCTCAAAATTAAAAATTTTAAGTACATTGAAACTTCTTTAGGGACTATCTTGAACTCGACTGTATATTTCAAGGACACAAAGCATAGTTTGGCCTTAAATTTATTAGTTCCACTTAACAACTTCACATTACACATTTTTTTGCTTAAATTAAATAATTCTACGAGTTTCAGGTTCAAACTTATGTGTTTAAAAACATAGATGAGCTCTAATTCTTTTGGGCATAAAATTTACATTTTATAAAGAACTACAAAATGCCAAGCCACAGGAACTAAAGCTCAATTATATTCCCCAACTCCAAGGACTTGATTTTTACGAAAAACATATGGAAACTGCCTAAGCTGTACATTCAAATATTAGAAGACAACATGCAAGACACAGGAACCTGTACAGCGAAGGCAAGAGCAAGAGCTTACGCTATCAGTTCTCTAGTTGTCACTCTAGTCAAGTCCATCCCGTCATGTGTTTTGGGATCGGTCTCATTATAATCTTGAACATAAATGAAGAACTTACGAGCACGGCGCTTTTCAAATATACCCATCAGTGGGGATTTGAGTGCCTCCATGTCAGTTGCTGGAACCTTGTGAACCTATAACCATGGATTTACTCACCAAATCAAGTTAAGATCAAATAAATATATAAAAGCTAAGTAAAATGCATTTTCCAACATCTTAAGAAAATTATTATACCTTTCCTTTATTGTAGACAAAGCTGCCATCAACAGCTTTGAAATACAAATACTTAGTAACATCTGTATGAATGAGGACACGAACAAGAGTGCCATTTGCCATCATAAACTAGCCAATCAAAAATTATTCAATACATTAGAAAACTTGTATGGCCACAGGTGGTGAACAAAATAGTTATAAGTGATAAAGAAAGATGACAAAAGAAAGTGAACACAAACCTTTGGTATCATGTCAACATTATAATCCCTACTTGAGCCCAAATGTGCCGGAGGCTTATCATTTCCCCTGAACCTCTTCCAGAGCTGTAAATTAAAAAAAAATAATAATAAAGCAGTCAATAAATACTCTTCGAAAAAATAACGAAGCAATAAAATATGTGACTTCAAAAATTTTCAAATGAGACCTGAATAAGATTAAGCGATGTTGACTCTCCTCCATAATAATCATTCCTATCCATGTGCAGAACCTGATTCAAAAGGTATGAATATCAATTACTTTGGTGAATATAACAAAATGATATTTGTCCACTGCTTTAAACCAACAGTATAAAATTATAATTTCTACAACCAAAAAAGGGAAAACCATGAACTACTGCATAAAATACTAGTCCAGACTCCAGAGAGGTTGATAGAAGCTATGAAAAATAACATAACTTTATATATATATATATATATATATAGGTGGGAAAAAAAAACCTTAACTTAAACTAAAGTCTTAAATATTATCTGTGCATTTTATAGAACATGTTTTGCATGACCAGAAAACATTAAAAGGGGGGAAAAAAACTTGTACTCCTTTTTTTTTTTGATAAGTAATAAACTTTATTGAAAAAAGATGTAAGAAAATACAGAAGGAAGAAGCACACAGGCCGTGTGCTAGAAGCAACATTGAAAAAATTAAGTAACAAATCAAGTACAAAAATCAAGCATATCAGGTAAAGAAATGAAAGAAAAAACACCCAAAGCATTTGCCCAATCATGCAAAGTCAGAAAAAATAAAGCTAAAAGCTAAAAGCTTCAACTCATGAATCGATCTTTCAATCCCTTCAAAAGTACATGCATTCCGTTTCCTCCAAATGAGCCACATAAGACAATGAGTGATTATTCTCCAAAGTACCTTAATTCGGAGTCTATTGAACTTGCCTAACCAACTTGCTATAAGCTCCACTACACTACGCGGCATAACCCAATGAACCCCAAACAGTGTACACACCATATTCCACAACTCTTGAGCTACTTGGCAGTGTAGGAGTAAGAGTTCAACGGTCTCCCCATTCCTCTTGCTGTCTTGCACATGCAACACCAATCCATCACCACCACTTTTCGCCTCCTTAGATTATCAACTATTAAGATTTTCTCCAAAGTCGCTGTCCAAATAAAGAAACTAACCTTTGGAGGCACTTTTGGTTTCCAAAAAGCTTTCCATGGAAAACAAACAGAGTTTGTGGGTCATAAGGCCCTAAAATAAGAACGAACATCAAGAACACCCCTAGGAGAGAGTTTCCAACACATTTTATCCACCCCACTACTTCTCCAAGATCCTCAATATATGAGGTCCATAAAGGAGGCAACCGATTCTAACTCCTAATCTTGAACCGGTCAAGTGAACCTGATATTCCAATGGTAGTTTGCCTCTGAGGACGATAACAATTCAGCCACTGAAGCGTCCTTGTTACTAGCAATACTGTATAATTCTGGGAAGCTACTTTCCAAAGGAAACCCCTGACACCAAGGATCATGCCAAAATTTAATACAAGAACCATCCCCCACCTTAAAGATAATAAAAGAATATAAGTCTTCCCACCCCTTTCTGGTATATTTCCATAGACCAACCCCACAAGGCCCCTAGAGCACCAAACCCCCACATGCTACCATATTTAGCTTTTATTACCCTTCTCCACAACCATTTCCCCAACAGAGACTTATTAAATAAAAACTAATTATGCACACCCAAACCCCCATAATGAACCAGTACACAAACAGTCTTCCACTTAACCAGATGATACTTAATCTTGTGCAAAGGTACAACAATATACAACTTTATAAGTTCTCAAAGCAGTCCAATAAAATTGATAGTCATGAAGAAGGGATAAGCGATAATGTGGACTATTTGGACGGAACGAAATCGGTGTTCCTTTGAGGATTCTGGGAAATCTTTGGCTCAGTTGTTAGATTTATGCCATCGGACCCTCTTTGATTGGTCTCAGTGTTGGGGTCTCTCGGATTGTTCTGCACTTATGGATTTTCTTTTGTCTCTTAGAATAACTTAGTGGCTGTTTGTTAATTTTTGCTTCTTTTTACTCTTTGTTCACTACCATGAACCCTGTGTATTTTTCCTGCTATTCCATTTTCAATAATATTTTTTTCTTACCAATCAAGAAAAGAAGAAGCGATAAGCGCTATTCAGGCTGAAGATTGCCTCCCTTCTCCTCTACTCGTCTATGGTGAAAAGGAACTGCAGAATTGACAAACATACCTCACAAACAACCTATAGACTTCCTAGGTAGTCCACCTTTTTTTCACCTTCTTTTCAAATAAGTAATAAGTAACACCCTAGGTAGCCCACTTTGATGCAAGTTATTGAGTTGACAACCTCAGCACAATTGCATTTTAGCTGTGACACGAGGTTTGTTAATAAACCCATTGCTTGCTAATAGGAAAACTATTACTACTACAAAAGAAAAACAATAATAATAATAATAAGGGAGCACTCACGGTCCCCAAGTTAAATTTTTAATGTCTGCTTAATTTTGTTTGTTTTTATTGAAATGGGTATCTTGCATTTAACATCAAACCCCAATATTATAATTTGAGTAAATAAAGTTAATAAATTGTTTTGTCAGGCTGTATATTTCAATCCGATTTTAAAAAGTTGGTGTTTAAGCTGGTTACAATTATGGGTTCCAGTTAGCTCAGCCTTTTACCCTTGTTGCCAAATGAGGGATGATTTGGGTTCGAATCCCGCAAACACCAAAATCTAATTGGTGTCTTTGCCTAATAAAAAAAAGCAACCATCACAGGTTTATATCTAATCCAAAACAACACTTTCGTTTCAATCGCGTTGGAAAGTAGGAAAGGATCAGACTCAGAAATGACAAAAATCCTTATCATCGACGATTATTGAAAGTGCGATAACAAAAGCCTGAATCATAGAAAGTAGATCCGATACCGATGATCAAAATCAGAAATCCGATTAACCCAATTGCGATCTTAATTTAGGAAACCGAGCAATAATCGGAGATTGACATAATAATAAAAAGAAATGAAGAATTGAGAAAGAGTAAAAAAAAGAGAACCTTGAGGCCGTCAACGGAGAGAAGACCACTAAGAATGCATTCCTTGAGACCAGTACCCAACACTACCACATCATACTCTTCATCCATCGCGACGAGATTCCGATCTCAGATCCAAACACAAACACACAGAGAGAGAAAGGGTTAGGGTTTTGAGTTTAACAGGTCAATGAATGATGAAGATTTTTTTATATATACTACACACACTGAGCCAAGTTATTCGACAGAGAAATGAAAAAAAAGATGCTTTGTTCGTTGATTGAGGAAAAGCCTTTTATATATATATTATTTTTATTATGGGTTATGGCCTATGGGTCATGGGTATATGGGATGTTTTACTTTTAATACCGTGCCACTGCTACTTAGTTTTAATTCATCATCATGATCTTGATTATTATGCTTATCTTTTTTTTTTTTTAGGGAATAGTGACACACATTTTTACTATTAATGGCTTCTTAAACATCTTTACCAACCCGATTTTTCCTTCACTTTTCCTCTTTTTTTTTACTGCTTTATTATGCTCCTGACTTTCCATTGACTGGACTCTGCCCCAATGGCCCATAAATGTATGAACAATTAAACCCACGCATTTTTGTTTGGAATCCAACGTGTACTTCAATCTATGCCCACAAGCCCAACGCCCCCTTCCAAATAAAACAAATCTAATAATAAGTCTAATTATGCTCTTTTTGTTTCAATCTAAAACATTTATGCCTTTGATGAAAATAACTCAAACGATGTTTGAAAGAAAAAAAAAAAAAAAAAACAATGGAAGTACCCAAAAAAAAAAGTTTGAAGTTCTATATGGTATATGGAAAAAGAATACAAGAATTCATTTGAAAAGCCTTAGTTTTTACTTGTTTAGTAATGAACCATGGAGGGTGTGTTGTTTTTGGTCTAAAGTGATTAGGGAATGTGAAATTATTAGAAATATGGGCATGCTAAGTCCCTTTTAAAAATAATATATACAGTGAAGCTCAAATATGTTGACAAAGCTTGTATATGCTCTTTTCTTTAGCAAGACAAGATACGGCAGTTGTGATTTGGAAGGCATAAAGGGGATTTTGGCAACCTTTCTTGGGCCTCACGATTAGTATTACAAATACGATTGAAATGCTTACAAGCCTATAAGAGATATACAGTGCATAGACTGAGTTATCCAAATGGTCTCACTAACCTACTAAATAAAAATATATTTCTCATCAATCTATACTCAAAATATTATAAATGGGTTTGGAGAAATTCTAAGACCCATAAGTCCATGAATAACCCATTACATAGCAGCCAAAAATCAAGTATAAATTTTCTTCTATTTTATGGGCATAAGGTTGTTCCTGTTAAACCAAAAATCCTCATAAAATGCCACGTTGATCTTAATTGTTGATTATATTCTTGATATGTCATATTTAGTAGATCTAGAGGCTATCATTTCACATAGAGAAACAAGCCAACCCATAACAAACCAACCAAATTATCTTATTCAATGTAAACCCATATTAATTTAATATCCTTAAAAGCCCATTACCACATTTAGTTGCTTCCACAACCTACTACCCAACACCTAGAAATCCAATCTCACAAACTAACCCATTTTCACAAGTTATCTCTCTTAACTTTGGGGGCATAAAAGAGCACGAGAGCAAAGGAAAAAGGGGAGAAGAATGCACATTCTGTAAAGAACGCTAACACACAAAACAATTTGGTGTGTATTGGCTTGCTTGTATTTTCTCCCTCTTGTGCATTACAAATGTGATAGGGGACTAAGATTTGTTTGTAGTAGTTGTAACTTGTAAGTCATACTTGCTAGTGTGAATCATTCGCCATAATTTATTGCATGTGCTTTGCATTAGTTTCGGAAAAGAGATACAGATCGATTATCTTTATCTTTATAGATGTGTGTAGATAAGATATGTTACTATCCCTTTCTATTTGACTACCCTCTTTTATTACTAGATGTCCTTATATGACATTGCTAAATACTTTTATTGTCTTGGATTTTCTGCTAATATACTTTACTTAGGTTATGATGAGTATAGGGTTGTAAATGAATTAAGTCGTTCATAAACAACTCGGTTTGGTTTAATAAAAAGTATGTTCATGTTTTTTTGTTTATAGATTGTTGATGATCATTTTTGCAAATTCGTACCCAAAAGCCCATGAGGAAGAAAGCCCAATAAGAAGCAAGACTCAAAAGCTCATACGGAGGAAAGCTTAATGAAAAGCAAGGCCCAAAGGCCCACCAAGAAGACCAAAGAGCAAGAAAGATCCAAAGAAAGAAATGCAAGGGAAAGCAATCTGCAGCAAAATATAAATCTGCATCAGAATACAAATTTGCCGCAGAATATACTTCTTCAGCATAATGGCTTTGGTAGATCAAGGTCAATTGGGCCCAAGACCCTTTTGATCCAGTCATATATTATTTGGCCTACAAAGGCCCAAATCCTATTGTATAAAAGAATATGTGTGAAAACTAATATAAAGAAACACGATGAAAAGAAACAAGGAACAGCATGAAGTGTTAGTAGTAGGAATTGCATGAGAGAAAGAAAATCCAAACCAAAGGAATGACAAACATAGTAGCAAACGCATGAAGAAATAAGACAGAGACATACAATAGAACAGAACAAGGCTTTTTTGCTATAGCAGAAACAACGCAGGAACAAAAGAAGACAAAAACTGAAGATAGTAGAGCAAGCACATAAGGGCCAGAGTACTACCAACTTGTACCCAACCAATACAAGGGAGATGGCCCCACGATCAAGGGCATTCAAAGGGTGTGGTTTGGTGGTGGGGGGAAAAGGGGTCTATATTTGATTTTCTAGTTGTGAATTCTTTTGAAAATATACACTACTAGGATGGTATCTTACCCAAAAGAGGTAATAAATGGCTGGGACCATCTAATGCATGCCATAGAGGTAGGTGGTGAGGTAGCCTAATCCTTATCCATTTGATCCCAAAGGTAAAGGTATACAACAAGAATAAACAAAATAGAATTTTGTCATAAAATGAGTAGTGGTGCAGCAAACGTATTCTGAGTAGAGGTAGTGGTCGGGCAACCAACGAATTGGTGGGCAGTCCTAAGGGAATGCCCACACCAAGCCAAAAACAGTTGGTGAAGCCCTAAGGGTAAAAATGAGAAATCCTATTGAATCAGTTCACTATAAAAGGAAGAGGTAACCATAGATGAAAGGAGAGGCACTTAGACGGGGAGGCACCCAAAGAAAGGGACCCAAGAAAATGAAAGACCCAAGGGAGAACAACCCACGACAAGAGAGCAATAAGAAACTAAGAAAAAAAAAAAAAAAAATGAAAGAAAGAAAGTGGTAAAAAGAATAGAGAAAACATGGCAGGAATAGGGGCATGCAACAATAGACTATATTTTCCCTCCCTCTTAGCAAACTCACTCTTTGGAATCCCAAAAGTAGTGACAAGTAGCCATTTAGGCCCATTCTCCAAAATGCACAACTTTGATAGCAAAAACTTATGACAAGGTTATTCAAGTTGGAGTTTGGGTTTCCTTCTTGGTTTACATATTCTATGGGAAGATTCAATATTTGATCTCGATCTTAAATATATTTGATTTCACTCGTTAGAACTTATATCTGTTGTAGCACGTTTTTATCACGTTCATTGCATCTGTTGTCCTGCTGTGATTTATTTATGCGCAGGAAGTAGAAAAGTATTTCTGTAGTAAAAGTTGAAGAGTAGTCATTCACATTGTAGAAAAGTGTAGAAAGCTTTTGTTGAAGTCCAAAATATCATAATATTGTATCAAAGCTCAAAACAATACAAAAAGGTTGAAATCTAAGAGCCATTTGGGCTTTCAAGGAAAGGGTAAGACCAAATTCATTAAAAGTCAATAGAAAGGGGCCCAAGCCCATGAATGGGCAAACTTTGGGTCTTACGAAACAAAGAAAAAAGAAGCTCAACCCAGAAGCCTGGGATCATCGAGATGTGTGGCAGGGCTAGGTTGGGATTGAGACAGCTCAAGGGAGCATGCCCAGGAACACAAAGAACGAGAGCAGATGTGTCCCATCAGCCACCCAATAATGCAAAAAAGGGGCAAAAGACTTAGGAACCAGCAACTCATGAAAAAAGTTCTAGTACTTTAAGGAACCCAAGGAGGTGGACCATGAAAGAGGGTGGCTGAGGATCTTTCAGCCTGATAGAAGGGAATCTGCCCATTTAGAGAAAATGACAAAAGGTAAAGCAGCCAAAAAAAGTGGGTCTGAAAAGTGGTGTCTAGAAGTTTTAGGAAAAGAAAGATTAGAAGTTAACCCTTTAGGACCTCATAGAACAGGAAAGTCAGCTAGGGGCTTTTGGAAAAGGAACCTCAAAAGAGGAAAATAGTTAGAAAATAAGGAAGGGACCAGCCACCAAAGTTGTTGACATAACATTAGTTCTGGTACGCAAGACAGCAAATAGAGGAAAACAGTGGTACACCAAAAACCCTAAGATGACACTATAAAAGGAGGGGGAACCAACAGTAACAATCATTAAGCAATAGTGAATGAGAGGGAAAAAATCATTTAGAAAACTCCTTTAGAATTTAAAAAGAACGAAGAGAGGGAAAACACCATCTGGAATCCTGAAACAGTCGCTAGAGAATACACTTGGATTCAAAGAGATTCAAACTTCACAAGTCTTGGAAGCCTAAAGAGCTATTCAAGTTTGTGATTTTTGAACTTATTTGGACTTTGTAACATATTCTAGTGCAACGAGAGCATAATGTATCAAAAACTTAAGAAAATAATAAAGCATTTCTTATTATCCTAAGGAACCCTAACGTTTTACTCTATTTTTTCCTTTACTTATATCATTCTTTACTGTTCCTTATTGTGCAATACGTATGTATCTTCTATGTGTTAGTATGTATGTATTGTAGGACCCACGTTTTGTGCACAACCTAGTTCGAAATCAGCCCAACTTAGCTGCGATGAACCAAACCCAATCCCTTTAACTTAAGCACTAGGCCCAGGATCCTTGTTTCTACTTAGGCTTGTGTGTTGTCCAAAAAAAAAAGAACCCACAGCTTTATTGCGTAGCTTTTAATGCGCAGTAGAAGGTTTTATTGCATAGCCAAAAGCTTTACTGCACAATAAAAGGTTTTACTGCATAGTAGAAAAGTCAGTCTTGTGGCAGAAACTGAAGAAAAGTTCATTCTGCGGTAGAAATAGAGGATAGACTCACTCTGCAGTATCTTCCCTTGGACTTTGGACTCAACGTTTGTGCACAAACTGACAGCGGCATAATGGTACTTTGGAGCCCATTCCAGAGAGCGCCAGACCTAACTTCCTTCTTAGAAAAAGTTTAGACTAAGTCCAATAACATCAAGATGCATGTTTAAGGTACAAGAAACGTAAAAAGAACCCTCAACATAGATGAGCCAAGGCGAAGCCTAAAAATCTAGGCTTGTTTAATAAACAAGTTGAGCCCAAGCACAAAAAAAAGAAAAGAAAAAAAAGAAGGAGGTTTATGAATAGACTTGTGAACAGTAAGGCTCAATGAAAAACATGTTAAGCTTAGGCTAATTTATGGGCTTGGTAATAAGTTTGATATGATCTTAAAAAATAAAGTAATATCTTACTAAGCCTTTAATTAATTGGGAGTTGGAACCACATGTTTAAAGTTTAAACCAAATGAGCTTGATATTATGCTTAATATGGGCTTGACAATGTACTTGTATTAGATTTTGAACTCAAAATATTTGTATTGAACTTGAGTTTTAGCTTGATGTTAAGCTCAAGTTCAAGTTGATTAATGAATTAAACCAAGCCAAGTTGAGTTCAAACTTTTGGACTATCTAACAAGCTCAAGCTCAAACATAGTTTGTAGACTTGATTCAAGCTCAAGCCGAGTTTAAACATTTAATACTCGACAAAGCTTGGCTTGTTTACAACCCTAGACAAATCTATTCATTTAATATTGCTATATTTTTGTTTGGCTTGCAAACAATAGCCTAACGTATTTCATTGTATCATCATCTATATTTTATTGCCTAAGGAAGGTAAAACACAACAGTTTTTGCCATTGGATGACCGATTGGTGTGAGTATCAGAATTGATTACCTCAAAGAACTTAAGTCTAACCGTTAATTTATCAAAATATGGAGCATGTCATGACAATAAAAATGGTCCCAACATTTGGAAAATGATCTCCTCCTATTACATTGAATTATTTTTAATTATTAGTCGGATGTGTGATACTTAAATTTTTATTTGTTTTTTTTAATACTAAAATGTTTTACATTTAGTATTACTATTTTCGTGTGTGTTCTAATAAGTATTACTGTTACTAAAAAAAAAAAATATTTATCCCACATTAGTTGTGTGTGTCTAATGCCTACTGTTTTTTGATTATGTAATGTATTATAAACTTAGTTTAAAATACTAATATTATTATTTTTATATTTGTTCTAATAAGTATTACTATTCACTCAAAAATTTTTTTTATTGAAAGTCTTATTCTAGTTGAAATTCGAATCTCTAATACCGGGCACAACCAACACCAAGGCACCAAAAGTACTGTTACCACTGGGCCAACAACACCAAAAGTTTAATTGGAATAAACAAAATTGGCCCATTTGGCAACATAGATGGCCCATGGGCCATGCCTGTGCTCATATTCATCCAAGAAATCATAAAAAAAGGTAATGCCTTTCGACACTCTAAATTAGTCTTATTATAATTTTTTTTCATTTTGTTTCTCAATAAATTTTGAAGGCAGCACAAACATTTCACTATCACTAAAACCGCCAAAAATATTCTTCCACTCTCTGCCATTTGTCATTTGGTCTTGGTAACATAGAAGAAGCATCATGAAGTGGGCAACTATGTCTTTTTAACTTTGTGAAACATAATTTTTGTTGTCCCCATATGAAAAATAGTGAGGAGGAGGTGCCTATATCATTAAGCAATAAATGAAAGAAGGAAAGGTGCCAAAGGAAACAAGAAAACAAAAACAAAAGAAGAGTGATGAAAGAGAGAGAGAGAGAGAGAGCATGGAAGGTGTGTGAACTGTTAAGAAAGAGAATCTGTGTAATGATTGTAGTGGAGGGTTTGTTTGCATGTGTGGGTCCCATTCTCTCTCCCAATTGATCAAACCCCCTTTTGTGGTGACTCTCATTTTCATGAGGTTGCCACTAGCCTGCCACTCCTCTCATTTTTTGTTTAACCAAACCTTATAGTATACTAAAATACGAAAAATTCTTAGTGAGAAAGAGTGCTATCTCTTCTCACTTTTATAGTACATCTTATCATTAATGTGAAAGGAAAAAACATCGTTCTTTGTTCTTGGAAAAACATCTCTCATTTACTACCTTTCATTTTTTTTTTCACTAAAATAGTTATACTGTAAAAATCATTAATACACTTATTTTCATACTAAATTTTACAGTTCATTAACTTATGCAATTATAAATAATCGGCAAAAAAATGGTAGATTCATATACTTGGAATAAAGGCAAAAAATACCCATTACTCAAAAAATACCCACTAAAATTTCAAAATTTAATGAAAATTTAATGTAAGAGAGATCTTTTTTATTTTTATATATTTTTTATATACCAGAAAACCTGTGGGTTAGTTCTAAAATAAACAAATAAATAATCTCAAAAGCCATCAGAGGCAGAGGGTTTTTGATTCCCCGTTTCTCTCTCTCTCTCTCACACACTTTCAGGTTTGCTGTCTATTCATTCATTTCTTTTGCTTTCTCTCTCTTCTCCTAAGATCTTTTACTATTTATGTATTCATTTATTTTTCCTATTTTGGCCTTTTTTTTAAAAATAATTTTTTTTTTTGTTATTTCTCTTTCCTTAATCTTCTCGCCTTATATCAAACAGACTCTTATTATTTCTGGTTTGTTTGTTTTGTTCAATTGGTTACATGTTTAACTACGTATATGTTAATGTTTGTGTCTGTTAACTGAAATGTTTTTGGTGATATAGGGTTGGTTCTGGATCTCTCTCAATTCCTAAGGATTTTATATTGAAATTGAAATTGAAGTTGAAGTTGAAGGAGGAGGAGAAAAGAAAAAAGAAAGGGGTTTGTTTGTTAGGGTTTTCTGGAACTGTGGGTCCTGATGTCCATGCCTTCTTTGTCTGATGGTACTATTGAAGGTTAGATTTGCACTTCTTTCATGGGTCTGTTTCTTTTGATCCATTTGATGCTTATCTATCACTGATTTTGGATTGGATTGGATTGGATTGGATTGTCTCTCAACAACAAGAACAAGATATACATATCTATCTATCTCTTTTGGTTTGCAAATTTCACTTTTTCTTTTTTTGCCATTTCGTGTAAGTGGGCTATTGTTTCTTAATTTCACTGGGTTCTGGGTCATTTTCAATTTTGGGTTTTTTTGGCCAATTGGGGACTTTGCTTATCATTCTGTTTATTTGGAGCTCATTGTAGCTGGGTTTGAAGGAGAGAGAGAGAGAGAGAGAGAGAAATAGGGGAAATTTTTTGGTTTTCAGTTTTTGTGATGAACCCATTTGGGGTTGGTTTGATGGAGTTGGAATTCTGAGGGAATTTTTTTTTTTTCTCTTGCAGTCCAGTTGTTTCAGGATTTTCCTTTATGATTACTGCTCTTGGGAGAGTTGATTAGGATTTTTTTTTTAATTGATCAGTAAGGGTAGAGAGGAATTGTGTTGAAGGTAAAGGCTGGAAGAGGAGATGGTATCTTTAGTGGGGAGTCAGGAGAATAATTCTGAGGACCCTATGTTTGTGGCAATGGAAACCGAAGTGAATGGAATTGATTGTCCTAGGAATGAAATTCAGGATTTTACGTTGGAGCAAGGTGAGGGAAGTAATGTTGTATTCAGTAGAGAAGGACCCCTTGTGAAGAAAGACTCGAGATTGTCCACTGGTTGTTGTTGCAGTGTCAAAAACCTCAAATCTCAGGCGTTTGCAACAGATTCTGAGGTTCGAAATAATGAGAAATTTGGGGATGAGAAGAAGCTCAGTAGACAAGATAGGATCGAGCTGGGTCGGTTGTTTCAGACTGCAGTAAGTTCTCATGATTGGGAGCTTGCAGATAAGTTGATCGAGTTGGCAGATCCTCAAACTCTTAATGATGCCTTGTGCATGACATTGGACTCGATCTGGTTCCTCAGCACACATCAAGAGCTTCAAGGGATAACAGGATTGATTAAAAATATCATTGCAAATGGTGCTTATGACTTCACAAGAGCTGCACTTAGGACTTCATTTCTTGCTTCGTGCGTCTCTGCATGCCAAAGTCGAACAATGAGTCTTGCAGATACAGTCACTGTTATGGCCCAAAGGTAAGTGTCTAAGCGTAATATTCTTACACTGTTGATGAGACAATAGTTGTGTAATTTACCAACCATTAGAAATGGTTTAGAAGTGTTTAACCAAAAAGATCATCCTGTTGTTACTTCTACATTGAATGACTACTAGTCTGTTAGTGTTGAAGACCAGTGTGCTTTAATTTGGTTTCATATTCTATTTTATCTGATGTAATCTGATTTTAACTTATTATAAAAAAAAAGGATGTTCTGATTATTTCCTTTTAACTCATTTTGTATTTGATATTTGTTGTCCCTTCTCAGTAGTCTTATTTGTACAAATGGAAGGATTCTTTAGTTTTTTGTAAAACCAGAGCAAATTTGATATATTTCAATCTCTTGAATATTTTGAGGAAATTTTTTTAGTGAATTTTTTGTCTCGTTTGTTTTGAATGCATTTAAAAGTTAGGGAATTAGAGTATAATAGTAGATTCAACAGTTTTTTTTCTTTTCAAGTCAATAACTAGATTTCATTAAACTTAAGAAGGGAGTACATCCATCTGTAAATAATGGGCTACAAAGGGTGGGGTCTTCTCTACCCAACCTAACTCAGAATCCACATCGTGAGCAAATTTCGCAAGGGTGTGCGCAACGTGGTTTCCTTCTTGCCTGACATGGTTGACCATGCTTGTGCGAAAATACCCATCTTCTCCTCTTTGTAGAGCACGTTACCTATCTTGGAAGTAATGGGCTCTTTTTGTTTCAGTGCCGCTAAGAGTGAGCTGGCATCACCTTCAAGCATAACATCTCTAATACCAATTTCCAGCGCAAACTCCACCGCTCTGTGAACTGCCAAAGCTTCAGCCTGCTCCCCATCCAACACTGGTGGACCTTTTGGCCTTCGCACTCAAAGGCCCATAACTTACCCTGCTCATCTCTTATAGCCTCCCCACACCTGACTGTTTCTGACACGTGAAGACAGCGCCATCAAAGGAAACTTTGTAGTGCTCCCACCTCTGGTGGTGATCAACAAGAAGGTTGAGTCGCTCCCCATGCTTCTTCCTACAGCAGTCCTGGTATTCCATAATATAAGCCACTGCCTTATTTGCTAATTTTGTGGGGTCTTGAATTCACCCTTCTTGGATAAAGCCACTTCTATTATGCCAAACCAACCATACATGCATGAAGACATTTTCCAATTCCGAGTGGTCCAAGCAATCCAACGGGTCCCAAACTAGCTCTTTGAAGGAAGCATATCCCCTAGCCATTTTCTGCATTTTTGCTCTGCTTGCCATCCATATGGCCCTTTCAGCTGGACACTGCCACAGTGTATAGACAGCCATCTCCATCTCTTGTTTGCACAGGTCACAAGTTGTGTCTTGGATCATCTTCCGTTTTGCCAGGTTATCCTTGGATGAGAGAATGTTGCTTCATGCCCTTTACTCAAAAATTTTAACCTTGTTTGGGACATTTAAACTCCACAGATTCTTCCATATAATCAGATCCCCACTACCAGATGAGTTCTTAGCATCATTCTTCTCTCCTAGCATTTGTCGTACACATGGTTTGCACTTTTGACTGAGTAACCCTGTCCTTGTGTGCATTCAAAAGAGTTTACTGTCTTAATGGAATTGTGAGGATAGTATCAGCATATTCAGGTCTAAATAATTGCTTCACCAATGCTACATTCCACCACCATGTCTCTGGGAGTCGAAGGTTACATACTCTCTTCACTGTGCCACTAGTAGGTGGGAATAAAGCCATAATAGTTGACGACCTGGGCAGCTTCTTATCTTTCACAATATTAATGTTAGGTCCATCACCCACTTGCCACATGCTTCCTTCTTGTAGAACTGGCCTAGCTGCAAGAATACTCTGCCACACGTAAGACATGTTGCCACTCTCATGTGCTTCCATAAAAGAACAGTGTGTGTAGTATCTTTGGCTTTGGACATCTGCTTAACAGTGTGGATAGTTTTCCATATAATTTGTGAATTGACCTTTTTTGTTAACCAAAAGGAAAATCAATATTGAGAATCCTTGAATTACAACTTTGAGTAAAATTCCACCTCAGATTGGTGTAAGTTGGCATTTATTATACCAAAGCTATTATCTATTTCCAACTTATGAGAAGGGGTTAATATATTTTTTGCAAACATATGTGCTGACAACCTTGCCATGATCTTTACTGATTAGCAGCACCTCTGTTACTCTTTGTTAAAAGATTTGGTCGGTGAGAGGACCTGGACTTTAGTAAGTTTTTTGCTATGCAACAGAATAGTCCCACTCATTTCGTTCTATAGTTCAAGAGACAGATAATGGTCACTGGTTGTGCTGATTTTCATGCAGATATGTATAGCATGCCATTGACATGTCATAATGTTTCATATTTTGTTTTCAATCAGGTTGCATGAGCGTCTTCAGGAGTGTAATGGAGATGAGGTCTTGAAGGCAGAAGCTGGTGCCAAGGTTCAAAAGTTCACTGAATGGGCTCTGAAATGTATAGGCTTCCATTCTCGTTGCCAGGGTAATAAGGATAGAGTGAGCCACAGCTCAGCTGTTGAGATCCAACTCCAGTTATCTGCATTCAAGATTTTTTTAGATCTTGCTGGCAATCATCTTACAGGGAAGGATTTCACAGAGGCTTTTGATGCAGCTTGCTTTCCTCTTACTCTTTTCTCTAGCTCATTTGACCCTGGTTGGGCTTCTGGGATATCAGCAACTGCAATCCAAGGATTGCTGGGTATGTTGGTTGAGGGGGGTGCAGACAATGTCAATCAGTGTTTCCTTGAAGCCTCTCGTTTTGGTAGTACAGAACTTGTGCGCATTTTATTGCAGGTATTGCTAATGTCTTGTTTATATTTCATGATGATATGTAGTTTTTCTTTTTTTTTCTTTTTTTTGGGGGGGTTGGGGGATGGGGGGGAAGTATTTTGTTAGGTTCAACTCATCAGTTTCTGTGTGAATATGACTTCACTTTATTCTTTATATGCATGAGTAGTTATTTATCTTTAGATACTTCCTTTCTTGAGAATTAAGTGTTCAAATTCAAGATTTCCTGATTTGGCTTCAGTCTCTACAAGTTTAAAATCCTCTATTAGTGGTGATCTTTCTGCATGGAGGGTAAGGTCAAAAATAAAGCCAGAGTTAAAAAAAAACTATTAATAAGGATGGGTTTAGGAAAGCCATGGGAGGAAAATATAGGAAGTCATTCTGCAATAACACACAAATTATAAGAAACTATTAGCAAGGATGGGTTAAGGAAAGATATGGGAGGAACATGTTGGAAGTCATTATGCAATAACACCCAACCTGTCAACTGCAATACCTATTTGGTAGCATTTCAACCCTCGTTATACAGTGTCAAGATGGACATGATTACCTCAAATGGAGAGCTGTAGATGGACTTGACTTTATTGGTGAAACCATAGATAACCATGAGAAAGATAAGATATCTCACATTTGTGCAGATGAAGCCTTTTGTTGATTACCAGGAATGTAAAAGCAGTGACAAATCAAAAAGTACAGTGGCCTCTTGAGCTTCTTATGGATTTTTATTATCCTGCCCTGCTTTTTATTAAAGAAATGGCTCTGCTTTCCAGTTGTGAAGGGTTTATAGGATTGTGTAGGCTATCCAAGATGTGTTTTTGTAGCTATCGTGTTAGATCTTGTCATCCCTATTACTTAACGAAACTATTAAGTGCAGACTGAGTTCATTAACATAACAATATGTGGTGCTGAGTTTAAGACTGTTACCGTGGCAGCACATGGCTTGTGTTCTCCATTTTCTAATCTTTACTTTGATTATTGTATTAACAATCATGTCATCTCCTCCATCTAGCTTGTGATTCACAATCTAAAAAATGCCCTTTTAATTAAAAATATTTTTGTACAAGACCTTTATTATTTATTTCTTGGAAGCAATACCTGTCTCAGGTATTGAATGGTGTCCTTGACCTTTTTTGATTTACTTGAACAGGATATTTTTTATATACCTGTGTCCATGACCACACATACACACACTGAGAAAAGCTTTGATCATGGAATTTACCCTTCAATACTTCAAATCCACTAAATTATGTATCATTTATGTATGTTTTCTCTATATGTTCTGTTTGTGATATAATAGTTCGCTTGTCTGACATAGTTCTCATTTTTGTTTGTCAATCTGGGATATTTATCTGTAGATTGCTCAAAGAAACAGCTTGGATGTTGATGTTGACCTCGCTTTGGGATTTGCTTCTCACTACTGCAAGATTGGCACAATGGAATGCCTGGTGGAAGAGGGTAATGCCATTGCTTTTTTGGGCCCTTTGATGAGAGCTGCCGAGAGAGGTTGTATGCAGGTTGTTGAGTGGTTTGTGAAAAGGGGTTGCCGGGACATGGAGCTATGTCTTGCCCTCACAGCTGCCACATCAAGCAGCCAAGTAGATATTGCTGCCTATCTTCTCCCACATGTTCCTCAACACGTCCTTGCAGCACTCAGCATTGAGATTCTCAAGGCTGCTGGCGAAAGGAGCGGAGGGTCCCTTGATGGTGTAGCATTTCTCCTCCGTTCTGACTTCTTAGGTGATCCAGCAGCTACTTATTCTGTCGCGGACAGTATCGCTAGGTCTGATGACGAGGCTGTAGCCCCCGAGCTAAGATCTTTTCTTCAAGAGCATTGGTCGGAGTCGGCTTTCTTTGATGGACTTAGGCAAGGACGAGAACATTACATGAACATTGTAAGGATTTTGAAGTGGGGTGGATCTCCTATTTGCTTAAGAGATCTTCCAGGGCCTCTGAGATTGGCAATTGCTTACCTGCCATTGTATAGAGAATGTATTAAGGCAGGTGGGTGTTTGTTATCCCAAAGGCTAAGAGGACAACTTGTTGAAGCAGTGAGTAGGCTTGGAGGTGGGGTCTTAGAAGAGGTGAACCAAGGCAGAGAACTCCTGGCTGTTTTGGAGCATCATCTTCCTCCATTTTTGGTTCATACCTCCAGCATTGCCTAGCAAGCTTTTGCCCTCTTTATCTTTTGGATTTTTGCTTCCTCTTTTTTTTTTTTTTTTTTTTTTTTTTTTTTGTCACCAACCTATATGTGCCATAGAAAATAATAATATAACATTTTAGCTGGGGATCAGGCAATGAAGCTATCGAAGTTTGTCAAATTTTCTTTCCATCATTTGTGGTTGGCTCATATTATAGGTCTCCCTGCACATTTTCTATATAGCACCCCTATCTTTATATCGATAGTGCAAGTTGATCTACCGTGTAAGACAAAGTGCAACTACTATCAAATGGGTTGAAATATGATGGGTGTGTGTGTGTATATTGGCTAGTATAGACTTCCTGTGCCCTTCCTCACCCCCTTGTTTTCAATTCCTCCAATCTCTCATTTTGTTTGTCTTCTCTACTGTCCGATTTCTGCAACTTCAAAATTTTGAAATCATACGAGGGAGTGAAAAAAGAATAATTATCTGAAAAAGAAAAATTATCTTATGAGACGGGATAATAATATTGGCATTCATCTACAACATGTAGACTTCACATGCCAAATGTGAGAGGGACATTGTATAAGCATGTTTCACAAGACACTTTCGCTGAAGGAGAAACTTATGTCTCATAAGATACTTTTTTCTCAAGGAGAACCTTATTTTTTACAAAATAAAGATTTATCACATGGCCGGAGGATACCTTTGTTTAGACGCAGATGTTGAAATTTTTATGAAGTGTCTTACAAATGAATCCAACACCTAAAAATGTAGAGACTATACAAAAGAAAAGAAGAAAATGATTTTTCACATGGGTATTTGACCGTGGCGGTGGGGGGTGAAAATCATAGCCATAAATGAAGCAGATTGGAGATCTATGAAATTGTAGTTAATTGGGAAAAATTTGCTATTTAAACTGATTTTAGAAAATTTTTTGGTGAATAGAATGCGCGTCAAAGTAATTAGTTAGTAGGACTGATTTTGGAACTCGAGTTTGCTAAACTCGAGTTCCAGCCCAAAAATACATGGAACTCGAGTTTGCTAAGCTCGATTTCCATGTTTTTTTTTTTTTTTTTTAAGTTCCACGTCAGATTTTTGGGCTGGAACTCGAGTTTGCCAAACTCGAGTTCCAAAATCAGTCCAACTAACTAATTAGTTTGACGCGCATACTATTCACCAAAAATTTTTCTAAAATCAGTCCAAAGAGCAAATTTTGCCTAGTTAATTGGACCCATTGGTTTGGTAGTTGCTACGAAACTTGCACTATATATTATTAGCTTTTTCAGAAATATATATATATTTTTTATGATTGGGAAAGAAAGATTACCTCTAGCTATTAAATGAGTTTATACTAATAAAAAAAAAGGAAAAAAAAAGAAAGGCTTTTGGCGTGCCACCTTTCCTGAAAAGGAGACCAGTCCTCCACCATTATGATATGAGGTTAGAATTACCCTTTTAACTTTCAGTCAACACAACAATGCATGCAATGCAACTGACCCATATTACATTTTGGGTATATATGAATATCTGTGTCATGTGGAATATGATTCTTATGCGTCATGCTATGATGTCACTTTTAGCATATTCATGATCTCCTCCTAACCGACCCATGTGGCCCTAACCATTTGGTACCTCTCCCCTGTAAAAGCAAAATTAGGTGATAGGGAGATTAATTAGAGTAGAGGTTACCAATTCCCTAATCAACTAAAGCATTTGTTCTCATGAAAAATGTTATCCCTGTTGAACTTAATTATTCTTATGCTTCTTTGAGATAACTTATAATTGGGGACTAAAATAGTTGTATGATTGTATCTTTAAAAATAATAAATTAAAAAAAAATAAGTCCGCCAAAACTATTGACGTTCCTATGGAAGTGTCTATCATAGAATCTCTCTCTTCTCGACCTATCATTTTTCAAGATATTCCTCAGAATAATCAATCATGCCTTTATTGTGGAATTGTAGATGGATTGTTATAAATTTTTATTATGTATTGTAGATCTCCACTGTAATGGTAATGGAAGATACAAATTAGACATATTTGGCGATTGTAAGCAAGCTGAACTTTGTCGAGTATTAAATGTTTAAGCTCGACTCGACAATAAATATAAAATTTTTAAGCTTTGCTTAAGCTTGAACCAAGCCTACAAACTATTTTTGAGCTTAAGCTTGTTAGATAGTTTAAAAG
This sequence comes from Quercus aquifolioides, assembly GCA_019022515.1. Taxonomy (NCBI): domain Eukaryota; kingdom Viridiplantae; phylum Streptophyta; class Magnoliopsida; order Fagales; family Fagaceae; genus Quercus; species Quercus aquifolioides. The sequence goes on from CM032331.1 coordinate 4,077,290, forward strand.
CTTGAGCTCGACTTGGCTCGGCTTGAGCTTTTGAGTTTATGATACAAGTACATTATCATTCCCATTTTATTTAGACATGTGAACCCAACACCCAATTAATTAAAGGCTTAGTAAGATATTAGTTTATTTTTCAAGCTCATATCAATCTTACTGTCAAGCTCATAAACCAACCCAAGCTTGCTTTGTTTTTTTTTTTTTTTTTATTTTTTTTTAAGCCCTATTGTTTATGAGCATATTCATAAATAAATTTTTTTGCTTGGGTTCGACTCTTTTAGTAAATAAGATTAAAATTAAAGGCTCAAGTTTGGTTCATTTATAAACAAAACATGAACAAACTTTTTATCAAGCCAATATGAGCTGTTTATGAGCAACTTGGTTCATTTACAGCTCGTGAGTCGTGACGAGAAGCCAACTTTTGTGTAAAGCGTTTGGGCGGTAAGGATACTTCTCAGCAGGAACGAGAAGTCGTATATGACTATATGGTCCTTACACTACATTTTTCTTTTGAATATTAGCCTTTTTTGGACTCCATGAGCTGATGTTGGTGTTCAAGAGATAGTCTTTGAGGGTGACTCTTTAAACATTTGCAAGGCGATTCAAGGCTCAGTTGTCGCTTCCTCATCCATCCAGAATATTGTCCATGGAATTCTTGTTCAGCTCCAAACTTTCAGATCTTTTGATATTTCAAATGTTAAAAGGCAGGGAAATGTCCCTGCACGCTTCTTGGCTCAGCATGCTTTACATGTTGACGACTTTCATGCTTGGCTAGAGGAATGTCCTAGCCCAATTGTGCACGCGTGTGCCCATGATGTACTCTGTTTCAACTAAATTCTGAATATAATGTATGTCTTTCCATCAAAAAAAAAAAAAAAGGTTTATTTGATCTGTGCTTTTAACTGTGTGTGGAGAATTTCTCTTTTAAGTTAATAGTATAATTCTCCTCTTTATGCATAAACCGTAAGTTGTGACAAAAGACTTTTAGGTAGGAACGACTCATAGGAGCCAAATAGTCTACCAAACTGCGGATACTACAACTTGTTTAGCCACATAATAATTAGGCCAAATGGTACTTATCAACCAAAACAAAAAACAAAAAAATTAGGCCAAGTTGTTCCTCGCAAGTGAATGAACATGAACAAAAATCAATACAACTTTGTGTATCATAAGTCTACAATCTCTTTAAGAAATGCATAGTTAGTCTGCCAATTGGGATAAATTCTCACAAAAACAACCGTTTCAATAAAGCATCCATGATGGAAAGATACCTTGAAATTGAAGCAATATCAACAAAAAAAAAAAAAAAAAAACGTAATGATATTCAGAGAAGGGGATGTTGTGTTGGAAAGAAAACAATGAATAAGAAATGAAAGAACCGTTTATCTTTTTCTTTTGAACATTAAGAGAATTACAAAATTTGTAAGAAGAAAGAGGTGCGATGTGCATGTTTATAACAGCATTTACACATAAGTATAAGTTATATCCCTCACATTAGAAGGCATGAAAGCTAAAACCATCAGCACTGCTAGAATCCCAATAGGAAGCAGCAGCAACATAAAAGGTGGTGGAGGCAATGGTGGAAGTATCAAAGGAAGGATCAGCAAAGACACTGTAAGGCAAACTAGTAAAAGCAACGACTCCAAGCTGAAATAATTTGCCGGCAACAATCTTCTGCCGCTTCCTTTACCGTGTGAAAGAGTGCGTTGGAATTCAATCTTCTTTCCTTGATGATGATTTTGATGATATTCTACTTTCTTTCCTTCAACCAGAGGAGTAGCAGAAACCTTTCTTGTTCTCACATCCATAATGCTGCAACTTGTAGAATGATCTTGCAAATAAATCAAACCTTTCGACAACCTTCGATTCGCCACAGGAAGTTCAAAATTCATTTAAAAGTCACCAAACCGCCCCAATTCCCAGCACCCCAGATCAGATTGAACCAATGCAGATTGCAATTTGTAGAGATTTGCTACGGTTTCAATTTAGTGACACCTCTCTCGGGCAATGTCCAAACTTCAAGAACCTCAAAACTCAAAAACACGCAAAACTAGTTATTGTGCTGGTGCACACGTGCAATAGGAAATATTTTTAGCTTCAATATATATGCAAATCTAATCTAGGAACTCACAGAATCTGCTGAGATTGTAATCCTTCCACTTCAACACAACACAATGTAGTTTGTTTTCCTTTTATAGATACTAATGCTGCTTTGATTCCAAGTTCAAGACTTACAAGCTTCACTAACTAAAAATGCAAATTGGACCCCAAATTCAAACTATGTCTAAGAAAAAGCTGTTGCAACCATCTTCAAATTCTAATTAATACCACAAGTATCTGTCTGTACCACAAGAATTACAACTTCACTTCAATGCACAAACCATGAGACGTCGTCCCCAATTATCCAGCTGGGTTGAAGGAAAAATCATTGAAAAAAGAAAAAATTCAATCAGTCACAAGAAATTTCTATTAATTCCACCAAAGAAAGAGTCAAATAAAGCTACAAACGCATACAGGTTTAGACTTTAGAGCACAATATTGAAAAACAAAGAAATTATATAGATTCAAAGCTATTGATCTCAAATTATAAACACAATATGCATAGACAATCAAATCAAGAAGCCACCAACGCCATATACATACTACAAAGATTCAAACTTCAGAACTCATATTAGAACCAAAAGAGGAAGCTTTGATTAAAGAAAATTTGATTTTATAGAAACTAAAAGAAGGGTTTCTCCAAGATTTGGATTTGACTGACTCCCATGAAAGCCTTAGGACAATTAAGGCAAAAAGGAATAAAAAGAAAACCCAGAAATGAAATTCAGCTTTTGGTGAGGGGATGACAAACAAAATAGCAAGAGATCAGGCAAGGTCAGAATTCATAGGAAGCCCAAAAGAGAAGCATAGGTTGACACCTGTGATGTTGAAAGAGCTGGTGAAACCTTTGACGTTGTTGTTGTTGGTGTTGGTGGTGGTGGTGGTGATGGTAAGAAAATTTCCAAATTAGACAACAAGATAGAGAAGCCCCCCTGTCCACTTTTTGCATCTCAGCCCCTAAATTTCAACCCCCCCTCCCAAACTCTTCCTCTTAGAGATCTCTTATATATTCAAAAGCCTATAGCAAAAAGACTGTAAATTTATCATTATCTAGCATAACATATAAATAAATTTTAAAAAAGAAGAATTGGGTTTGATGCTATCTTTGAAGAGGAGATGCAAGTTATAAGGAACAATGAGGATGGTGAGAGAGAATTGTACCTCCTTTTGGAAAAAGATGAATTTTGATGAGTCTTGGGTTGTTACACTGTATTTGAATAATTATCATTACTATTGTTATTATTAAGCAGAGAGAGAGAGAGAGAGAGAGAGTAGAGGTTGGGTTGGGTTCAGTGAATTCCAAATTCAAGTGGGGTTGCTGACATGCAAGTTGCTGGTTTTGGAAACTGAGGGCAGTGTGTCTCCCAAGGTTCTTCACCCCTAGACTTCTTTTCTCTCTCTTAAAATTATCTCTCTCTAGAAATTGTGTGTCCCTCTAGAAAAGGCTAACACCAGCATCAACTTTATTATGCTTGTCATTCACATTAAGGGGCCCAAACCAAAGTTTTTATTCAAATATGAAATCATTTCATTCAATGTCACCACAACATTTTTGCAATGGGTCCATATTGTTTCCCACCTTGTTTTCGAATAACTTCATGTCCCCTGTCAACCTTGACTTCATGCATCAATTTTATTACTTTTTTTAAAACCATTTTTCTTTAGCCAAAACTCTCTCTAGAGTTTGAGGTTCAAAGTCTCTATCCCATCCATTTAAGGTCTCAACGCGTATTTACTACTCTATTTGGGTCTATGTGATACTGTTTATTTTATTGAAAACTGAAAACTTATTGCTGAAAGTAATGCAGCAAAATAATTTATAAGCTAACTGATTTTTTGGGCTGAAAATACTACAGCTTCAGCTGATAGTAACGTGAATAGTACAAAATAATTCATCTGTGTTTTTCATCTTTTTGTGGGGTTCGTGAACAATAACAAGGGACCCAAGTAATTTTTAGCCAAACGCGGAAAATGTGGACGCAAAACGCTATCCAAACACTCACTTAGGCTTCAAATTTCTTTTGGAGAATTTGGCTTCATCTATTAACATAATAATAATTCTATTTACTATGCATTGAAATGAAATTTCTAGGCATTACTAGGTTGTACAAAATTTTGAATCCATGAAGAATGTAATTATTATAATTAAAAGGCGTACCATATTTGAAAATGTTCTATATAATGTTTTTAATAATTTTAGAAGGAAATCAGTGGATGTTCAGTGTCTTTAATAATTTAACATGGTCCAGCTACTTGAGTTGAACCATAGTAGTGGTCCAAGCTGTTTGTATTGTCCTTTGGTTTGGTATTCAAAACTTGTATCTATTGATTGATGGTTGTGCAACGTTTGGTCTATAGTTGTTAGTTAGGCAAATAGACATTGTCTTCTGGTTTTGGTGTTTGGACTTTGGACCTATAATTTGCTGCTTTTATTGGGTTGCCTTATTTGTCGAAAATGTGTAAAAATTAGCTAGTTCTTGTATTCGTTAGGTGATTTATTTTCTAAAACTTGAATGAAAATTAGGTTTGAAAATAGCAAAAGTTGGCTTTAAAATGCAAGTAACTGAACATTTTGGATCTACACAAATTAGGTGCAAAAGGTTAAAAATTCACAAAACGTGTGCAACCAAACTAAAGTCAAATATGTTGTTGTAGAGCTAATTTACATCACAATGCGCTTTATTAATTGCTTATTTGTTAAAAAATACTTTATTACTAATTTATATGTTTAATTTTTTTTTGTCAAACAATCTTAAGGTTATTCATAGACTATTTAATTAACTTTTTTTTTTCCATTATATAGTAAAATTATTTACTCCCTTCATAAGTTTATAAATTTTTTTTTACAAATGGATAGTTTGTAATGTCAATAAATTATAAATAATAATTTAATATCATATAAACCTATTTACAAACTTACAAAATCAAATCTCAAGTCTATATAAGTATTTTTTTTTATCAATTACACAAATAAAAATATAATATTATATATATATATATATATATAGTTTAATCAAGCCTTATTTTCACAAGTTTTTTCACAAAAATAGTATTATGTCTAAACTTAGCTTGATTAATAGTGGACCTTAAACTTAAGCTTAAGGTTGACTTGTTTGCTAAACAAATAAACATAAACACGATTTTTTCCCAAAGTAAGCTTTTTTTTTTTTTTAATACAAGATAGAATTCTACTCTAGCCTAATCTAAGTGTATATGTGTGTGAAACTCCCTCCTGGAGACTTGAACCCCGACCCTTGCCCCCCCCCCATACTCCACAAGCATTTATACTTGTGGAGTGACCATCGCACCAAGGGTGTGCGGTGGTTCACAAAGTACGCTTTTAGTTGTTCATAAATAGTTTAGTTCATTTATAGACTCAGCTCTTTTTGAACTTGTGACTTATTAGCGCTAATAAATATTTGTTTTGTTTTCTTTTCTTTTGTGAGTAAATCTTAATTATTCAGGAAAAAAAAAAAAAAAAAAGGCAGAATTTCACGTGAAAACCAAATAAACCCAAAGTTTACCTTTAAAAAGTGTCAGTTTTCTATAATTTGCGTTTAAAGAATTCCATGCGATAGACTTCAAAACTCTTTAAGATCTTTGATCTTTCAGGTTACAGAGAAAATGCAATAAAAAAAAATTAAGCAATTAAGGAAAGGGTCAAGGGGCTATTGTCTCCGTTAATTCCAAGGACATCTATTTTTAGAAGCAAAGCATCCTTTTGTTTTAAAAAGTCGGCATAAACTGATTAAAAAAAAAAAAAAAAGTCGGCATAAAAAGATAAGCATATTGCATTTCATTTGTCTATTAATTTTTTTTTTTTTTTCCTTTTCAAACAAAATCATAGGCTGACTGAATTATTATTTTTTCTCCGGAAAATGAGAAGTCAAAACAATGGTAATGCAAGACATCTTAGATTGATGGGACGAAATATATAATTCAAATTTTACTTTTTTGAGGGAAATAAATAAAGAAATAATGCCTAGTGGTAGTGGTGGTTCTTTAAAAAAAAAAAACACCTACCGTGCACAACTAAATTTATATATACAATGCAAAATCAATAAGTTTAGGGGCGTAATAGTTGTGTTGTGGTTGATGCATAATAAAAGTAATATAAATTATGGATCTAATAAAAATTATGTTATTTTTTTTTTAAAAATAAAATAAAAAAATATTATTCTAATCACAACAGATTCTATCAGTAATTATGAAATATATTGTATCTGACATTAACTTAAAAAAGAAAGAAAGAAGAAGTTAAGTAGAATAGATTATGTGAGGGCACAAGCAGATCCATACCATAGGCCATAGGCATGTGTGAAGTGGACCTCTCAGTGCAGTACATTGCATCTTCTTGTGGTATGCAAATTCAACTTTGTAATTCCATCCTTCTCCTCGTACATACACAATTCCTATTATAATCTTTGAAATTCAAACTATGTACACTGCACTTTCAAATGCTCCACAGTCCATTCACACGACTGGTCTTCACCTTAATATGAAATTCATGACACTGTACCAGTCAGTACTCAGAAGTCAGGCAAATAAAATTCAGCATTTTGACAGGTTCGTGAATCAAAAAATGTGGATACATCAGATTCATTATTCTGCCAAGAATTGTTCCAACATGTTGACAAAAAGATTTCAAGACACAACACAAGTTGATGTTGTGATTTTGAGGATTTCTTAATTATACAAAGTCTTGAAGAAAGAAAGAAAGAAATGCCCAAAAAAGGAAGGACCCTTCGAAGATACATTTGTCTCATTACTCATTTAAATGGAATGATTATTGGAGCTAAATAATTACTATAACATTAACCTAACCCCCCATCACTTAGAATAGCTAGTAATACCTTATATTATAGTAGTTCTTAAAAGACAGCTTGATCTTTATTGGCTTTTGGCATTTAAATAAAATAGAATTACTTTTGTCCTATAATATCACAAATGATATCAAATTTGGCATAGGTTTTGGAACCACTCCTTTTCCAATTACACGATACCTCTCCCACTAGCCACTATATTCCACAACCCTCAATGTATTTTGTCAGAAAAAAAAAAAAAAAAAAGGAAATCCATTGACTGCTTCCAAAAGGTGCAGTCTCAAATTAAGGGGTGTTTAGAAAAGTGCAGCTTGGCTGCTAGATATGGGTCAACTATTCACCAATTGACAAAAACTAGTATCTCTAATAATGCCAATGTTCACCACCCTTGTTGCGATATAAATCACCCACAACTCCGTGTGTGTTTTAATCAGCTTATTTTTATTAATTTATTCTAATCATTTTATTTATTGTATAAAACTACATTTATTTTTTTGATGAAAAAAAAGGGTCCGTGGTGTAATTTTGGTCCATTTTTATTTCTGTAAAGCACCATGCAGTTTGGCCACAACCATGGTTAAACCACATCTCAATTTTGCGGTCACATGTGCAATATATTAGTTTTGGGCTAGGAAATTTTTCAAAATTTTGGGCTATATTGACCCAATCCAAAGGTGATTTTTCTTTTGTTTTGGGCCAAATTTTAAAATGTTGGAATGATTTTTCTTTATTTTGGACTGATTAATAGTAGCGCAACAAGTTTTTAGGTGTGAAATGACTCATCTTTAATAATAGTATATATGTGTGTGCAGTGCGGTGTAGTTTTATACGGTTTTTTTTACATAGAATCGCACACTGCATTGTACCGTGCAGTGCAGTTACTCTATTTTAAAGGCAATTTTGATTAGTTTATGTGTGGTTGTACAGTTTGAGTAGTTTGGTAAACAACCCCATATAACTAATCTATGTGTTATGAGTTATCAACTCTTGGCACCAAAAGAAGTAATCAATTCCGCCTACATTACTAATTTTTGTATTGATTAGAATAACTTTGTGTATTCTAAGTCATGAAAGGCTTTTAACCTTAACTTCAATGGGTCACGAGTTAGAAGTTAGAACAAGCAGCTCATTCACATTGGATACCCAACAAGAAGCATGGAAATTTCAATTTACCACATATTTTGTTCCTGTTTTCTAGATTCGGCTCCTCGGTATTAATAATAATCAATCTTGACCATACGAGAAATATTCAGTGGTTGAAAAATCTTACTATATTAGATTATGTCAACAAAAAAAAAATGTCGCTATATTTGATTTAATTTTCTTGTAATAGATCCAAATTACCCTACCCCAAAAACAACCTTCTTTAATAATACAGAATTATATACTAGGTGAGTAAAGACAATCATATGTGATAGACGCAAAAGATATGTTAGGAAAATTGAAATCCTTATTATTATTATTATTATTTTATGGTAAAAGAAATCCTTATTCAATGTAAGTTGGTTTCGCATTATCTTTTTATTATGTATATATGATTTTGCCTGGGCTTGCCTGCAGGTGAAACCATACCAGGACCCAGACTGATGGGCCATGTTGCTGTGTGAGGAAGATGGCTTGTCCCAAGCATGGCCTTTTGAAGCACGTGAGGTGCACATGGTTCCCTTGTACCCTCATGACAGTGACATGAATCCATATTTTTATCAAATTCATGCCAACCAGTTCTATTTTCTAATCATATTTTGTGATCAGGAATCAGGGGAGAGATTAGTGATCATAAGATTTGACGCCCCCCTCTAACCACCTAATTATTCATATCATAATTAAACTTACTGGATCACAATGAGAACATAATGACAAATGTTAGTCTAGGTGAAATTTTAAATTGTTTGCAGGATTGATGATTTAAATATGGAGAAGGCAAGGTTTAAGGTAATATGATTCATTTGATTGTAATTTCTTAGTACTTCAGTCGATGGTTCTAGGAAATTGATTCATAAAAAATACAGCTTCTGGCTGTCAGTAATGGTCATGTCCCATCTACCTATAGTTGCCTCCAACATAGCACAATATCATAAATAATTTCAGGCTCAATGACACCATTGATCCATTGCCTTTTTTTTTTTTTTTTTTTTTTGGTCTCTTAGATTTAAGATTTTGCTTTTTAATTTATCAAGTTTGATTCCGTTTTTAAAATTGTGTATCAAATACCAACAAAATGATTTTTTTTTCTTAGCAATTAGATTAGTTACAGAGATGAATAGAATGACCATTTGAAAACAAAGTCAAACTTATTAGTGGACTAAAATGAAAAATTTAAAACTTAAGAGACTAAAATAAAAATAATCTCAAACTATAAGCATCAAAAGTGTAATTTAGTCACAATTTTAAGTGGTAACTACAATATAGAGACTTTAATTTTATTTAATAATAAAATTTGTTTTATTTTGTTTTAATCAATTTTAATTATATTAAAAATGGGTTGGGTTCAAGTTACACCTAGTGTAACTCTAAGCAATGTTACACCACTCAATATTTTTTAATTGGATGTGAATATTGACAAATCCACCGTTAGATTACATTATCTTCATATATTCTTTATGCTTGCAAAATTTTGAGGTGATCAAATATTAATAGTCATGTCATCAATCAATTTTTAAATTTCAAATTTTTGTAGTTTAAGATAATGCATAAAAAATGAGCTTATAGATCAAATAGTAAATAGCATCTGATTGATATAAAAATTGGCATGTATGTTAAGAACATATAGAACATGTAATTCAACGGTTGGATTTTCAAAATATTAATTCAATAACAAGTTATTGAGTGGTGTAACATTGCTTAGAGTTACACCAGGTGTAACTTGAACCTAACTCATTAAAAATCTATTATATATATATATATATATATTTATTTATTATATTCATTACAATTTATACTCTTACATTAAAAACATGCTTTTAATTAAATATAAAACTTATTAGTAGGAAGAGTTAATAAAATTAACTTACGCGTAACTAAAAAAAAAATAGAGTTATTTTATATTACAGTTTGATTGTATATAAAGCCCCACGTATGATCATTTGCAAACTAAATGAAATAAATAAATAAAAGGAAAAAAGTTTTCTCTTTTTCTCTTTTTTTTATTGGAAAAAAAAGTTTTCTCTTTCATTTTATCTTTTTCACTCTTTTTTTTCTTTTTTCCTTTTTCTTTTTGTGAGTGGTGTTTAACGGTGAGTGGAGTCACCAATATTTTCATGTTTATACTTTATAATATAATATTCAAACACTCAAAAGATTTCAAATCAAAGAAAGTTGATTATCAAAAAAAAAAAAAAAAAAATCAAAGAAAGTTATTTTCCGAGAGAACTTTGGGCTCAACTACTTTTATAGAGTTGGTCCAAGTCATATAAACAAATGGTTGGACTGTTACATATTAGAGAAGACAAGTCTAAAGAAAAGTTTTGTTGAATCTCTTTGGAGAGAATGAGATTTCCATACTTCAGCCTAATCTCAATCGATCAAATTCTAAATCTGATTGTAATCACAATACTTTATTGCAACTTCATCAATAGTCTGACAATTATAAGTAACGAAAATCAAAATCAAGTAAATTCTACATTAGACCTAATTTATATATTGAAATATCATTCATTTGAACACCGAAACATAATATTTGCAAGAAACAACTAGTAAAATCTCAGCATCTTCATTAAAAAAATGTTTATCTATTACGGTTAGAACGTAAATAAGTTGATACGTAAGATTTTTGGTCAGAATACTTTGATATATAAAGAGTTTTTTTTTTTTTTTTTTGGGTGCTTAAATAAGATTCTAAACTCTAAAGGCAAGTGCACAGATTCTTATTATTAGTTTTTTGATACATTAATTGTTGAGTTGAGAGGGATTTAATTCTTGATAGGTGCTAATTAAGTTAAAAGACTCTTGCCTAGATTTCTATTATTTTTTATTAAAAGGAACTTACTCAAGATGCCATGTTAAATTTTGGAATTTACTTTACAACTAAGAAAATTATACAAAACTTTAAAATTTATTATATATTAATCCCTAAATTTTATCGAACACAATATAGAAGAGAAAGAAGCTGCATTTGTTCAACCAATTTAACTAGCCACAACCAATAAGCTACAATTTATCATCTAAAAAAAAAGGCTTAAATGCAAAAATACTACTTGGGTTTTAGGTAGTTGCAACACCCTTAAGGGTTTTAATTATTCCTCATAACTATAAGTTTTCATATTCGCCAAATTGACTTATGTGGCTAATTTTCTTTAGCTTTTATGGGAGGAAAAATCACATGACAAGTGATGCAAATAAGTTGGTAAGTCTTATCAATGTGATCACGGATGGTCATGTGATTTTTCTATTCTTAAGAGCTAATGAAAATTAGTCACAGAGGTCAATTTGGCATATGTGAAAACCTCAAGGGGTTTGAAGGAAGAATTGAAACCCAAGGGGATGTTTTTGTAGTTGCCCCAAACCCCAAGGGTTTTTAAAAAAAATATATATTTTGGCTCAAAAAATAAAAAGTGATACCAATGATACTACACATTTTACTACATAAATTACACAAATTAACATGTCACCGATCACTAAAAAGTTAAAAATTGTAAGGACCTAACTTGGATTGGACCCAAAATAGACAAGAATTTTAGACCAACAAGCCCAAACAATCAATTTTTAGAGAGTGGATGAAAGAACTAGTTCTATTTTGTAGAAAAGATCATGATAATTACTCAACAAAGAACGTTCAAGACTAACTAAATGATAAAAACTGTCCTCGGCTAGGTTTCAAGAGTATTTTAGGGTTCTCTCGTACTGATCAACAGAGTGCCAAAAGTCCTCCCCCCTTTTTCATCCTTTTTCATGTTATATACCATGTTCCTCCCCTCATTTTCACCATACACGTGTAAGTTAGATTCTGGAAACTCTCCCCTGTCCCATCTAACACCTCCTAGAATCTTCAACTAGCAGCCATAAGGTTGCTTGACTACTGTTTAGGTATCACTTCCACATTAATGCGGCCAGAGAGTTAGCTGGGAAGCATTTAATGTGGAGGTAGTAGCCTTAGAAGATATTTGCTACTTCCCTTATCCCCTATCCATTTCTCAGTTACAATACAACTTTGCGGAATATCCAGGGTAACAAGATAGTTACATCGAACCTGGGACTTCGTTCTGAGGTGAACTTTATCCTCGGACGCATTTTAGACTATCGTACACGTCCTCCACTTCCTTTTCTTATATTAGGTACACAATGCCCCCATTTAGCCATCCTCGGATGGATTACCGTCCTTGGACTAGGCTATTGGGCCACAGGCCCACTTCCTACAATCTTACCAGTACCTTTGTAAATAGTTGGCCCCACAATAGCCCCTCAAAATCTTGCTTTTTGACACCTCGAAAAAAAGGGGGATTTTGATATCCCGTTATCATCCCTTACGTGGGTTTATTTAGTCCTCGAAACATCTTTCTACCTGCCCAAGACATGTTCCTGACATTTTGGCGTCCAAAACACGCCATCATTAAATTATGACAGCTTCTTTGTCTCCCACGTTCAACAGCAAGATGCAAATCTAGCAGTGGAAGATCAACCTGGATTTATGAGCGGGACTTTTCCCACTTACAATTTTTGCGCCATTATAAATAGCGTTTCAAATCAACTCTCTTTTCAGTTACAACAATTATACAGTCTTAACGCTCATACATTGAACCTGTCACTCTCTTTTACCTCTCCGTGCGTTCATAAATACCAAAAACTTGTCTGAGGACTTCCTTTTTAAACCTGTAAGTCTCCTTAAACCTTCTTAACTCTCATTCCATTTTATTAGCTTTTCTTCATAACTTTTTTAGAAAATGGGTAGGTTTAAGTGTCTGGTTGAGTCCGAGGAGGATATAGAGATATTTAGAGCCAAGTACAGGATTCCCCCAATAGTGGGTATGAGGTACGCTGCCCCAGAAGCGTGGGTAAACGATAGGAAAACAGGAGAAATGGTCATCCCTATGATTGCCTTTATAGAAGGAGGGATGACCATTCCCATGGGTAATCTCACTAGAAACTACCTTAGATTCTTTAGGTTATCACCCACACAGTGTGCCCCAAATATGTTCAGGGTGTTAGGGAGTATAGAAGTCCTAAATGAGAGGATGAACTTAAACCTGACCCATCACGATATGAACTGGATGTACAATCTACATCATCTGAAGGGGCAGGGATATTACCTTAAGTCTAGGCATCCTGAAGTAAGGCTAATCCAATGTCTCCCTACATCAAACAAGGGCTTAAAGGACGATTTTTTAATCTTTTATGGGGAATGGCATGTTGGCCTACCCTGCCCGACTAAGGAGGGGAAACCAAGTGTGGGTTCAGCTGTAAACATATATAACTTAGATTGTACTTTCCTTTGACTCACATTATTCTTAATTCTGACATAATTCTCTTTTCATTTTAATGGTTTTACAGATAAGCATTCTACCAGACCCCAGTTCAAATTGTTCAACAGAGAGAGTTTAGATAGAATCCTGCGGTCTGAGGTGTACGTAAATGAATCCGACGGTCAGTTGCGAGCAGCACCCAAAATCCTTGGGTACAAACCCATTTCCACAGCATTTCAAGCTCCCAAGTGTGTGATAAAGGCCAGAGATCCTCGGCTTCATCGCATTAGTGTAGCTTTCGAAGGATTCATCGTTCCTGAGGGCGTTCCGATTCTTGAAAGTACACCCCTCACTCAGCCGCTTTTTGTGGCCACCCCTTCAATAGGAGCATCTTCGTCTCACCCCCATCCTCAGGCAAGGAGGAAAGAAGAAGAAGAAGAAGAAGAAGAAGAAGAAGAAAATCCAGAGGGGATTGTAGAACTGGTAGATTCTTCGAACGAATTTGAAGTGTTCAACTAGCCAGCATCACCCGAGGATATTTTAGACGAAATGGGCATCCAAAGAAAGCCCCAGAGGAGTTTGATGGACTTGATTGAAGACCAACCTGGAAGAGGTGCACCAGGGAAGTCCACTCAACCCCAACTTCCTCCTCCTCCCAAGTCTCCTCTCCCTCCTCACCAACCATCTCAGCCGTCTAGGCCTGAACCTAATGATCCGAAAAGGAGGAGAGAGCCGAAGGACAAGAATGTGGTGGAGATTGGGAGATCTCGTCTTACTCGTGAAGACGAGGTTCAACGTGCTGCGAAGCAGCAAAAAGTTAGCCATGGGTCACAGCGAGGCGTGGAGAGGGTAGATACCCAACCTTCAGAACCCCAGGCTTGGCTCCCAGCACCCATACTTGGCGGTGAGCCCCTGAGAGAGGATGCATCATTTAGGGACTTCAACGGGGGCATCGGGTGCCACGTCGCCTCGGTACTAGAGGAAACCCTCTTACTCCCAAAGGATATGACTGAACTGCGGGGTTTAAAAAAGAACGAGGTTTTCCTTAATGCCAAAAGATACTTGGGCATGGTGTGATTTTCCTCTTACTTTGTTTTGTTTGTTTGTTTTTTTTTTTTTTTTTTTTTTTTTAATTTTATAAATATCCTACACAGTTTTTATTTGCCATATTTCTAACTCTTTTTCTTTTCAGGCTGTCCAAGCCACTTTTAGACTTGAGGAGATGACCAACTCCTACTGCCAACAACTAGATGATGAAAGAAACAGGCAGGCAACAACTGTTCAGACACTCACCATTGTTGAACAAAGCAATGTCCAGCTGAAGAAAAAATTAGCCGAGGAAGAACATGCTCGGAAAAGCGCTGATTCGGCTTTAGAGAATACTCAAAGGCAAGCCGAGGACCAAAGAAAGCGCTTGCGAGAGGCTAATGACTAGTTGACAGCCTCTAAGGAGTAGATAATAACCTTGAGGAAACAATTGGAAGAAGCCCAAAGACTCAAAGATCAGGCTGAAAAGGCAAAGGCTGAGGCGGAGAAGGCGAAGGCAGAGGCCGAAAAGAAAAAGATGAGGCCGAACAGCATGGCTATGACGTCGGCATAGCTGAGACTGAGAACAACCTTTAGGCTGAGGTGCCCGTCGTATGTTGAGCCTACTGTGCTCAGACTTGGGGAGAAGCTCTTAACCGAGCTAGGGTTGAGTCTTCTTCTGAGTTAAGAAGGCCAGAAAACATTTATTTCCCTCAAGCTATACGAGTCTCACACCCTCCTCTCCACCAAAAGGATGCGGCCTCTGCAGTTGCTGAATCCACCGAGGAGGCCCAAACCCAGAATCCTCTTCATCCCAATCAGTAGGAACGACCCAAAATATCTGAAGCTCCAAGAGAAATCTCTTCGGACAAGCTAGCAGAGGTTCCTAAGGAGGGGGCTGTTTCTCAAAGTTTTGAGCAAGCTTTGGCTTCAACTATCTTGCCTACTGAAGAGATTTCTAAGGAAAAAGAGAAGGAAGTTCCTCCAAAAGCAACTGACAAGGCTCCCAAGTCCAAGATCCAAATAAAATTGAAGCCATAGTTAATGTAGTGAAATTCCCTTTACTTTTCACTTAACGATAGTTATACTGAGATGTATTTTTATTTCTTTTCTAAATTTACATGGGATATTGCTGCTTTATTTATCGTATATGCAATTTACATCGTGGATACTCTTTGTTCTTACATGATAATATGCCCCAAAAGAGTAAAGTTTAATGATATAAGGGAAAATGCCACTTTATGTGTTTTAATTGAGAATCCGAGGAGGTTTTAATTGTGAACCCCACAGCACTACGAAGATGTGTCCTTAATTTATCAGTTCTAATAGGTGTCCAAATCTGAGAAAATGTTTTGAATGTTTAAATATCAGGCAGGTCCTGGGTACCTTAAAATGCTATAAGTGATGCTCATGGACTTTGCTTGGATATACAATTTTGATCATAGTTCAATTCAAAGGGTATTGACTTTTGCTAAGTTTGTGATCCGAAGAACTTGAGATAACTTAATTCCTGTTTAATACTTCAATAGATGTCAAAGAGTTAATTTCCACTAAGTTTGTGGTCCGAGGAGCCTAACATAACTCAGTTTCTGTTTAATACTTCAATAGATGTCAAAGGGTATTAATTTCCACTAAGTTTGTGGTCCGAGGAGCCTAACATAACTCAGTTTCTGTTTAATACTTCAATAGATGTCAAAGGGTATTAATTTCCACTAAGTTTGTGGTCCGAGGAGCCTAACATAACTCAGTTTCTGTTTAATATTTCAATAGATGCCAAAAGGTATTAATTTTCACTAAGTTTGTGGTCCGAGGAGCCTGACATAACTTAGTTTCTGTTTAATACTTCAATAGATGCCAAAAGGTATTAATTTTCACTAAGTTTGTGGTCCGAGGAGCCTGACATAACTTAGTTTCTGTTTAATACTTCAATAGATGTCAAAGGGTATTAATTTCCACTAAGTTTGTGGTCCGAGGAGCCTAACATAACTCAGTTTCTGTTTAATATTTCAATAGACTGGGAAACAAAAGGTACACAATCGAAACGAATTGAAAAAGTAAGTAAAACAGAACTGTTCTTATTAATAGTAGTACCTCTTTAGGTTACTTACATTCCAAGGATGGATTACAGTTTTCTCAGCTAGATCTTCCAAGTAATAAGCACCTATTCCTGCCACCGATGTGATACGATATGGTCCTTCCCAATTTGGTCCTAGCTTTCCCCAAGTTGGGTTCTTGGCAATTTCCATGACTTTTCTCAACACCAAATCTCCTGGGGCTAACGGTCTCAGTTTCACATTTGCATCATAACCTTGCTTGAGCTTGTGTTGGTAATAGGCTATTTGGACCATTGCATTCTCTGGTCGTTCATCTATTAAATCTAAACTCTTCTTTAACAGTTCATCATTACCGTCCGAGGTGAATGCGCTTGTTCTAAGCATGGGAAAACCCGTTTCTAAAGGAATTACAGCCTCAGCCCCGTACGTCATTGAAAATGGAGTCTCTCATGTTGATCGTCGAGGCGTTGTTCGATACGTCTAAAGGACGTGTGGCAATTCTTCCACCCATCTTCCTTTTGCCTCATCCAGCCTCTTTTTAAGTCTGTTCACTATGACATTGTTGACAACCTCGACCTGCCCATTTCCCTGTGGATAGGCCAGAGTGGAATATCTATTCTTTATCCCCAGATCAGAACAGTACTTCTTAAAAGCTTTGCTATCAAACTGAAGGTCATTGTCTGAGATAAGAGTTTGAGAGACCCCAAATCAAGTAACGATATTCTTCCAGATAAACCTCTTGACATCCACATCTCTGATATTAGCCAAAGGCTCAGTTTCAACCCATTTGGTGAAATAGTCTGTGCCAACCAGCAAATATTTTTTATTTCCTAATGCCTTAGGGAAAGGACTCACAATGTCCAAACCCCATTGAGCAAAAGGCCAAGGACTAGAAAGAGGATTAAGAACTCCCCCAGGCTGATGGATGTTTGGTACGAACCTCTGACACTGATCACATCTTTTGACATACTCCTGTACTTCCTTTTGCATGCTCGGCCACCAGTACCCCTGAGTAACTGCTCGATGAGATAAAGACCTTCCTCCTGTATGACTTCTACAAATCCCTTCATGTAGTTCTTCTAGAATTGACTCTGACGCCTCGAGATGTACACAAAGTAGATATGGCCCAGAAAAAGAACGTTTATACAATTTTTTGTCCTTGGACAGCCAAAACCAAGGAGCTTTTCTTCTTATTTTTTCAGCTTCTGATTTATTTTCAGGCAGTATACCCTTTTCAAGGAATAACAGTATAGGATCCATCCAATTGTGTGCCAACTTGATTTGATGAACCTGAGGCAAGTCCCTCGTTGTTGGGGTAGGTGTGTTTAAGTCTTCAACTAGTATCACTCGGAGTAAATCTTGTGCCGATGAGGTGGCAAGGGTGGCCAAGGAGTCTACATGGGTATTTCCACTTCTAGGGACATGGGATAAGTCAAAAAATTCGAAATTTATTTGCATACGCCTAACTTGGCCCAAGTACTCTTGCATTCTTGTGTCCCTAACTTCCACTTCCCCTTTTACCTGGCCCACGATCAGTCTTGAATTCGAGAACATCTCCATTGTTTTTCCACCCAGTTTTTGGACCATCACCATTCCCATTAATAAAGCTTCATATTCTGCCTCGTTGTTGGTAGCCGAGAATCTCAACCTTAAAAACTTCTCTATGGTGACCCCTTCAGGAGATGCCAGAACCAACCCTACTCCTGACCCTCGCTGGTCTACTGCTCCATCCACATACACCTTCCAGGGTAAAGGCTGTTGTGTGGAGATTAGGCTAACCGATTTTTCATCCATGCCATATTAATTTGATTCTATTTCTTCAGGACCTTCAGCAAATTTGGCCACCAGGTCAGCGAGAATCTGACCCTTCACAGAGGTACGAGGCATATACCTGATATCAAAAGCTCCTAGAATTGTGCCCCACTTGGCAATCTTACCGGTGTAATCCACACTTTGAAGTACTGATTTGAGCAGATATTGAATTAAGACGACCACAGTGTGTGCCTAGAAATAATGGGGAAGCTTCTTCGTAGTGTGCACCACTGCCAAAATGGATTTTTCCAACGGTAAATATCGCACTTCGGCCTCATGAAGCGATTTGCTCACGTAATAAACTGGCCGTTGTATACCACCTCTACTCGTATCAGGACAAAACTTATCGCATAAGTGGCTATCATCAAATAGGCAAAAAGGACTTCATCCACCTCAAGGCTAGACATAATAGGTGACCGAGATAGATACTCTTTAAGCTGTTTAAATGCCACGACACATTCCTCAATCCATTCAAATCATTTCCATTTATGTAACAAAAGGAAAAAAAGGTTTGCACCTATCTGTTAACCTGGCAATAAATCTATTCAAAGCAGCGATCATCCCAGTCAATTTCTGGACCTCTTTGGGATTCCGAGGTGGTTGCAAGTTATTTATGGCTTTAATCTGATCGGGGTTTACCTCAATTCCTCGGTGAGTTACCATGTAACCCAAAAACTTTCCTGAGCTTACCCCGAAGGAGCACTTGGATGCGTTCAGTCGCAATTTATGCTTCCTTAAAATCTCAAAAATACTTATGAAGTCTGTCACATGCTCGGACACTACCTTACTCTTCACAACCATATCATCAATATAGAACCCGATGCTCTTGCCCAACTGTGCCTTAAACATTTTCGTCATCATCCTTTGATAAGTAGACCCCGCATTCTTCAAGCCAAAGGGCATTACCTTGTAATAATAGTTTCCAACGGGAGTGAGAAAAGCTATCTTTTCCTGATCGTCCGATACCAGTGGGATCTTATGATAGACTTAAAAGGCATCTAGAAAGCTCATCCGAGGGTGACCTACTGTTGCATCCACTAGTTGATCTATACGAGGCATGGGGAAAGGGTCCTTTGGGCAAGCCTTATTAAGGTCTGTGAAATCTACACATACGCGCCACTTTCCATTTTTCTTCTTCGCTACGACCGTATTGGCTAACCATTGGGGATAAAACACCTCCTTGATAGCCTCTGCCTGTTTGAGCTTTATCACCTCATCTTTGATAACTTCAGCATGTACTTTGGATGGACGCCGAGGTGGCTATTTCTTCGGAGTAGCAGAGGGATTAACATTCAAGTGATGGCAAATGAAGTCCGAATCTACCCCTGGGGCTTCATAAGCGTCCCATGCAAACACATCAACGTTTCTTTTAAGGAATTCAACCAACTGCTCCTTTTCCACCAGAGGCAATTGAGCCCCAACCTGAAAGAACTTCTCCTGATCATCCTCAACACTACCTTTTCCAGATTTTCACATTTCGCTTTGTTGATAGGTCTGTCGTAGAGGGACACTGGGGTTTTTGATTGCTATGAACCATTCTTGGCAGTGGCCGAAGTTTCCGTCTCAGGCTGATGTTGAATAGCCGTTATCAATCGCTATTTGGCCATGGCTTGGTTTCTTAATATTTTTAACACCTGGCCTCTCGATGGATATTTCACCTTTTGATGAAGAGTAGAAGAGACAGCTCCCAAGGTATGTAGACAGGGCCTGCCTAAAATAGCTGTATTTGGAGAGAAAGCATCTACCACAATAAAGTCCACATCCACTACATCTGAGCCAGTCTGCACAGGTAATCTAATCATACCTATCGGAATGACCGATCTACCTTCAAAGCTCACCAAAGGGGAGCTATAGGTTGTCAAATCCTGGGGTTTCAAATTTAGCCCCCTATATAGATCAGGGTACATAACCTTGGTTGCGCTTCCCTCATTAACCATCACTCTTCTCACATCATACCCCCCAATCCTAAGTGTAACCACCAAAGCGTCATCGTGTGGTTGTATGGTTCCTCTCTTGTCTTCATCCTAAAAGCCCAACATCAGTGAGGTGTCCATCTTGACCCTCTTCGACACTAAATTGTTGCCCTCATCTAGGCAATGAGATAAAGACATTACCCTGGAGGGACAAGATCCTGTTCTACCCGGGGCAGCAAATATGACATTTATCGTGCCTAAGGAGGGTCTCAAAGAGGCATCTCCCCGAAATGCTGAACCTGTCTAACCTCCTCGGCCACTAGAATGATGCAAAAGGTTAGTCAATCTCCCTTCTCAAACCAACTAATCCAAATGATCCCACAAATTTCTGCAATCCTCAGTAGTATGTCCATGACCCTGATGATATTGGCAATAGAGGCTCTGATTACGTTTCATAGGATCCCCAGGTCGATTGTTATCGTATCGGTCCGACCTAAAGTCCCTCCTCTCCTGAGGGATTACTTTGGCCTCTTCTTTACCCTGTATTTGGTCTTCCTCTACCCTTCTATACTTATCTATCCGATCCATAAGTTGATGCACACTGGTAACAGGTTTATCGGTTAGAGATTTTCTCAGATCATGCTTGGCTGGAAGGCCAGCTTTAAAAGTACTAATAGCCATGTCATCATAATCTCCATCTATTTCGTTAAACATTTCCCAATATCTATTAGAATAGGCTTTTAGGGTCTCTCCTTCCCGCATGAACATAGATAACAAAGACCCCAAGGGCTGAGGAACCCTGCTGCAAGTGATAAAATGGGCACCAAAGGCCCGGGCGAGATTCCTAAACGAATCAATGGAGTTCGCTCTTAGACCGTTGAACCATCTCATCGCCACCGGGCCTAGGCTAGATGGGAAAACCTCACACATCAAAGCCTCGTCCTTAGCAGGGACAACCATTCTTTGACTGAAATGGCTAACATGCTCTACTGGATCTGTTCGACCATTGTAAATGGTGAATGTGGGTTGATGGAACCGCCGAGGAAGATTTGCATCCTCAATATTTCGCGTAAAGGGGGATTTAGAAACCTGGCTCTATGCCTTATTCAGTGCATCATTCCCCAGACTTCTGCGAGGCGGGCTCTTATATTTGTGTTTATGATGATACTCCTCATCATAGGAGAAAGATTCACTGGGTGGAGTCCTGGATCTCTGCCTATAACTGGCATCATCTTAGTAGACAAACGTCTTCTCAGCTCGTTCTCTTTTCAACCTGTCAATCTCACGTTGCATGTCTTTATCATTCTTTACATGGGAAATACGACTTTTTTCTCGAGACTGACTTCTACCTGTGTGGGTTGTTCTCACACTTCCTTCACGATCCCTTCTTTGCTCAAAATTTACCAACAGGTTGTCGTGTTGGGACTCCCTGGATTCTGCTTGGTACGGATTAACATCCCCCTGATGTTGACCCGCTGCTGCCTGTTGTAATGTTCCTTCTGCCATCCCACACGTTGTACTTGTCTTTCCTTTCGAATAGATCAAGTTCTTCCCATAGACAGCGCCAATTGTAAGGATTCGATTTGGATTGGACCCAAAATAGACAAGGATTTTAGACTAACAAGCCCAAACAATCAATTTTTAGAGAGTGGATGAAAGAACTAGTTCTATTCTGTAAAAAAGATCATGATAATTACTCAACTCTCAATGTTCAAAACTCACCAAGCTATTAAAGCTCTCCTCAGCCAGGTTTCAGGAATTTCGTAGGGTTTTCTCGTAATGATTAACAGAAAACAAAATAACTCTCCCTCTCCCTTTTCATCCTTTTTCATGTTATATACCATGTTCCTCCCCTCATTTTCACCATACACGTGTAGGTTAGATTCTAGGAACTCTCCCCTGTCCCATCTAACACCTCCCAGAATCTTTAACTAGCAGCCATAAGACTGCTTGACTACTGTTTAGGTATCACCTCCACATAAATGCGGCCAGAGAGTTAGCTGGGAAGCATTTAATATGGAGGTAGTAGCCTTAGAAGATATTTGCTACTTCCCTTATCCTCTATCCGTTTCTTAGTTACAATACAACTTTGCGGAATATCCAGGGTAACAAGATAGTTGCATCGAACCTGGGACTTCGTTCCGAGGTGAACTTTATCCTTGGACACATTTTGGACTATCGTACACGTCCTCCACTTCCTTTTCTTATATTAGGCACACCATGCCCCCATTTAGCCATCCTCGGATGGATTACCGTCCTCGGACTGGGCCATTGGGCCACAGGCCCACTTCCTACAATCTTACCAGTACCTTTGTAAATAGTTGGCCCCACAAAAATAATTTAAACCTTCATTTACTATGTTATTTAAGATACCATATTTTTCCTCACCCCAAAGAGGTGATGGGGCAAGGACAGGTTTTGCTCACTTATCCTATCTTACACTGCCTCACCCTGAATGTATATATACATATTTTTTCTAATATTTATTTATTCAATTTATACATATAATACTTTTTTTTATACACATCTCAGTTATAATATATAATATATATATTTTAAATATATCCTAGTTATAATATTTTTATTTTTATACATATATCATTCAATTAATATCTTTCAAACACTTGTCTCTACTTATCTCTTAATACTCTCATAGTAATTCTTTCTCTTTCTCTTTTATCTTTATCTCATTAATGTTGGAACTATTTTATTAAGATTAGTAAAACATCTCCTCCAACTCGCTCCAATCTAGACCCATAGCATGAGTTTTTCCTGCCCCAAAGTTGAGGTTGACACAGAACACCCATGATCTAATCCCAACCATCCCATTACTCCCATTGCCATCCATAAGTAAAATCTGAAATAGCTCTGTCACTTTAAAATAAAAAAAAACAAACAAACAAGGTACTCGACGACACAATACTCTACAGTCTACAGAAGCTTGTAGGCTAGCCCAGTTTTCAACAAAGAGCAGCACTCTTTTCTCTTTTTGTTTTTGTGTGGCTGTGAAAAGAGACTTTTTTAAGTAGTATCTCCCACGGGCCACCCTTTCCCGGCTCCTTAGAAATAAGGGGCAATAAAACCATCATTATCTATAGAACATAATTCACAACTTTCAACTTTTAAGTTCCATCATATCTAGAATAAGGGCTTATTCTATGCCTCCATGCCTTAACCAGTACTGAAAGAAGCAGGAACGCACAGCAGATTGTTTCAAGTACTGGAATGGAACACAGCTACAGCAAAGAACGAACAAGGGAGCCAGTGTGTTGCTTGGCAAAACTAGCTTTTCATTGCAGACTACATTTTGGTGTTTTAGTTGCTAAAATGGCATTATAACAATTATATCTCCCTTGTTGTGAATGCTCTTAGTATTGATAATGGCATTGGGTAACCCCACCAGTTCTAAAGAGCTATTTTGTAACTGCTTAATTACTCATATATATATATATATATATATATATATATCTATCAATCAATTTCTACCAGTCTTTACCTCGAAAAGAATAAGAAACCAGTAATCTGAAAGATTTTGAGCTTGGAAGTATTCAACAATGGTGATGAAACTAGTACCAGAAAACAAGAGAGAGAGAGAGAAAAGAGAAAAGAGAATTTCTGGAAAAAGAGTCTATTGATTATACCAAGCTTAATTCCAATACATAACACAGTGCTCTTATTTATAGAGCCCGAGAATACATACAAAGATCTAAGACTATGGAAACTTAATTATAACTGTTTTGTAACAACCCAGACTAACAACCTCCACTAATCAAGGAAGGCAGTTATGATCAGGTATGTAACTGTCTTCAGTTTTGAGTTCTGGGAATAACAGAGTGAAGCTTGAACGTGGAGGCTGAGGCTTGAACTTGTGAAGGAGATGATGTCAAAACGGTGACGTCTTGTGTTAGTGTAAAACGCACCGTTTCCACTAACATGAGTTCACTCCTTTTTAAACGCACCGTTTCATTAATCAGTCCTTTATTCATGCGACACCGTTTTGAGTCTACTTCAAGTGACCGTTGGAGAAGTAGCCGTTAGACTTCATCTTCTTCGCTCCTCCCAGAATTCAAAGCTTGCTTTTGCTTTGTTTTCTTTGTTTGCTCAGTATCTCTAACATCCCCCCTCAAAACCATGGGGTCAACAGAGACCATGATTTTGGAACGGAGATAAACAAATTGAGAAGTAGAGAGACTCTTAGTGAAAATGTCAGCTAACTGATCTCCAGTAGCAATATATTTCACTTGAAGATCTCTGCGCAAAACCCTCTCTCTAACAAAATGGTAATCAACCTCCAAATGTTTGGTGCGAGCATGGAAGACTGGATTGGACGCAATTGCTAAGGCAGAGACGTTATCACACCAAAGATTGGGAGCATTGTGAAGGAAAATGCCCAAATCTTTGAACACCTGACGAAGCCAACATACCTCAGCAGCTGTAGAGGCCAAGGCACGGTATTCAGATTCTGTAGAAGATCTGGATACAGTATCTTGCTTCTTTGCACTCCAGGTAATGGGGTTGTACCCAAGATAGGCTATGAAGCCAGTAGTGGAACGTCTGTCAAAAGGGTCACCTGCCCAGTCTGAGTCAGAAAATGCAGAAAGGGAGATAGGACCAGGTTGAAGGAGGATCCCAAAATTGAGAGTACCATTGATGTATCGAAGAATACGTTTGGCAGCAGTAAGGTGGACATCTGTAGGGAATGACATGAACTGACATACTTGATGGACAGCAAAATTCAAATCAGGTCTTGTGAAAGTCAAATAGTGAAGTGAACCAACCAAGCTGCGATACTCATGGGGATTAGAGAGCAGGGATCCTTCATTGGGCACCAATCTGAGATGAGGAGCACAAGGAGATCTAGCAGGTTTAGACGACTGCATTTGGAGTTTAAGGAGCAAGTCCTGAGCATATTTGGTTTGAGTGAGTAACAAGCCCTTTGATGATCTGGTGATTTGGAGACCAAGGAAGTAGTGGAGAGGACCCAAATCTTTCAGTTCAAAGGCTTGACTAAGTTGAGCTACCAAGGTGTCCAAGAATTTGGGATTATTGCCAGTGATGACAATGTCATCCACATAGACTAAGAGATAAACCACAAGTTTGCCTAGCTGAAGAATGAAGAGTGAGGAATCAGCAAGAGAGGCATGAAACCCCATGTGTAAGAGCTGTGTGGAAAACCTCTCAAACCAGGCTCGGGGTGCCTGTTTAAGGCCATACAGAGATTTCCAAAGTCGACAAACATAATTGGGACAAGTGGGGTCAGTATACCCAGGAGGTTGCACCATATATACCTCTTCCCTTAAGTGACCATGAAGGAAGGCATTACGAACATCCAATTGCCTTAAGGGCCAATCAAACTGAACAGCAAGGGAGAGGATTATTCTAACTGTGGGAGGTTTGATGACAGGACTGAAAGTTTCTTCAAAGTCCACACCATATTGTTGATGAAAACCCTTGGCAACCAATCTTGCCTTGTACCTATTGATACTGCCATCACTGTTGAGCTTAAGTTTGAAGACCCACTTGCAACCAACCACATTCTGAGAAGGAGAGGGAGGGACTAAAGACCAAGTACCTTGCCTCTGTAATGCAGCAAACTCCTCATCCATGGCAGCACACCACTGAGGATATTGGACAGCAACCTTGTATGTGGATGGTTCAGTCAAAGTATAATCTGGCTTAAGAACCTTAGAAGGCTTGGATGGCTGTGCAAGACTGAGTACTGACTGAGACACATCAGGACATGCTTGAGCAGCAAAGGCCTTTGGCTTAAAAGTACCAACCTTAGCTCTTGTAACCATTGAATGAGTATTAGTAACAGAAGGAACCTGAAACATGGAGGTCACTTGTGGAGCAATAGGGTAGACAGGAGTAGAAGGTGTAGCTAAGGATAGAGATGTATGAGGTTGTAATATAGAGGAAGTGGGGACTAAAGATGTAGTGGCTTGTGAAGAAAGAGTATTAGAAGTTGATGTATGATCCAGTGGATTAATCAGGGTATTGACTGGTGCAGCAACTGGGGTATTGACTGGTGCAGCAACTTGGTTATTGACTGGGGAATTGTTTAGGACATCTACAGATGTAGGCATAGGATGAGTGGGATTAGGAGTAGGACAACTAGGGTGAGAGTGTGCAGTATTGACATCTGACACAGTAGGTAAAATGGAAAATGTGGAAGAGTGTGTTGGATGTGAGGCAGAGGGTTCTGAAGGGACAGACAAGGAAGGAAGAAACTCATGCTCATTGAATAAGACATGTCTAGAGATATAGATCCGAGAGGTAAGAGGGTTTAAGCAGATATATCCTTTGGTATAAGGAGGGTAACCCAGAAATATACACGATGTGGTGTGAGGCTGAAGTTTGTTGGAATTATATGGTTTAAGCAAAGGAAAACATACACAGCCAAATGTTTTTAGATGAGAGATGTCTGGTTTAGATGCAAACAATAGTTCCCAAGGAGTTTGATTGTCAAGGATGGGTGTAGGAAGTCTGTTAATAATGTGAACTGCTGTGGATATGGCATAGGACCAGTAAGATGGAGGTAAATGGGAATGTGATAACATTGTTAAAGCACATTCAACCAAGTGCCTGTGTTTCCTCTCAGCTACCCCATTTTGCTGAGGGGTATGAGGACAAGTAAGGTGCTGGATGATACCATTTGATGAACAAAACCTTTTAAACACATTTGAGGTAAATTCACCACCTCTATCAGTTCTCAAAATTTTGATTTTAAAGTCAAGTTGATTTTCTATTGTAGCTTTAAAGTATTTAAAAACTTCAAATACATCTGACTTGAACTTTAACAGAAACAACCAAGTAAATTTGGAGAAATCATCCACAAACACAACATAGTATTGAAAATCATTAATAGAGGTGGTGGGTGCTGGACCCCAAACATCTGAATGAATCAGTTCAAGAGGCTTAGAAGCTCTAAAACTAGATTTATCAAAAGGTAATTTGTGCATTTTACCATTGAGACAGTGCTTACAGTGTGCAACAGAATCATTAATTGGTAAAACACAAGATACATCAATGGAAGAAAGGACTGTGGTAAGAACTTTATTACTGGGGTGTCCTAGCCTATGATGCCACAGCAGCCACTTATTAACTTTGGTTCCATGGACCTGATTTGTGATTAATAGAGGTGGTGTCCTTAATCCACATAAGAATCAATAATCAAAAGAGAAAAAGCCTGGCAAATTGTTGGCTTTCTGAACCTGATTTGTGACTTTGAGAGTCTTGGTGGAGGTGATTAAGGAGAGACCTGATTCTAACACCAGCAAAGCTCATCGGAGGTTTGTACCTGATTCTAAAGTTTCTCCAACTTCCATTTCTGCCACAAGTGAACACAACAAGAAAAAGGGGACTGCGTAAATCTTGGTAAGTCTATCTCAGTCTCAACCTCTCTATAAATCCATATTCATTAGCATGAATCTTGCGTTCTTATGTTTCCTTTACTCAAGTTTTTACTTATCAGTATCACTGTCCCCAAATGTTTTTGGGGGCTTGTGACTTCACTGACTTGAATATATATGTTCATTTTTTTTTTTTTCTTTTTTTTTTTTTTTTTCCTTTTTCAATCTTCAACAAAAGGGTATTTCTTCTAATACCGGGGTCTTGATGTTATTACGGGCAGAGAATTGGAAACCTTATTCAATTAATAATGGATTTCTTCTCTTATGCCAATTATAAGCCAGCTTTTTCCTTTTTAGCTTTTATGTACACATTTATAAAATTTCGAATTTTCATATGTTTTTTCTCACTTCTTCAGAATATAAGTATATTTTTAACACATTTTCAACAAATATTTTTCAGCAAAAAGTTAAATAAGTTGTTCCAAAATAAAATAAATCATATTTTAGAAGTTTAAATCTTGGTACTCTCTCAAAAACAATTGTATTAAAAAAGATAAAACTAAAAAAAAAAAAAAATTGTGCGTAAACAAGATAGGCAGAATACCAAACAAAATAGGAAGGCTTGAATTAGCATCTTGCTAACACAGTGAATTTATACAAAACTTGATTGCACACCCTTCTGTGGCCATACAAACTCATATTAGGTGTATCAAGCCTACAGAGATGATGGGTGTTCTGTCTTGGTCTTGGTTGATCTGGCCTTTGTGCTTTTCTTGTTTATTTATTTATTATTTGGTTTCATATTATATTCAACAATTATCATGCAATTTATTTCATGTAGGATAAAAGTTTGTCATGGTTAGGAAGAGAGATTCATTATGAAAGTATGTAGAGGATCAGGAAAATAATCGTTTTTTATGTAAGTTTTGTCCAAAAGAGTTTTCTGGGGGTATTTCAAGGATTAAATCACATTTGTCTGGGATTAGAGGCCATGATGTTGAAATTTGTCTGCAAGTACCTGCAGATGTTCAATTAGCAGTAGTACAAGCAATTGACACTCCTAGTAAGAAAGCTAAAAGTGTGGCTGCATCAAATAATACTTTGGAGGGGAAAAGTATTTCAACTTCCTCATCATCACAAATGCCAAATTTATGTGTGGAGAAGGATAAGAGTATAGTGGATCGAAAGTTTGCAAAGCTCGTGATCTCAGATAGCATTTGTTTTGATGCTATTCAATCACCCTTCTTCAATGATTTTGTGAAAGGTGTTGCCGAATATGGGTTTGGTTACGAATTACCAAGTCCATTAACCATCAAATCACTGATAATGCCTGGTGTTAAGAAGGAAGTTGAGGAGTACACTCAGAATGTCAAAAAATATTCAATCAAAACAGGTTGTACCTTAATGTACGATATATGGCCTAAAACATTTACCCCGTTCAAGAATATTTTTGCTTATACACCAGGAGGGTTACCGTGCATGGATCCATTTGAAGACCCAATGGGAGAACTTTATTTATTTGAAGAAGCCATGTCTTCCATGGTTGAAGAAATTGGGCCTAGACATGTCGTTCAATTTATCATTAATAATGATAGTGATGGTAGTAACAAGATTAGATCAACCAAAGACATGCTTAAAAAGTATCCTTGGATTTACATGACAAATTGTGCCACCCATGGGATTGGATTGCTCTTGGAGAAAATATATCGTATTTCTTTTGTGTATTATACAGTTAATGTTGTAAAGCTTATAGTAACATATATTTACAAACATAATGTTGATGTGCCCCTAAGAAGAGTGCACAAAAGAAGGGAAGATGATATTAGTTTTGAGATTTGTATGCTAATATCACTTTTAGAGGTTGGAGATGTATTGCAGGCCTTACAAGTGTCTATTATAACATTGTCTACTAATTGGGGGAGAACGCCTAATTACAAACAGGGGTTGGAGAACTTCTTAAAGGTGCAAGATTAATTGATCATGCTATTCATTGCAAAGAATTCTGGATTTGTGGAAAAAAAATAGCACAAGTTTTGCGGCCAATGTTGCAAGCTCTTTGTCTAGTTAATGGTGATGGTGCAACATCAGTATACTTGTATGAGATGATGGAAAGGGTAAAAGATGCAATTAAGCAGTGTCATGACAATACTCACTTCCCTTATGATCGCATATGGGAAACTTTTAATGAAAGGCGAAGTGATATTATTCATCCAATACATGCAGTCGCCGCCTTTTTAAATCCTGCTTATATGTATAGTGAGAAATTTAAAGAGGATAATGCTGAAATGACTAATGGCATAAGCTTTGCTAAAGAACATTTGGTTGATGAAGAAGAGAAAGATTGATGAACTTTCCGATAATGTCAGTTATCAACATATTGTTCATGAGGATTCATATCCCATGCAATAGCTAAGCTATTGCACGGGATGCAATAGCTCTATTCTCAGCCATAGATTTAATCTAATGGCTTAAGCCTTTGACATCTCATCAATCCATGCTGGCAATCCGTGTGCTCCCCTTTCTTTTCATTTTAGCTTCACTTTTCAGTAAAACACTTTCCTCTCTCTTTCTCTCCCACTTCAACCGGTGTCTCTCTCACCTCTCTCTCTCCACTTTCACTCTTCCATTTCAAATTTTCAACCATTGTCGTTAGGGTGTTGACAACAAGCTTGCCCAGATTTGCTGGTCTCCGCCACAAATGCCCACATTGGATTTCTTGCCGTCGCTTTTGAGTCGCCGACCATGCCATACACGTCAATTTTTGCCGTTAAGTTCACCACTACTCACCATAAACTATAAACAAGTAACTTCCTCTCATTTTTTATTTCGTTTTGCTTTCTTTCATGATTCTTGTTGATTTATTGTGGAACATTTTGAGATTTTGATAATGGGTACAAAACCCAGTGAAGTGTGGGTGTGTTGATGGCTGAGGACCGGCGGGTGATCGGTGGCCTTACTTCCTTTATCTTCGCTAGATTTGTGAGTTTGGACTGGTGGATGCTGATAGTGTTTGGCGTTATTAGGGTCATGGTATTATTTTTGTGTCTTGCTCTGTCATGGGTTTAAAGGGAAGGAAAAAAAGGTGTTGTCTTGCTAATGAGTAGTTGGCTGTTCTGAAATTAGACTATGGATAGTCCCTTTAAAGATTTTTAGTGGACGACCTAAAATCTTAATTATGTGAAACAAAGATGTAGTTTAAGGAGGTAGTTTCAGCGTCTCAATGCTTGACATATTTGGGTTTGTGGTTCGAAGATCTGAGCTTATTCTTAATAGCTCTAGTATAGGAGTTATTTTCTATCATGATTTCTTAAGTTCAGCTGTGAGGCTTGTTCTCTCAAGGAATTATTGCTATTATAATGCCTATGTTGTGGTAGAACATGAAGTTTTAGTAGGTTGGATTGGAAGATAATTTTATACTACTATTTTCGTCTTATTAAATTATGTTGCTTATTTATGGCATAATGATGTATGCCTTTGCCTGCTCTAGTTTACTTGAAAGACTTGAAAGAGGTGTTAATAAGTTCATAGCGTGCTTTTGTTTCTTCCATGGGATTTTGCTTCTTCCATTCTTTTGAAGTCAACAGATTGGATTTTCTTGTTGTTTTTTTTATTGTGTTTATGATATTTTTCCTTTAGCAAGGCCCCATTCCATAACTAAGGTCATGTTTCTCATATGATTTTCTCTTTGAAGTTCTCTTTGTCACAATATATCTTAAATTTTTTACAGTTGATGAACATGGGAGTGTAATATATTTAACCATGGGCATGCTATTTGCATTTCAGTTTTAGGCCTTATGATCAGTGGGAGTGAGCTTGGACACTATGAAGAGGAAGCAAGTAATGATAAGAGGATTGGAGTTGATTCTGCTAATGTTGTTGAGTCAAAACATGGTGTTGTTGCTATTGATAATGACCTATTCTAAAATTGGCGCATCTTTGGAGGGCTTGCTAGGATGGCTTCATGATTGTCCAGTCCTCAACTTCACATACCCAAGCTTTTGACAAGGGAAAAACTGAACCATTATTTGGTTCAAAGGACCACAATTGTCTCTTTCAGCTAAAGTTTTTGATTTAAGATTTAATAGATTCCTGCCTATAAAATTACATTGGCATGTGCAACACAATCAGATTACTCTCTTCTACTAAGTGTTAACAATTTTTCTTTTGGTTTTTGTACAAAATGTGACACTGCCTTTTGAGTAAGAGTAAATCTTAGCCCATAGTTGTGTACATTGCAATAAAACTCTTGTTATTTAGTCTTGTAATAAAAATGTACATTTCAATAGAATTTTGTTCATTCTTGGAGCAAACTCTTTTCTTTTTTACGTCTCCTTTCTTGCATTTCTTGCATCACATTGTTATTGTAATAAAATATCATAATTGTTAAACTCGAAGCTTTACAATTAATTAAGGAAAAAAAAATCAAATGATAAATCAAAGTACGACTTTAGTGAAAGAATTTTTTATTATGTTAAGAATATATCAATATTTAACTTGTAGCTAATCAAAACATACATATATAAAAACCAAGTTGGAGTAGGTTCATAAATCATAAGCAAACTACAAAATTGTAAGTGCTACAAACTGTAGATAAAGCATTCTAAAAAATTGCTATAAGGGGTTCATAAAGCTATTAAAAAATTTTCCAATATGCTTTGCAAACTATCCAAGATACTTCAAAGTCTTGTATTATCCTTTAATGTAGTAGAATCTTGAAAAAAAAAATGTCATAATCTTAGAAAAAGCAATAAATAAGAGCATACGATAAAGTTTAAGTTTTAAAAGTACTTGACTCAATTACAGAAACACTCAAGTGAGTTTCATACCCATTATCAAAATATTATAATCTCCACAACTCCATCAGTAACCAAATTATTTTATTTTTTATTTTTAAAAAACTGAATCAGCAACAAAGCGTTTACAAAATTTTATGATAGCCCCTAGTGATTTGTAATCTAAGACCAATATTATTCCTGTGTTATGCATGATGCAAGGTAATTTTTATAATTCTAGTCCATAATAAGTATAATTTCCAGTAAAAACACAAGTACCAACACAACTTCATACATTGGCTTGGAAATTATACGAGTTAATAATTTTAAAAATTATAATAGCACAACCTGAATTTCGGATGGATTTTTGTTTGTGTGCAACAAATGGCACTTTTATGTCAACAATCTGTGCCATTGACATCCAGGGTCTCAATAATTCAAGCTACTTGCTCCAATTTTAAGTTGCAGGACTAAAGAATTCATGTATTCCTCTTCGCAACAAGCAGAGTTCTCCCAATCCAACCTACTAAAACTTCATGTTCTACCACAACATAGGCATTATAATAGCAATAATTCCTTAAGAGAACAAGCCTCACAGATGAACTTAAAAAATCATGATAGATAATAACTCCTATACTGGAACTATTAAGAATAAGCTCAGATCTTCGAACCACAAACCCAAATATGTCAAACATTGAGACGCTGAAACTACCTCCTTAAACTACATCTTTGTTTCACATAATTAAGATTTTAGGTCGTCCACTAAAAATCTTTAAAGGGACTATCCATAGTCTAATTTCAGAACAGCCAACTACTCATTAGCAAGACAACACCTTTTTTTCCTTCCCTTTAAACCCATGACATAGCAAGACACAAAAATAATACCGTGACCCTAATAACACCAAACACCCACCACTGTCAGCATCCACCAGTCCAAACTTACAAATCTAGCGAAGATAAAGGAAGTAAGGCCACTGATCACCCGCTGGTCCTCAGCTATCAACACACCCACACCCACACTTCACTGGGTTTTGTACCCATTATCAAAATCTCAAAACGTTCCACAATTTCTACCACTTTTGTCAAAAAAACGTTCCACAATAAATCAACAAGAATCATTAAAGGAAGCAAAATGAAATAAGAAATGAGAGGAAGTTACTTGTTTATAGTTTACGGTGAGCAGTGGTGGACTTAACGGCAAAAACTGACGTGGATGGCATGGTCGGCGACTCAAAAGCGACGACCAGAAATCCAATGTGGGCATTTGTGGCGGAGACCAGCGAATTTGGGCAAGCTTGTTGTCAACACCCTAATGATAATGGTTGAAAATCTAAAATGGAAGAGTGAAAGTGGAGAGAGAGAGGTGAGAGAGAAACCGATTGAAGTGGGAGAGAAAGAGAGAGAAGAGTGTTTTACTGAAAAGTGAAGCTAAAATGAAAAGGAAGGGGAGCACACGGATTGTCAGCGTGAATTGGTGAGGTGTCAACGGCTTAAGCCATTAGATTAAATCTATGACTGAGAATAAAGTTATTACACCCCGTGCAATACCTGAATCCTGTTCATGAATAATGGGATGATGGAGACATTGAGTACCTATTATTTGATTTGACAGAGAGTCATGTTGAGGACATGATTAACGATGCAACTTGTTTATGGTTGGATAACTGGCCCGCTTAAGTGAATCAGTCTGTCAAAATCAAGAACATTTTCATTTTTTTTTTTTTCGTTTTTTGTTTGTAACAACTAAAATAAAATTGTTCTTCTTTCCCTTTGTAATTTTGCCAATACTTTTTGTGACTTTGTTGTAAATGGTGTATTTTGTTCAATTATAATGTCTACAGCCTGTTATGTTATATTGCTTTCTCTAGTGTATTTAAATTAATTTATAAATTTAACTAGGTTGTGGAATTTTTATGGGTAGGCCTTATTGTAAAACTCATTTGCATCACATACAAATTCGTATAAAGCAGAAGACATGCAAAAGGCACGTGAAAACATATAATCTTTAAATCTCAGAGAAAACAATTTGCATGATACATACTTTGATGCAGTGAATTACAAAACCAAAACAAAAAAAAAAAAAAAAATTACTTGACCTTGAGGACACCCAAATCTTCATCTCAATTCCAAAAGAACCCAAGAAGGTGGGCAAGATTCTTGTCAGTTAGTAATCTTGAAGGAGAACTTTTTTTTTTTATTTTTTTTAAGAACGTACGGTAAATTCTTTTTTTTTTTTAAGAGAACTTTTTTTCTTCTGAAAACTTACGTTAAAACTATAGTATCAGTTTTTATTTTTAATAATAATTCAATAAATGGACTAGTCATTTTCATTTTAAAAAAGAAAAAGAAAAAGAAGAAGGATTAGTTTTTATTTTTTATTTTTTTTTTATGGGAAACAAATACATTTCATTGAAGTGAAACTGCAATACATTAGAATTGAAAGAAGCAACATAAACCTGGAAAACAGCAGAACCAAAATTGGATAACAACAGAACATGAAAACAATTACAACATATCCTCAATTAAGATCTAATGAATGAAAGGAGGTGAGAGCCCCTTCCATGTGTAAGACTGACCTGTAAGCTTTGCATCTCTAGCTAACTCATGGGCAGCTCTGTTGCCATTCCTTTTCAGATGCTGAAAAGTGCTCCAATTGAAGACAAGAGCTTGAGATCTTATATCCTGCAGTATATGACCCAGATCTCCCCCATTTTCATTAGAATTAACTGCTTGAATAAGGGTTAAATCATCAAATTCAAAAATAACCATTGTCGAGCTCATTTCCACTGCAAAAAGGACTCCTTGAAGCAAAGCAAAAGCCTCGATTGTAGGAGCAGTAAACGCTGATGGGAGCAACTTGTTGAAAGCACCGATAGTGGCCTCGGTGTGGTCTCGGATAATGACTTCGATACTAGAGTGATTCTCATTATTATTAGTGGCCCCACCAACATTAATTTTGTGGAAACCCAACGGGGAGGAGACCAATGAACACTAACCGATGGGTGGGAAGGAAGAGCAGATAAGTTGGAAGTGGTGAAGTCAAATAAAGATCTTTTAGCAATCTCCCAAACTTGAGAAGGAGGGCAGCCAGCATCATTATGAATGACATTGTTCCTATTTCCCCAAATAGACCACGCAGCCATGAAAAAGAGACCAAGATCAGTAGAGGACCCTTTCTCCATAATTTGGGAGGTAATGCCAATGAAATCACGGGTTGGAGAATAAAGATTCACAAGGCAATCACTCCAACAAGACCAGGTTTGCTTTGCATGACTGCAGTGGAACAAAGCATGGGATATTGATTCCAACTCCTTGTCACATATTTGACAAAAACCAGCAGTGTTTAAACCCCTCCGCCTAAGGTTAAGCATAGTAGGCAAGCCATCCAAACACACACGCCACGCAAAAATTTTAACTTTCGGGGGAACATTTACCTGCCAAATCTTCTTCCAAAAAGGAGAAGCAAGGTGACTTGAAGAGCTTGCACCTGCTGCCTCAGACTCCACCAATTCCTTAGCAACATAATAGGCACTTTTCACCGAGAAGGAGCACTGAGAAGGAGCCCTTTCTATTCCCCAACCAGATTAGAGAGTCCTCAAGGAGGCTATAACTGAGAGGGATTTTGAGGATTTCATTGGCTTCAAATTGTAAAAAGAGAGCTTTCACCAAGTCTGGCTTCCACCATTTGGAATTCTCATCAATGAGGGATGAAACCATAGGGAAATCACCAAAGTCCCTCGGAGTGGAGATAACTTTGTGAGTGGTTGGTGTTGGAAGCCACTTATCTTCCCAAATGTGGATTCTCTTGCCATTGCCCACCCTCCATCTAGTTCCCTTTCTAATAACCTCAAGGCTATTGAAAATGCTCCTCCAAGCATAACTTGGGTTGCTGCCCGACTTTGCATTCAAAATATCATCATAGGGGAAGTATTTGACTTTATGGACTTTGGCCAAAAGTGAGTTAGGATTTGAAAGGATCTGCCATCCTTGTTTGGCAAGAAGAGTTAAGTAGAAAGTTTGGAGATTTCAGAATCCCATGCCCCCATAAAGCTTTGATTTGCATAATTTCTTCCAACTCACCCACGCCAATTTAGACTCCTGTTTTCTTTGGCCCCACCAAAAATTCCTCATTATTTTTTCTAAATCATCACATAAAGTCTTTGGCAATTGGAAGCAATTCATAGTGTAAGTGGGCACTGCTTGAGCAACTGATTTTATGAGAACCTCTCTACCCCTAATGGAAAGAAGCTTTTCCTTCCAGCCACCCAATTTCTTGCTCACCCTCTCTTTAATCTCAGCAAAGACTTGATTTTTGGATTTACCAATAAGAGAAGGAAGGCCAAGATACTTCTTGGGCTGAGAACATTGCCTAGGGCCAAGAATGCTTAAGATTTCTTCATTAACATCATTGGGAGTGTTGGGACTAAAGAAAATCGAAGACTTATCCGCATTGACTTTTTGTCCTGAAGCCACTTCATAGGAATTAAGAATTTGAATCAGCTCAAGACATTGTTGGGCAGTAGCCCTGCAAAATAAAAGGCTATCATTTGCGAAGAATAAGTGGGTGATGTTTGGGCAGCCCCTACAAATGGATATACCATGAAGAGCTTGAGTACGGGCAGCCTGATGGATGAGAGCTGATAGGCCTTCAGCACTTAAGAGGAAGAGGCCCAGAGAGAGGGGGTCGCCCTGTCTAAGACCCCTAGTGGGAGTGATATTACCAAATGCTTCACAAAGCAAACCAACAGTCTTTTGGGTTTTAGTACGTGGCTTAAGATGAGACCAAATGATATAATAAAACTCTAGTTTCAATGAACTTTTGTCAACTCTTCACAAAGTTTAATGTTGTCATTAATTATATTCAATGATACTATAAAATTGTAATTGCCCCCTAAATTTATTAATCTATATATATATATATATATATATAATCGAAGCCTTTAAAGCTACCACTAATTTTCAAGTCAGCACAATATTAAAAA
This sequence comes from Quercus aquifolioides, assembly GCA_019022515.1. Lineage (NCBI taxonomy): Eukaryota > Viridiplantae > Streptophyta > Magnoliopsida > Fagales > Fagaceae > Quercus > Quercus aquifolioides. The sequence continues at coordinate 4,114,513 of CM032331.1, forward strand.
AAAAACGTAATAAAAAAAATGTAATAAATTTTTTCTAAAACCCAATACTCTGCCTCCCGATGCTCTGCCTTTCGCCTTTCACGATGCTCTGCCATCTCTTCCCTGCCTTCCTCTACTAGCTCCTTCTCTACCAGCTCCTCCTCGATCAGACCCACGGCAAACCAACAGCAAAGTATCGCATGGCATGGCATGGCATCGCATCTAAAGACCCACAGATTCCTCAATGAAAACCCACCATACCCACAAAATAAAAGTTTTCTAAAACCCGATGCTCTGTCTTTCCCTTTCACAATGCTCTGCCATCTCTTCCCTGCTACCTTCCTCTACCAGCTTATAGCACCTTATGCTATGAGCCTGTAAAGTAGTATTTTATAGGCTCATAGCACCTTATCATTATTGTTGAAACCTCAACCACCATGAGATCTGTCAAAACATTGAGATGAATGTTTCTGCAAAATCTTTTGAAAAAAAGAAAAGAAAAAGAAAAGAGCATAATGACGATGCAATATATAAGAAAAATCTTGCATTTTTATTGTTTCTTTGACTGAAACTAATTTATGAGGAAGAGAATGAAGAGGCTGAGATGGAGGGAGAAGAAGAGATTTGTGAGGATGAGAATAAAGCATAGAACATTTGATTGTGTAGCCATTGGGAAAGAAAAGTCAAGGTATTGGGAAAGTAAAAATAATTTAAATGTGTGGATGAGAACAATTCAAGATAATAGAAAAAAAATAACAAAGAAATAAAGATGAGAGAATTAAAAAAATGGTGGAGCAAGAATAAATATAAAGAGGAAAATACGGATTGGACTTAAGCAATTTAGGAATTTAAAACTTCTTTTTACCCAAGTAGTTTCCCACTCGTTTCTCCAAAAAAAAAAAAAAAAAGTAATTTCCCACCCTCATGTCACTTTCTCTTCTGCGGTACTTATTGATTGATTTTTTTTTTTTTTTTTTTTTTTATGGGTTCATTGATTGATTTTTTAAAATTATAAAATAGGTTGAGTGATATTAGATTATTTACATTATTCCAGGTTTGTTAAAAATTTCTTCAATCTTTTTATATTAGATTATTTACATCATTTCCTTTATATTTTAATAACTTATAATACTGCTATTCCAGGTTTGTTAACAATTTCTTTAATCTTTTTAAAAAAATATTGTTCCTATTGAGTATGATTTCTGAGTATTGGGAATAATTATATATTAATGTCGTCTTTTTTAGCATAAATTTTAGGTATAACAAATTTTTTTTTTTTTTTTTGGAGGGGGAATAACAAATTATTATTGATATCAAAGAAATACCAAATTATTATTGGTATTGGACTTATCATTGGTATTAAAAATTTTATCCCTTTTCAATTGTAACTTTTATTTTCAAGTGATCATAACTTTAAGCAAAAGTGAAAATTTAAAACTTTTGCTCAACTCTTCCGTGCATCACACAGGTTAACGACTAGTTATATTAAATCTCAAGACTCTATTACATTATCACGACTCCTTCATGAAAACAGTCATAGTGAAACAAAGTTATACAAAATACTATCACTTTATAAATCACTATTTTTTATTACTTGAGTTCTCAAATAATCTTTTAGTTATTCTTAATTCTTATATTTAACTCTTTACTAAAATAATCAGGCTCAATACTTTGAACAATAAATTTCCATTAAACTTATTCCAAGGAATGTTTCGTTTCTTTAAAAAGAAATTATGAATTCTATCTTAAGAATGTGTATTCTCTTGACATTACATGCGATTGCTCAACGTATGAGGTTTTGACCGTTAATAGATCTTACTCTCTTATACACAAAAGAAACAAACATTTCATGTTCAGGTTTACAATCCTCTCAGGATTTGAGAATTTATGAAAATATAAGTCTTGAAATTTATTATTTATATGATAATAGTTAATAGAATAAAAAATACCACATCAGTCTAGTTCAATGTATCTTACATACTTAAGACACACTAATATATCAATTAGAAGTCTTCTCCTCAATGATCAAAATCATCATAATTGATACATTGACTATAAATCATCATATAGTCTTTACAGATGAAATGCCTAATTTTACCACCAAATATGAACCAAAGTTTTTGAGTTTATAAAGTACTTGTAATTTAGATCTTCTGTTTACAATTCTTATCCTCATAACTAAATCATATATAGTGCATCTCATATAATGCCCAAATATTATTCATGGTAAAGTAACCTCGTGAAATAAAACAACTTTTATTGTTTAATAAAAGTTGTTTAATAGAGAATGTCATACAATTGGGTTTTACATATCTATATGTAGCTCGTAACATGTATTTTTAGTCCACAAACAAATATAGGTGAAATTTATCAAGACACATTTCTATGTAACAAAAACTTAATCACCATCCAACTAGACAGTAGCTGCCAATTTCATCACTTGTTGCTCCATCACATTTATAGTTAGCACGGGAGATCCATTGATGCATTAGGAATGAAAGGCCCTTGCCGGACCAACTCAACACCATGTCGAAACCAGTCACGAAAATTGAGGGATACCCGAGAAGCGTAGTTTGAAACTGATAGAAGAATTTCTTGACAGCATTGGAGAATCTGATGGTACGAGCCATAAAGTAACCACATAAGCATGAATACACATACAATGAGGATGAACCACCCAAAAGGAGGAACAAGGATCAACAACAGCAAATCACAGGCAAAAGCTCCAGAGACGAGACACACGACCTCGAAGAAATGGCGGTAGCTTTGGTTGGAAGTTGGTAGTGTTGTCACTACCAATGCTAAAATGCAGATACATACGTTTATTATTAAGAGAAACATTGTTGCACCATGTGTGTGGAATATAGAGACACTTTGATACTTCCATCCAAGAAGGGTAAGCAAAAATCCAAAGTGAAGGCTGAAAGCAGCAAGAAACCCAGTGAAGAAATGGAGTTCTCGCTCATTCCTAAAAAAAAAAAAACATAATTTTGCATCAGTTGCATGAAATATACAATTTAAGACAGAATTAAAAGAATATCAGTCACATAACATTAAATTGTGTAACATGCCATGTTAGTGTGAAGACAACCTAGACTGTAAATAAAGTAGGACAAGGGTTGTAGAAAATTTGTCATATATTTAAAGATGTAAACTAACTACTTGGGTAAAATCTTTTGGTAGTGTGCCAGAAGACATATTAAATAATTCTATAAAAAAATACCTAAATAATTGGGGTATAAACAATACATTACAGGACATTTAACTTTAATTTAATCTTATACTCCTAAATAATTGGGGTAATTTTTCCTTGTATCGTGAATTGAATATATATAATGCTTCTCACGGGAAAAAAACACTATAAGAAAAAGGATTTTATCTTTAAAATTACAAGCTTTCACAAAGTTATAGAAATATGTGTACAAAATTTTGTGTATTGATGGGTCAGGTAATCAGGTTAGGTCTTCTTTTTTCCCTATAAAAAAAAGGTTAGGTCCTCTTTTTTTTCTTTTTTTTTTGCCCTTTTGGAGATTTGGGTTGGGTGTTGGATTTGTGATTTGGGTAGGTTTGCAGATGTGTTGGGCTGGGTTTATGCTAATTTGTGTTGTGGATTTGGGCCGATTTGAGTTGCGGTTGGGTTTGTGTTGATTTGGGGTGTAAAGTTGTTGGGTTCATTCTCAATTCAATGGGTTTGTACTTGGGCCGAAGTGTTTGCTAGTTTCGTTCTTGGTTTGCTGGGTTTGATGAGTTCGTTCTAGGTTGATGGGTTTGAGTTGGGTTGTGAGTTGTGAGTGTGACTGTTTGGTAAAACTGACCTTCTAACTTTTACTTTTTTTCATTTCAGTACTTTAACTTTCAGTTTTATCAATTTAGTCTTCTAACTTTCAATTTTTGTCAATGCAAGGTTCCATTACAATTCAGTCATAATTCTAATTTTTTATTTCCCATATCTCAATCTCAAGTCTAATTATGTAAATTGCAATCATTTATCAAAAAAATGAATTTAAATAGTTGAATAAAATCCAATTTTTTAAATCTTGACAGGAAAAAAAAAAAAAAAAAACCCTCAATGCAATGACCTATCTTGCAAATTGGGTTGAATTGGTAGAGGTGCCATAAGTTGGACTGGGATTTGATCACGACGTCACGTAGAAGTATATTTATATATCATGTTGAAACTTCTTTGGGCATTTTGATCTTTTTTTTTTTTTTTAATTAATAAAAAAAATAAAAAAAATATTTCAATTTATGTGTTCACTCTATTATTATTGCACTTTCTCGTCAGGTCAAAACATAAATTTTTTTTTGGTGTGTGTAGTATTCAATTCTCAGGTCTCTTATTTAACAATAAAAAAATTTATCATTTGAGTTAAATAGAATCCAACAATTTGATCTCTTTAATCCTTACTACTAAAAGGAAATTCCTAATATTTGATGTTGAAATTTATGGTCTCATAAATCTCTCATAGTGACAGACCTAACAAGAACTTTATTTTAAATGATGTAAATTCACTATGTCTATGTTGTGCATTTCAATACAAGCTAATAATACGTACGTACCTAAATTAGTTGATCTCAATTCTTCTTCTTCTTCCCTTTTTTTTTTTTTTTTTTTTTTTTTTTTTTTTGAAGTATGTTGGAACTTATACACCTATAAAGCTTTTCATTTTATATTGTAAATAAATTACTATCAACAGATTCTTTATTGTAAATAAATTAAAACAAAAAACAGTTTAGCAAAAAAATAAAAGGGGGAAGCTAAACGTAAAAATTAAGTTAGTATTGGAATTGCACAGAGACGTGTTCCATTTTTTTTTTTTTTTTTGAGGAACCACACGCGTTCCAGTTTAGCATCCACATTTTGCTAGAAACTTACTTATTATTTATTGTTTGGAGGTCCTACATGGGTAACAAAAACATCTAAAGCTTATTTCATTTTGTGTTTACATCTTGTACATTTAGTAATTATTTATTTTAGGTAGTTTATTTGAAAATATAAAATAAAAAGTTAAAAATTAGCTTTTTTTTTAAAAGTTAAAACTCACATAAAGTAATGTGAGATTTGCAAATAGTGGATAATTTAAGTAAAAAATTAGTTTATAATTGATTATCAAACGAAACCTCAGTGTGCGTTTAAATCTTAATCATAAGTTAGTTTATTATTTATTTTTTCTATTATTTGAGGTTTCTATTATTTGTTATTAGGTAAATGGAGCAAGAATATCCAAATATATATATATATATATACATCACTTTTACACAAACATCCCAAAAGCGTGTAGAGAAAATGTGCATATTTACATTGTGTTATGGTCAATGGTCAAATAACCACTCCTTCCTCCTCCCATGAAATAAAAAATTGATGTTTTAACGAAAAAAAATAAAAAAATAAAACAGAGAGTTACGAACAAGCTTGTAAAAGCTAAATTAATATATGTATTTATCTGATGTATAAATATTTTTATTAATTATAATATTCTTTTAAAAGTTTCAAAATTTTCAAGTAGAAAAAAGAACCCTTAAAAAAAATCAACCTAAAAAATGGTCTGGGATAAAATCTAACATTTTGTGGATGGACAATATAAAAAATTATGAGAATTAAATACATCTAAACAGAAAAATGGGAAAAAAAAAAATCAACTACCACTCAAGCCTTCAATTCCTAAGAATCTCCATAATCTAATAATAAGTAGTAGTCAATTAATATTAATAGAAGAGGCCTTGTTTGATTAAAAAAATGGGGGCTTTTTCAGAGGTGTAAATATCAAAAGATGACCCAGATCTAAGGTCAAAATAAATAAATAAATAAAAGAATAAATTTCAAATAAAAAAGTATAAAAGAAAAAAGGTTTACCAAAAATTTAGAATATTATGAGATTAATCTTCAATCTGACAATCATAAACTAAACCCTCGAATTTCAGAAAAATGATAATAATTACAAAAATCTGAATAAAAATGAATGCTTGAGATCGTGAGAGAGAGACAAAGTGAAACAAATAATAACACTGAAATTGCGATGTGGTAGTTATGTTTATCTCGTGTTGCCATGTGGTAGCTTATTTTACACACACACACACACACACATATACATATATTACCCCAAAAAAATATTATTTATTTACAATTATGTTATTGTGTTTGTGTCTGGGTCGGGTTGTACGGGCAATCCAAATGCTAAACCGGATAACTGAATAACCCGAGTCAAATTGGTTCCCGGGTTACCTGGATTTGAATCAGTTCCCTACTTACTGGAATTAAAGTGAAAACCCATAAACAAAAGTTTCTAAATATATACAGGAAATCAATACTCAATCAACCAGTGTTTCCAATTTCTTGAAGTCCAACACACTCACACGCTCATAAACTGTCACCTATATATAACAAGCAGTTCAATGGGGACAGTAATTGAAGTCACATAATCAGTGCTTTACTTAGTACTACAACACTAAAAAGAGCAAGTTATCATTTATGACTAAGATAATGCCAGTTTAGTTGAGCAGGCAAAACGAACTTTGTCCCCAAAAGGAAAAACTAGTACATAAATGATACATCATGATGAACTTGAACTAGAACTAGCTATCTAGTAGAAGTGTAAAACTCTTGGCCATATAGAAAATGTAAAAACAAAAACTACAAATCAAAGAAATTTGTAATAGGTACTGACCCTTCTTGAAGAGTAGAATGATTGTTGTTGTTGTTGTTGTTGTTGTTACTGCTGCTATCCATTTCCTCTGCTGCTGCCTTGTTTCTCTGAGACTCTTTGTGAGGAATTGAGGTATAGAAATGGTTTTTAGAGCTTTTTTTCTGGTTTGTAATGGCTGTATGTATCTGATGCTGTAATCTAATGGAGCTTTGTTTATATAGGAGAGTGGGACAGTTGGCCTACACTTTCTAAGAAGTTATGAAAGTACCCAAGTCAAAAGTTCCAAAAGAAAGTTTGAGGTGAAAGAAAACAATAATCTGAAGGAATCTGATTAAAAACGGCGAATTATACGGCCGTATTTTAATTCATTCGGAAATGGAAAGAGAGAACGTATTGTATTGATATAGACTCAGAGCTAAAAGAAGGGACACATGGGGATATTCATATTAGTCAGCAAGGATTTTCTTTTTCTTACGGCATTCTATGATGATGCTTAAAAATGTCACTGTCCCATGTTTTGAAATTCTAATATTAAATCTATTCAAAGAACTGCACTTATTTTTAATGAGTTTGTTACCTCTTCTCTTTTAATAATCTTTTAATTTTTGGGCTAAAGTGACAGATTCACTATATATTAGGTATGTATTTGTGAGTAGCACTCTTAAATGAAAGAACTTTAGAACTAAAGTTTCTACCCAAAAAAAAAAAAAAACAGAACTTTAGAACTAAAGTATATTGGAAAGAGAATACCTTCTGTCCGGAGCTGGCAGAAAATGATTTATTTACACCACCAATCAAGAGCTGCCATGTCAAACATTTAATGAGGAAACATTATACTCTATCACACAGGATTATAGCTCAATTAAAACTAAAATCATCATTTGTACTGCTTCCTCATTAAATGTCAAACATTTGTACTGCTTCCTCATTAAATGTCCTACGTGACAGCTCCTGATTGGTGGCGTAAATAAACCCTTTTCTGCCAACTCCGAATAGAAGGTATTCTCGGCTAGAAAATAAATGACACTTATTCCTAACTACTTCTACATTATCTGAAAAGTACAATAAACTCCCTTATTTGGTTTTTTCTTTAGAGAGAGAAAAAAAAAAAAAAAAAAAACAATTAGAGTCTGTTTGGAAACGGTTTATTTAGGTAGTATTTGGCATTGACTTAAAAAGTCAGCTTATTTTACTATTTAGCTTATTTTTGCTATTATTCATGAGTCTCACTGCACTTTTTGGTATTATTTATGAGTCCCATTATACTATTTCAGTTAACTTTTACTTTTATTTACAATACTTTTAGCAAAAAGTTTTTAATTTCAACTTATTGCTTGAATTTGAACCAATAAGTTGACTCGTATATGTCTCAAAACCAAAGAAATCATCATGCCTATCATAACAACCATGCTCTCCACCACTATTGGATGCTACTTCAATCATATCCCTGATATCACTAGTAGAATTCATATATTCCTCAAAGATTCCATAAAATTTATCACGAAGATTCACTGCCATTAATATTGCTGCTTGCTTATACAACTTTCCATAACAAAGTTCTACATATTGCAACTTATATTTAGAATCCAAAATGACACTAAATGATAGCATAAGACTGTGATATTCCTAGTATTTATCAAACTTTTCTTTCATTTCTTCTACCATTGCTCTAATTATCACATCATCATCTTCCAACCATTCCACAATACGCAACTAAATTTTCCAATACAATGGGAATACAAGTTGGTTGTGGGGTAGTTTGTCCTAGAGAAGAGCTTGGTGATATCATAAAATGGTTCCAAAACCCTTGCTATCTTCTCCACCCTTTCCCATTCCTCTTCTAAAGGACAATTGAGAAAGTATTTATCAATCCTATTCAGGTGAGAAAATGCATCTTGATACTTAAAGCAGGTCTCAATCATCAAGTATGTTGAGTTCCATCTTGTTGGCACATCTTGGTGTACTTTTTTACTTATCAAAAAAGGAAACCTTGAAAGACATTCAGCAAACCTCAACTTCCTATGATCTGATTCATCTGAACCTCTCACATATTTAACACTTTCACGTAAATTATATACAGCCTCATTTATGAGGTTTAATACGTGTGCACCACAACGCACGTGAAGGAACTCACCACCACAAGGTAAACAAGGTCCAAAAGAAGGGTGTCTCTTTAAATGACTCACCAAAGTATTATTATACGAAACATTATCTAAAGTAATGGTGAATACTCTCTTCTTAATGCCCCACTCTTTCAGCAAACCTAACAACCTCCCTAACAATTTAACACCACAACGTGGAGGTGGCACATGAGGAAAACTCAAAACTTTCTTCTACAACACCCAATGTTCATCAACATAATATGCTGTAAGAACCATGTACTCATTAGTGTTAGGTGAAGACCATAAATCTGATTATAAGCAAAACCTACCAGTAATTGACTTTAAATCATGTTTCAGATTTTTCTTTTCTCTCTTGTATATTTTTATCACATTCGATTTTGCAATGTTCTTAGACATAGTCTTAACATTAGGATTCAGATAACAATGAAGCAACCTATTGTTCTTATGTTTTGCAAATGAGAGTGGATAGTTGTGCCTAATGATTGCCAATGCAACCATTTCCCTATACGTAGCTTGATCTAAGGCTAATGAGACAAAATTTGATTGTTAACCTCATGGCATTTTGCTCTATGACGCAACAAAATAGTATTGCAACTAGCACCGGTAGAAAAGAATTTTGACATTTTTTACACTTGTCTCTCTCTTTCCCATGAGGACCTTTAGGTAATATTTCAAAATCCAAACATATAGAAGAAGTCCTAGATCTCATTCTTTTTGGAGCACTTGAAACAATATCACCATACTCATCATTTTCTTCATTCATTGAATCCACATCTAAAATGTAAAGGAAAACAAAACTCAAAAAAAAAAAAAAAAAAAAAAAAAAAAAAATTATGCATGTTGAACCATTCAAATTATTGACTTGAGCTGAGGTTAAATCTAGCATATCAAAGATCATACACACACACATGCATATATAGGACCATTATCATAGTCTCACAAATTATTTTCAAAAATATCATTGCATATCCCAAATAGAATTAGTACACAAATTACAAAATGTGGACTGTAGGAATAATAGGCCCAGTTGTGTATATATATATATTGGGCCACGGGCCCGGTCCGAGGACTCCTAGTAGTCCGAGGACAGGTAAACGTTGCCATGGAAGCCCGCATTAGTGAATGAAGAAAGGGGTCTAATCATGATGGTTCAGAAAGGTGGTCCAAGGTGGAATGCCTCCTCGGCTAAGCAAAGTAGAGGTCAGAAGGTGTGGTCTACCATCCAGAGCAACGTTCCAGGAGATTCTAATGATAAAGATATATATCATGAAAGCACGGGACATAGGGAAGCTATGAAATATCTAAGAGAAAGCTGCTACTACCGCACTGAATGCTCTGCAACTAACTCTCTGGCCGTATTAATGTAGAAGTGATACCTGAACAGTATTTTTCAGCCTTACAGCTACTCCCAGAGACTTCAGGAAGGTGTTGATGGGATAAGGATCAACGCTAGCAATCTAGTCTACACATTGAGGGTGGAGATGGAGGAAGGAAGATAGTATAAAAGAGAAAGAATACCCTAAGGAAGAGGGATCGGAGGAGGAATAGAAAAACACTGTAGCCACAAAAATTGGACTTGTAATCAAATAAAAAAGAGATATATACAAGAACACATCTCCTCGAATTAGGCCGAGGACGATTTTCTTTGGGTAAAACCAATTTATCTTTACTTTCTGGTCATCTGAACTTACTATAATTGTTATGCAACTCATTAGAGCCTAGTTTTCTAACCCATTCTCTACAAATTCATTGTTTTGGACTCTTTGAGCCTAGATCCTACAACCTTTTGGGCTTGAGAACCAAATTGTGCCCTTACATGAACAATTCTACCAAGAGAACTTGTAAAATCAAGTGCACTCTAAATCACAATTCACAACCCACAAAGGTGGGTATAACCAAATCATATGGACCAACATACTAAATTTTAAGTCCTTAAAGTGACAACATACTACACAAGAAAACTTAACAACATAAAAGACAAATACAAATATTACTATCACAATTAATCCATTAATAGATTCTCCGCGTACCCCTTCCCTCCAAAAAAAAAAAAAATAGTAGTGGAAATTTACAATTTTGATTCAGATAACATTTTCAAAATGAATCAAAAGTAATAGATAAAACTTCCGAAAACAAAATACCGTCAAAGAGAGTAGTTGAGCTTGGGAGTTCCTATTTTACAATCTTTTCTTCACAACTTTCACAACATCTTTTGCATGCCTAAGCAATTAAATACATACCCATCATTTCAATACACTAGAATAACTTTTACTTCACTTTTCCAAATAAAAACACCCTGAAATCAACCCCCCACAAACTTTACACGATCCAAATATTTCAATTAAATTTAATTATGAACAAAAATTTTCCAAAACAGAAAAATAAGTTCTTTCTTTTTTCCTTCATATATCCAATTAATCTTGGGCAGAAATTTATCAGTGAAGTTTGCAACTTTATCATGACCCTTCAACTAGCTATAGCTTAAAAAGAAAAGAATAAAAAAACTATTTATACCACAAAAAAAAATCCCAGCTATCATAATCCCTTTATCTAATTAATACAAGTGACTAATTGAACCCAAAAACCAATCATAAAATTAATACTTTCACTTTCATGGTTTTGCCAAGCCTATTAATTTATTTTGCAGATAAAATAAGGGTCGCTTTAAGTAGCTTCAAATTCAACTATGCAGTGCAAGAGAGAGAGAGAGAGAGAGAGAGAGAGAGAGAGATTGTGCTCACCTCAACAAAATACAGCAGCTGAGAGATGGGAGACCAAGAGCGCAAAGGGCTTCAAATGGAGGTTTCCAATGAAGATATTGGGTTTAAGATGAAATTCAAATCGAAAAAAAAATTATCAAAACCAAACGAAAAAATGCGAAATTCAAATCAGCACGAACAAGATGAGTAATCAATTTGAAAAACCATAGTAGTGTCTAACTGAGAGAGAGTTGAGAGGGTCTAGGATGGGTTGAATTTGGCTATTAAAAAAGCCACAGGAAATTTATTGATTAAAACATGTTTGGCAACTGAGAAAATGAAGGAAAATTGTAAAATTCGAAAACTCTAATTCCAATGTGAAATGATTAGCAATGTCTGAAGAGAGAGAGAGAGAGTCGAGAGGCTGAGAGAAGGGAGGGTTGGGTTGAATTTGGGTTTATTATTTTTGGGTTAAATGGGTCTAAATGAGTTTTTAATTAAAACCCAATTATTATTGGGTCTATTTGGGTTAATGCCTATTTAACCCAAACAATAATTGGTGGGTTTATGTTTGTAAAGTTGTAATTTACAACTATGTGTTCTGTTGGCTTTTATTCCGTGCCAAATTTGATTGTAATTCTGTTCAATCTTTTGTACCTTGTATTTCATGTGGGATTTATTTGTAAGGGGTGTGAGAGAGAGAGAGAGAGAGAGAGAGAGAGAGAGAGAGAGAGAGAGTGAAGATTCAAGGCAAATTGAAGATTGAAGTGTTTTCACGAGTAGCTTGCGAGTAAGCATCCCACGAAGTGATGCATGTGCCCTGCACATGACTGGAATGCGAAAAGTCAAGACAGGATGGAGACAGCTGGTTTTCGTGAGTATCTCGTGGGTAACACCTTCCCATGAGACATCTGCGAAACATTCTGTTTTGCTAGACTGTCATTTCTGATACACACTTTATGTATCTATACTATATATACCCACATTACCCACAGATGTTGGGGAGTACTTCTGAGAGAAAACCCTAGCCACAAACCTTGAGAGTTAGAGATTGTTATACCCACAATTCTCTACACAAATACTTGTGGATTTTCCTCAACTCCTACCTCTCCATTTCCATACCATTGAAAGGTTGATAATCCAAACACTTACCACACCCTTTCAGAGTGTCAAGTGAGATTTTGGTGCTACTGGGAAGCATTGGAAGAAGTCAGGCTTTGGCAGATGCAATTGGGAGTATTGCGGGATCCGGAGAGCTAGACAAGACACGGTTCCGAGAAGTCTTGTTGGAATAGGAGCTTAGAGGGCTTAGGTGCATCGGGTAGATTAGGCTTGGAGGATTTCTTGCTAACCCATGTATCCCAACTGATTGTCTTGTGGATAGATTACCGCTTGGAGGGCGACGGAGAGGTTTTTCTCCGAGTTCTTCGGTTTCCTCTTCGATAACCTATCGGCGTGTTATCTTGTGTTTGCATTCTTCTTCCCTACTCTCTTGCCTTTCATTTCACTGCTGTTTTATAATGATTATGGGTTAGAGTAGTTTATTTGTTTATCCGCTCGCATTTACTCTATTTCGCACTTAGTATAAGTTAGAGTAAAATCAATCGAGCCGTAACTTTAATTTGGGGGTCTAAATAGCTCTTGTGTTTTCACACATTTTCGAGCTTTCAGTGCTCAAGTTAATTCCAATAAACAAGGGTTATGTTTAAGTTGAAGTTCCCTTGTAGGTGAGTAAAATTTCATAGAGGAGACGAAACGACAACACATACATACTTTGATAGTTGCTTAACAAACATGAATCACTGCAACTTGATAGGTACCTTGCGGATAAAAAGAAACCTCAAATAGGCCCTGACCAACTCGGGGTTAGGGATTGGCCTAATGTGTAGATCAATAAACCAGTGAATGAAGAAGAGAAGAGAATAATGACAAAGTATCAATGCCAGAGGTTGAATACCTTACTTAGCAAGATGGAGGGGACCAGTTTTGGTGGGAAAACCCTTCCCCAAGACTTGCCAATTGGTACTCCCATAGTTGTCAGTATCATGTACAAAAAGTTTCGTATCGTAAGTACTCATGAATCGTTCGATACATAGAAGCGTATCATATGAATTGTATCGTACGTATTGTACGATACATAGACATGTGGGTTAAAATGGGTTTTTTTGTTAAAATTTGTGATTTTATTTGATTTAAACAAGTTGTTAGACTTTGTTAACACAAAATTATTGGTAAACTTAATTGAGTCTAATGAAATAGCAAGTCCATGAATTTTTTTCCTCCCTTCTCTTTTGCCTACAAAATTTAGACCATACTCATAACACTCACTTTCATATGTGCAAATTTATTTTCTATGCTATTAATAATGTATTAAATGAAAATATAATTATTTTTTATTTTGTTATTATTATTTTGAGTCTAAAAAGCTAGAATGCCAAGAAAAAATATAAAGAAAAAATTATTAGAATAAAAAAACCAAAAAAAAAGAGTAAATGTTGATAATAATAAAGAAAATGTCTATGAAAAAATAATTTTGCAAGATGCTAAACATGATGATAACATTGACTTAGATGGAGTTGATTAGCCAAGATGACAAAAAGATATTATTATTTTGGTTCATATATCATGTATTACTTCTGAGTTTAATCTATTTGAATGTGCATGTTATAAACATAAGTTAATTTGATTTATTTAGTTAGCTTTGTTGAATTTTATTACATAAGTAATGATTAAATTGGTTATTAGCTGAATATATTTTGAATTTATAATGAATATACATTTTATATATGTATATCTATAATTATTTTATAATTTTATTAGGTGTTTGTGTATCTTACGATACACGATACAAAAAAATTAAAAATCGATTTACGATACAATTCACAATTTGACAACTATGGGTACTCCCCTTAATTTGGCTAAGGGGATGTGTGTTACTATGTTAGCACAATAAATCCCAGTTTGCAGGCGGATGAGATGTTGCTTAGTGAAATTAAATGTGATGGTTTGTTGTAGCGCACAATATATGTTGGTGCAATGAGGGTCAAATGACACTTCTTTTAAGGTTTAATGTATTGACCAATTAAAATATGTGGCCAACCTTAGCATATGTCAATCAAACTATATCTTTGATAAAAGAAGAAGCTAGTTGCGCTACGTTGTCTACCCAAGATGATGTTGGCCAAGCTTCATGGATGACTTAGTAAACCTTTGGTCCTATCAAGATTGACCCCCCATGCCTATTCTTTGATTTTTGAAAAATATAGTGTTGAATAATCGAACGGTGTAAACATAGAGTTTTGTAATTTTAATGGTTATAGTTTTTAATGATCAACATTTGATAATATGCATGAATGACTTTCCTATGTTGCATGAGCTTTAGAGCAATGGTATATTTGAGAAACAATAATAGAATATTTCAACCAAACTTTTAATATATTTGTACACAAAGATTCTCTCGTTTAAATTCTCCAATTTTTGCTATTTGTAGCTAAATTTGACACAAAATATTTTTAAAAATTCATGTAAGCCACATAAAATCAAATAAATGACTATCATTTTTTTTTAATGTCACCTGTCTCATATTTGACTAAAAATTAGGGTAAATTATAGGATTTTAAATGAAAAAGGAGCTTGAACCAAACTTTTATTAACTTTGTATGTAAAGATTTTATCTCATTTATATTCTTCAATTTCTTTCAATTTTTAAATTTGAGACACATCATATTTTAAGAAATCCATGTAAATGCCACGTGTCTCACTTGAGTCACATTGGACTAAAAATTGATAGAATTGTAGGATTTTTAAATGGAAAGGGCACTTAAAACCTCCATTCCCCAATTCCCATTTTTACATATACATTTGTATATAATATTTAAATAGGATATAGGTTTAATGTCTCTCATGCTAGAAGGAGTAGGCCTCTTGTGAACTGAAGTAATAATTGTTGCACTAAATTCACCATGAAGCTTTGCTTGTTTGGAAGAAAGTATTATAATTTCGAGAAATGAAACAGGCATGCCTACTTGAAAAAAAAAATTGGATTAAAAGTTTTGCAGCTATTTATTTATGGTTGTATGAATAAATTAATTGGCGTTAGGGATATAATTTTAGAAAAGTGATGCGATCCAACTATATTTTGCCTATGAACGAGATGAAGTGACCATACTCGTCAATTATGGTTGTGGGTTGATTTAAACAACCCAGGTTAACTTGGTTATAGGATAATTCAACAACGTACTTAGCCAAAAAAAAAATATAATAATAATAATAATAATAAAAGTTTGTTCAGCAACTTGGGTTTTGATCTGAGATGTTATTTTAGGCTCTTTTTTTTTTTTTTTTTAATTACCAATTTCGCAACTTGAATAACACTTTTCGTACAAAGTTTGCTACTTGAAATCCATAACGCCCAGTTTGAAGATATTTGGATTGCAATAGGGATACATTTGATTTGAATTATTTGGACCACATCTCAATAAGGATTTGAGCCCAGCCCAATCCATCTGATGATTTTTTTTGAAAGAGCCCAATTAACTTGTCATTGAAGCCCAAGTTTCTTTTTAAGGGTAAGCAGACATCATGAGAAAGTAAAATGGCAATGGACTGCATATTTCAAATCCATTTGGGCATTCGTGAATGTTTAAAACTTGAATTATTCCAATCTAAATGCTAGGGAAATACAAATTGACTCCCTAATTTCAGAAGATCTCCATAATAATTTTTATCAATACTCCCACAAATAATCGTGTTTGAGGAAAGGCAAAAAACACAAAAACCATATTCTAAATCCATGTATGAAAGAGAGAAAATAGTTTGTGTATTATGCTTATTTCTCACATAAAGATGGACACTATACACAGACTCGTAATACACAAAATATACTAAACACACAAAGACTCATATATTTTTATGTTTACATGTGATATATTCCCTTTTGACACTAAATCTCTAAAAAAAGAAAAGAAAACAGAGAGAAAAATGGAGAGTTGACCCATATATGATCAAAAAAATCAATCTTGATAAGCTTGGGGAACTTTCTGACTTAATGATCAACAGTTTGCTGTTGAAGATTGGGATGATCGATATTATAAATACCTATTATCTCGATTGATTGACAATCATGTCAATGACATGATAAATGATGCAACTTGTTCATGGTTGGATAAATGACCCATTAAGTGAAATCGGTTTGTCAAATTAAGTCAGGAACAATTACTTTTTCTTCTTCTTTTTTTGGTAAAAAATAAAATAAAATAAAATACTCTTTTTCCTTTTGTAATTTGCAAATGATTTTGTTCACTTTGCTGTAAATGATGTATTTTGTGCAGTTGTAGTATCCCCTATCTGTTTTACTACCTTCTCTAACATGTGTTTAAATTAATTTACATAATTAATTAGGTTGTGAATTTTTTTTGGGTAGAACCTTGACAATTGTCAAGGATTAATTTCATTAAAGACTTTTCTTGCATATCTATACATGGCCGGTAACATGAATTTTTATTCCACTATAGGTGATGTTGCTCAACAAGCATTTCTTAAGTACAACAAGAGCTTGATCTCCCTCCCATTAGACACTATCTGCCAATTTCTTCACTTGCTTCTCTGTCGCGTTAGGAGTCTACACATGAGATCCATTTGCTACTAAAGGAATTAAAGGCCCTTGCCAAAACCAGTCACAAAAAATGTGCTTTGCTTGAGAAGTAAAGTCTGAAACTAATTGGAGAATTTCTGTAAAGTGCTTGAGAATCTCTTGGTATGAGCCATAAATTAGCCACACAAGAACGGATACACATACAGCGAAGATGAACCATCCAAATGGAGGAACAAGGATCAGCAGCAGCAAATCACAGGCAAAAGCTCCAGAAATGAGACACACATTCTTGAAGAAAGTGAGATAGTTTTGGTTGGAAATTTGTAGTACTATCATTACCAATGCTGTAATGCAGATAAGTACATCTATTATTAAGAACAACATTATTGCACCATGTTTGTGGAATATAGAGACACTTGGGCTTTGATACTTCAATCCAATGAGGGTAAGTAGAAATCTAAAGAATAAAAACCAATTGATATCTTAGCCTAATGACAATGAACAATCACCATGGAACAAATGCCATACTTTGAAACTCTATCGTATCTTCATATCTATCAAAATAAACAAAAAATAAATGTTTTCTTTTGAGCAATATGTAGGCACACCAAATTTTTCAACCATTATTATTATTATTATTATTTTTTACAACTTGTTAAAGTAGTAAGTTTAGATTGAAGTAACATCACATTTACATGAGTTTACAGTGTTTACTAAAGACTCAAGAGAAATCTTATTTTACAAGTTAATTCCATTAAATAAGGGTTATATTTAAGTTCACGTTTTGGTTAGGGGCCATTTGGTATGATAGTTTAAGCAATACTTTTCAGTTTTTAAACAACATTACATGTATTTTCACACATTTTTCACCTACAGGTATTTCCAAAAAATACAAACAATATTACTAAAACAACGTTACCAAACGGCGAAGATGATACGAAACATCAACACAGACTAGGACGATACGAAAATAGTCATGAATCACTGCAGCGTAATGGGTACCTTGCTAATAACCAAAAACCTTAGTTTGGTCCTAACCAACTCAGAGATTGGCTAGGGAGGCTTGATGGTTAAATCAGTAAGCTAGTGGAAGAAGAAGAGAACAATAACAAGGTAACAATGCCAAGGTTGCATACCTTACTCAACCGGATGGAGGGGTCTCTATAAGCGTGTGAGGGCCGATTTTTTGAGGGGCAAAATGCTTTCCCAAGACTTGCTAGTTGGTTCTCCCCTCAATTTAGCTAAGGGGACGTCAGATGTGTTAGAGCAATGAATCCCAATTGCAAGCAGATGGGATGTTATTCAGTGACATTAAATGTGATGGTTTGTTGTAGGGCACAATATTTGCTGATGCAATGAGGATCAATGGACATTTCTATTAAGGATTAATGTATCAGCCAATCAACCTATGTGGCCAACCTTATAGTGGATGTCAGTCAACCAACATCTTCGACAAAAGAAGAAGCTCGCTGCACTACATTGTCAACCCGAGAAGATGTTGGCTGAGTTTCATGGCTGACCTTTGTGGTCTTGCCAAGATTGACCCCCACACCTATTCTTTGATTTTTGAAAAATATAGTGTCAAATAACTTAACGGTGTAAACATAGAGTTTTATAATTATAATAGTTATAGTATTTAATGACTAGTATTTGATAATATGCATGAATGACTTACCTATGGGAAAATTATTAGGTACTCTCGGAGTACCATAAATGTGTACTCCCCCCTCTCACATGAATGGTGGGTCCCACCATGAATTTAATTAGTGGGGCCCACCATTCATGTGAGAAGAGAGAGTACGCATTTATGGTATTCCTGGAGTACACAATAATTTCCCCTTACCTATGTTGCATGGGCAATGGTATATTTGAGAAACACTTAAAATCATTCAACCAAACTTTTAATATCTTTCTATGCAAAGATTCGTTCTAGTTAAATTCTTCAATTTTTTTGCTATCTTTTAGCTAAATTTGACACACAATATATTTTTTTTAAATCATGTAAACCACAAAATCAAATAAATGACTATCAATTTTTTTTAAAATTCAACGTGTCTCATATATATCTAACTAAAATTTAGGGTGAATTGTAGGGTTTTAAATAGAAAAGGAACTTGAACCAAACTTTTATTAACTTTGTATGTAAAGATTCTCTCTAATTTATATTCTTCAATTCTTTTTTATTTTAACTAAATTTGAGACATGATATTTTGAAAACTCTATTTAAAACCACACAACCAAATGAATGACTATTGAATTTGTTTAAGAGAAATGATATGTTCACAACATTTTTACAACAAATCCTAAGTGACAGGTTGTTACCAGTTGTTATTGTTGGAGCAAAAAAGTAATCTTAGTGTTAGGTTTAAATTTGAACCAATAACAATTAATCACCTATGATTTGTTGTGAAAATGTTGTAAAAATATTGTGGATGTAACACCTCTCTTTGTTTAATGCCCCGTGCCTCACATGAGTCACATTGTACTAAAAATTAGATAGAACTATAGGATTTTAAATGGAAAGGGCACTTAAACCACTCATCCCCTTTAATAAATAAAAAGCCCTTTTTTATATGTACATTTGTATATAATATTTAAATTGGATATAGGTTTAAAGTCTCCCGGCCTGCTCTAAGGATTAGGCATCTTATGAACTAAATTCACCATGAAGCTTTGCTTGTTTGGAAGAAAGAATTACAATTTCTAGAAATGAAACATGCCATGCTTGCTTGAAAAAAAAAATGTTGATTGAAAGTTTTGCAGCTATTTATTTATGATCATATGTGTAAATTAATTGACGTTAGGGATATAATTTTAGAAGAGTGATGTGATTGAACTACATTTGGCCTGTGAAGGAAGGGGATGAAGTGACCATATATACTCATCAATTATGGTTGTCAGTTGAGTTAAACAGACCGGGTTAACTTGGTTATGTTAATTCAGCATCGTTCAGCAACTTGGGTTTTGATCTGAGATGTTATTTTAGGCTTCTTTTTGTACCAATTTTGCAACTCGAAATCCGTAACGCTCGGTTTCGAAGATATTTAGATTGTGATAGGGATACATTTCATTTGAATTATTTGGATCACATCTCAATAAGATTTGGCCCTGCCCAATCCATCCGCTGAGTTTTTTTGAAAGAGCCCAATTAACATGTCATTGAAGCCCAATTTTCTTTTTAAGGGTTAGCAAAGATCATGAGAAAGTAAAATAGCAATGAAGTGCATACTTCAAATCCTTTTGAGCATCCATGAATGATTAAAACTTGAATTATTCCAATCTAAATGCTAGGGAAATAGAAATTGACTCCTTAATTTCTAACAGATCTTCAAACCAAGGTTAAAATTTTTTTATCAATACTCCCACAAATAATTGTGTTTGAGGATTTGAAGCAAAAAACACAAAAACCAGGTCCTAAATCTATGTATGAAAGAATGAAATTATTCTATATATTATGCTTCTCTTTCACATAAACATGGAGCCATAAACAAACTCATAGTACACAAAATATACAGACTCATAGTACACCAAATATACTAAATAAGGAAAAATTATTCAACACCTTAGATAATAACAATGTGGTACTCTTTTCACATGAACGGTGAATCTCACTACATTATAAATTTAATTAGCGATAGCCACATTATGTGAGAGGAGGAATTACCAAGTTATTATACTCTTTAAATATTCTATAATTACCCACGTAAGAAAGACAAAATTAAGGCGTATCTCCAATTAGACATCATTTATCAAACCAAACACATGTTTCTCCTTCATGTTGGGAGTTGGCATCGAAGGTCCAGTAGATGCTTGGGAATGTGCTCTCCAAACTGAATGAAAACTCTGTGGGAACCATTCACATAAACTGTGGAATGCCTTAGAAGTGGAGTGCCAAATTGTTTTGAGAGTTTGTCGACAGCATTGAAGAATCTGTTTGTGTGAGCCATAAAGCAACCATACAAGAACAGATGCAGATATAATGAAGATGAGCCATCCGAGAGGAGGAATAAGGACCAACAAAACCAAGTCACATGCAAAAACTCCAGAGAAGAGAGACAAAATCTTGAAGAAAAAGAGATGGGTTTTGTTGGAAGTTGGTAGTACTATTATCACTGCCAATGATATAGTGCAAGTACATACATTTAATATCAAGAGCAATATGATTGCACGATGTGTGTCAAACACAGAGACCCCTGGGTTTTGATTCTTCCATCCGAGGAGAGTAAGCAGAAATCCAAGCAAAAAGGCAATGGCTTCAAGCCATGCTGTGTAGGAACGGAATTCTTGCTCATTTCTGAAAATAAAACATATAAATAGCTTCAAATTACAAGTACAGTTTAAAATAAAGAAATTAAATCAACATCTGTCACATTGTATTTACATTAAAGATGCAGATATGTTATCTTATAATTGCACCAAAAATTATGGATTGAATCACATATCGCTAACTAATTGAGGTAATGTTGCCTTCAATCGTGAATTGCATTGATCTTATGTATTGATTTTCTTGATTAAATTTAATTTTCCTCTAAAAAATTTAAAGTTTATACAAATTTAACTTCAAAAAGAGGTCTTTTTAAAACAGAAAATGGTCTTGGATCATAAAATCTAAGATCTGTTGGATGCTTAGATTGAAAAATATATTAAGAAAAAAAAATGAGAATTAAATATGTTTTAAAGGGAAGATAGGAAAAAGAGGATAAAAAGAACCACTGCAAATATCAATAAGAAACTCAAAGAATCATCGAAGTTACACAATTTTAATGGATTGACTTGAGAATAAGGTTGACTCTCAAAGAATCATCCAGAATTTGATGAACCACATATTGTAACTATTTCCCAGCTAAGAAAACATAAATCTTTATAAGATGCAAAGTTTTCCTTCTATTCCCATCTTCAACTTCTTGGCAGCCAAACAGAGAGTTTCTCCAAGTTCCACCAAGAGAGAGAAATTTGGGGGGAAAGACAACACTGTTCTTCATGAAGCTATCAAACGGGTTGGAGTGTGGGATTGTGAATAGAGAATATAAGGCTTATTAAAAAATGTTCCATTCCAAGACTTCTTATATAAGGCTTCAATTTTATAAGATAAAAAATGTGATGCCAAAAATAGAAGTGATGAAAAATAAAATTAAGAAAAGAACAGTGGGTGAGGTTGACAGACAGAATAAATAAGTAAGTCCAACTAGAATAGAGTAAATCAAAGCAAAATTTTGTTTAGTTGGAGATATTGAAGCATCACCAGCAAATCCAAAGTCACAACCCAGTACAAAAACTGCAACATTAATCATCAGATCCCACCAAGCTACAAATGAAACCCATCAAACAACCCAAGTCATCCCTGAAGCCACCGTCAACCCACCACCGTGACAAATGAAACCCATCAAACAACTCATGCCGTCCATCAAGGCACCACCACTCTGACAAACACAAACCATACCCAAAATCCATCAGCACAAAAATCATCCACTCACCAAATCCACCGTAATCCGACCCACCAAAAGCAGCTCCACCACAATCCGACCTCCAGAAACTCAACTCAACAAACTTAGATGGATGGTTTTAATCTCTTCAGTCTGGGTCTTGAAGGGCGATTTTTGAAGCTGAAGAACTGGGTCAGATTCGGTAGGGCGTGGCGCCACCGGTGGTCTGTCGCTGGTCTCATTGGTTTGGCTGGGGAGAGAGTTTGAGAGAGGGATAGAAGAACTGGGAAGAAGAGGGAGATAAGATCGGGTGAGAGGGAGTGAGCGTTTTGTAAAATGCTTATCATTGATTTTTTGGTAAAATATTTTACAAGCTTTTATGCAACAACTTTGGTCAAACTGAAAATATTTTACAACTTTAACCATTTTTTACATGTAAATAAACGCTTAAAAATAAGAAAATATTTTACTTTGAAATAATCAGAGCGTACGTTTATTATCTTTAATAAACTGAAAGTTTGTCTTTATCTGAACTTTAAATAAACTAAAAGTTTATTTTTATTTTTAAAAAATAAAAGTTACCTAAATATATATAAGTCAAGATTTTTAACAAATCCAGACTAAAAATGGACTCAGATAATTATTATTATTTTTTTCTCATCTGATTTCAACCAGCCACACAAACAAAAGATGGATTCTAGATTTTGTGCCGCAATCTTTCTTTGCTATACAGTAAGAAATTTTCCCACCAAACTATTCTTGAATACACAAAAAAATTGGAACATTAATTTAAGGCAGGTAAAGCAATTGTTAGTTATTAAAGAACCAAAAAAAGCAAGTAATCAGGACACATAATTAAGCACTGCATATGCAAGTAAAACACCAAAAGAGATTAGTACCCTTCGGAACTAAGATCAGCAAATATATAACAATAAGAATAAGCTGAATGGGACACAGTAATTGAAGCCACATAATCAGTGCTTATTTATACATACATAAAAGATGGAGTTGAGCGCTTAGTATAACACCAAAACACAAAGGCCAAAGAGTAAAATGCAAAAACAAAACTAAAATCAAAGAAATTTGTGCTAAGTACTAACCCTTCTGAACTCGGATTAGAAGGATTGGTGTTGCTGCTGTCCATGCTCGTTGCCTTGTGTCTTTCTCTGAGTGAGGAAATGAACAAGTTCAGAACTTAGAAGCTTATGTTTTCTATGTGTGTTGGAGGTAGCTCATTGTGGTATCATTTTGCAGAATTATATAGGTGAGTGGGCCAGTTGAGTTGGTCTTCACTTTCTTAGAAATTTATGAAAATGTTTAAAGAGTTACGACAAGTCCAAACTCCAAAGTTTCCAAAGTTGTTTTATATTGGCGATTGGAACGCCCAGCGTATTAAACGGCTCCGTATTTTTTTGTTTAGTTCGGTTTAAAGTGCGAAAGTTAATGAACTTGAAGAAAGAAAGTGGAGCAACGATTGTCAACTTGTCTACGCCGCATATTCTGTGATGAATCACCACGTCAAAGGCCCACATTTTGAAACATTATAGTACTAATAAATCTATTCAAAGAATTGATATTTTTTGATGAGTTTGCTTTGCTACGCCTTTGCTGTTGGCTTTAAAGATATGTTGTTAAATCTTTTAGCAAAATTTCTTTTATGTCTAATTATTTGTTTTTGAAAAATGTTAACTTGCCCTAAGAGAATTTATTAGTGAATAATTCTAAGAAAATTTTTATAAGGAAAGCTAAGGGGGGGGGGGGAAACAATTACTCCCTCCGTCCCATTTTTTTTGTCCTCTATTCCATTTTGAGATGTCCCAAAATATTGTCCTGTTTCTAAAAATAAAAGTCATTAATTTACTAATGTTCCTATTATACCCCTATTAATTTACTAATTCAATTTTTTAATAAATTTTTTTAAGGGTAGTTTTGGAAACTTATACATTTTTAAAAGGTAGACAAGACAATAAATGATGTTCCCTTAAAAAGTTTGACTTTTCAAACAGGACAAAAAAATTGGGACGGAGGGAGTAATATTTTGAGTTTTTTCTATTTCTCATAAAAGTTGTGTCAAACCTTTTATAAAATAGTGTGTTAAAAATTGCTCTAAGAACACCCGTTAATAGAACCTTTTGTTTTTTTTTTGGCTGTGGCAAATTTATCATATTAAATATGTACTTCTAAGAAAAAGTCTTACATGGAAGATTGATGAACTTTAGAATTAACATTAAGTGATGTTGCTGAATATTTTATTGATGTCTTAATTAAAGTCTCCATAAATTTGTCTCTCTCCAACACACTAAAATTGACTTGGTTTCTTCGAAAATGTCACTTATTGGTTATTTCTAATATGTACATTATCTAGAAAGTAAAATAATAATAATAACTATTTATTGTGTTATATAAGTGATGATTTGATCACTAAATTCAACAAAAACATATTACCATTGCATTTAATTTCCAGTAGTGACATTAAAAAATAAATAAAATCTTGATAGCATTGGCTAATTTTAATCCTATATTTAATCATGAGTTCAGTTAACGGGTGCCTTTAGGACATTTGTTAATGGATTATATTAAGAAAATTTTGATACTATTTTTATCACCAAAAAAAAAAAAAAAGTCAAAAAAATCAGTTACATTTTTCTTTACTCAAAAAAGTTTTTAAAAGTATATACTAAACCTATGACATTAGTTCATCCATTAACATTTCATTTTTTTTTTATAAGAACTTTTCCCTTTATTCACTATCCAATCCCACACTTTCCCTTATTACGTGATTAAACTAAATTGTTAATTTTGTATTTCTTTGATGTAACACAATGCTCTGACATCCAGCTTTTGGGATCCAGTTTGCACATAGGTAAAAAATTATGATTGGCTTTCAAAGAATATACATTTTAAAATAAATTGTAAGCCTCAAACTAAAATCAAAATTTCTATATCACATTGATCTTTTTTTTTTTTCAATATAAAAAAAAAAAAAAAAAAAAATCCTAGCTCCATCAACCTTAAATGCATATAACGGATAGTTTAAAATTTTTAAAATTTTTTAGCAGAACATAAAGTAGGTTATGTCATATGTGTTAGCAATCCACCAATTTCGAGAAATCATTTCCTTCACAAAACAAGTTACTCCGGTTTCAATTGTAATTTCAAACTCAAAGTCAACTTACGTAGCTATCCTTTCATTTTGAGATTTCGCTCGATGGTTCCTCCAAGTATCAAAATGACCGTCTTTTATTTTGGGGCCTTTTTAATACGGCTCCCGAATTTTTCTTTTTGATCGGGAACTACCTTACAAGGCTTACATATCATCCTTGCTATCACTTTTTCTATGTCATCATCGCAGTAGAAAAATCATATCTATTTTTTTCAAAAATTAAAAATGAAAAGGTTAGAGATTCATTCATTAGCTCAAAGAGTTTGTACATGGATGTTAGAACAACAGAGAATCAAGAAGCCAAATTCTCTAAGGGCATTCATTACGAGAAACCCAATACAATCAATCCATTTTTTATAGGCAATTGAATTGAGCCATTTTCTGTTATAAAAAAATTATATATATATATATATATATAGGTTTTTATTAATTTTGGCTACTTTCTATTGTAGCAGGGACTCATTTGAAGGCTCTGTTAGGACATATGTGATTCACTTGTAAGGAATATATGTCACTATTTTATGTAATTAGCTAATCCTTTGACAAAACGCACTTTACTTGTATTTGGGTAGATCTAGGATGTGTTTAATGTTTCAAGAAACCTTGTTTCAAGTTCAAGTGTTAAAGCCATGCAAGTCTGTCCAAGAATTAAGTGAGAAAGTGCTGAATTTTAAAGCTCGATAGCTGCTCGACACCTCTCGACAGCAGGCTATCTATCGAGCTCTTCAGCTTTCTTTTTATCGCAATCTTGACACCTCTCGATAGCTAGGTCGATTGATCGAACAACTTTCTGTCCCCTCGATAGCTCCTCGATAGCTCGCAACAGATAGGCTCGATAGCTTCTCGACACCTCTCGATCGATCGAGAATTACAAAAATCAGTTTTTCAGATATGATTTTCGGCCCATGCTTATGTATTTGTGTAGGGTTTCTTTTCTCACAACCCTAGACATATATAAGGCTTATTTTAGAGGCCGTCACATAAGAGAATACAAGAAGAACATATGCAAAAAGGTGACCGATGCCTTATTCTCTCTGAAGGAAGCTACTACGTTTTTGCGCCTTAGGGTTTTGTAACCAAGTGCTTCTTGATCTTCATTTTTGATGAAGTGAAGAACTTTGCAGCCAACATCTTCTTCAAGTTGGTGTGTTAGTCACAACTGGGAGTTGTGCATCATTAATTAGTCACGTACTAGGATCCGTGCAAAACGGTGGCATTCATATATTATAGAGTTCAAAGGTTCTGAAGCGATAGAAGGTTTCTGCTATGAGTTCATCTACGGGAATTGTAAAGTCTAGGAACAAAGGTTTTGTTCTACATCTGAAACTTCTCTTTGCTATAGTAGATTGCTTTTCAGGAAGGTTTCCCCCCAGATTTTTTACTATGAAACTAGTTTGTTTCATTGATTTTCCTGAGTTATCATATCTTGTCTTATTTATTTTTCCACTGCATTATTTTGACATGATATTGATGTTTGTTTGTTTTAACAAGTTTTATTCATAATAAATCTAATTAACAACTTGGGTTTAAAACTTGTTAATTCTATAAACTGGAGTCTAAATTTCCCAACAGGCTCTTTAACAAATGCCTAAGGGCATCGGTTAACAAAAGTCATTCTCTAATCATAATGGCAATATTAGAGCATACTCTAATATGAGTTGCAAACAAAACAAGCTCTATTCCCAATTTGAGTAACACTAGTTATGGTGTCAGATTCTTGGTTCATAAGAAAAGTTCCATTGTATTAGAATAAATAACAGTAATTTATCATGTGGAATTTAAAGAAGGATTAATTGTGATCAGTAACAATGATACAATGATCAAAATTATATCATTTGGCTACTTCAATGGTAATCCAAAACATTTTTAAACGCTCCCAGAAGTAAGAATGTGTACATTATTAGCCAATTAAACTCTATAATCCAGTCCAAAAACTAACAAATTCATAATGCAAACATTGATAAAAGAATCACGAGACTTATATGACTATAACCAATTCACAATTAAAAGTTATTTCTTAAAAGTAAACCACTTAGCAAATGACATAATGCTTATCAATGAGTAAACTGTACTTTACACAAGGCAACTTGAGCTTTAATCTCAACTCCCTGATCTCTATGCAATCAATACGAATGAGTGAACAGGAAATACTACACTGTGGTTAGTATATTTATGTGGTAGAACCTAAAATTGGATTCACGAATGAAAGATATAACAATCATTAAAAGCAAAGCAATTTACACAAAAGCAAAATCATAGCAATATAATTGTCTACACACACACAAAGGAAATGTAAGCGTAAATAATTTGTAAAACTTTTAAACATTAAACATCATTGTTTGAAATTTCTCTCCAAAAAAAAAAAAAAAAAAAATCATTGTTTGAAAATGTCAAATGAGTTTGAATAAAGGCTGGACAAATTAGTCTATTGAGCTTGGTGGAATTTGTGAATATTGGATATGTGCAATATTATGATAATTACCTTTATTAAGACAAATACGGAAAAACAGAAATTCCAATTTTCTTCATTCATGTTGTTTCCTCTGTTTGGAAGAAATGGTAAAATAAAACCACTCAATCTTCTTCCTTCATGCATGCTCACCATTCTAGATTTGTCTATTATTCCGATGGTACATAGCTGGATTTTTTTTTTCCCTAGTGGGAGTGCTTGATCAAAAACCAACAAAGAAGAATTCCAAGCCATTCATGGCTGGTTCTCTAATGTGAGCTTCCAAGGATGGGATGTTGCTTAGTGACATTAAGGGTCTGTTTGGGATCCACATATTTTGCTGAAACTGAAAACTTTTTGTTGAAAGTTTTGTAGATAAAAGTAAAAGTAAGCTGAAATAGTATAGTGAAACCTATAAATAGTATCAAAAAGTGTAGTGAGATCCATGAATAGTAGCAAAAATAAGCTGAATAGTAAAATAAGTTGACAAACGCACACTAAATGTGAAGGCCTGTTGTGTGGCACAATAAATACTGACGCAAGCAAGGATTGATGTAATGACTAGTCAACCCACGTCACCAATCTTATCGGATTTCTATCGATCTATGTCTTCAACATAAGAAGAAGTTGGTTGCACTACATTGTCGACCCATGAAGATGTTGTTTGAGCTTCATGGATGACCTAATACACCTTATTTGGTGTAAACATAAGGTTTTATAATTATAGAAGTTATAGTTTTTAATTACCAGTATTTGAACATATGCATAGATGACTTATCTATGTTGCATGGTGTAGACACTCCATTTCATTCTAACCTATGCCCAAGCCCCACAGTCCCAATGACGAGAAATCAAATTGCTACCAAAATGATTAGTACCATGTGTGGAACCTAATGAGGATGACAAGCTTAAACATGACCAAATACAGTCCAAGCTTAAGCCTGATTATGAAAATAGGTAGGAAGCCCAAAGCCTAAAAGACAATTTTGATCGAATTTGGTCCAAGCTTACAAAGAGTGCGTACGTCGGGTATATAATGCATACGCACCCAATTTGTGGAGTACACACTCTTTGGACTGAGCCTAAAATTACTCCATTTCCATTTTGATGAGATTATATGGCAACCAGCTTGATTAACTGGCTGCTCAAACATATCATCAAACCCTAGCTACCTATTTCCCCTATAAATACCCCCATTTTTAACATTCAAAAGGTTTGAAAATTAAGCCTTGTCAAAACTTTGCCAAAATTACTAGAGAATACCTAAACCTAGAGTTTCAATGCTAGAAGGCCAAAAGAGCTGAGCATTAGATTGATCTTCAGATCCTTATTTTTTTTAAGGTAATCTCTTTCTCATTAATATTTGAATTCTAGTTTGGTTCAAGCTTGCAAATAAAATCATTTAGGGCATCCCATTTTACCCTAATCAAGTCACACGACTCATTCTCCCACACACATAGCTATGGTAGTTGATTTCAGTGAAGGGGTTGGTTAAACTATATCACTATAAGTGCTACGAGGAGGAGATGTGGATCTTTTCTATGACTTACAATCTCCTCCTTGATTCTTGTTTTTATTATGTTTATTGTTTAAGCCTTAAATATGTTGTTTTGCATGTATATATTTTATACAGTGTCTTTAATTTTGTTCATTTTGTTGTTTGTGTCAAGAACATGTACGAACCCTAATCTACCTCGAGATGCGTATACATAGGATGAAACGCATACGCGTCCATACCCTGGCGTACACACTTTTCATGCAGCTAGGGTTCTTGTTTGGATTTTTTATTTTGGAAATCTACCTTGAGTCTCAAGTGTGTATGCACCCTTCTTACGGCGTACGCCAATTTGAGCCTAATCAGATTTATAGCATTTTCTGTTTCATTTATCTTTAATGCCATGGTTTATTATCTTTCCTTATCTACTTTTACTCGTTTTTAATGTGTATATTTTGTTTGTCTCTATTTCTATTAGGAATATGAAATAATTGTTATAATCCCTTTAGTTAGGTAGTTAGCTAGTTGGTTGAGATTAAGATGAGTTAGTTAGGATTTGAGCATATGTAGCTTATTTAACACATGGCTTAATTCATAGAGCATTTGTTGAATTAACTAACCAATTATCTTGAGCCATGTGGGCCAATGACATATTTGTTGCTTATGTCATCTTTATTTAATTTAATTTATTCTTTTTTCCTATGTCCTTTTGTTTTTATCTTTAATTATTATTATTTTTAATTTTCTGGGTTTCTCAAAAAAGTACTGAATTTCATTCATGTAGTGAAATGTTAAAAAGTGATTTCTCTTTTGAATAGTACTCATGATTGTAGCATTAGCATAAGAATGAAACTGCCTTTACTATTTGTTGAATCTTAAATAAAATATCTAAGAATAAGAGAATATGAGAATGAATGAACTAAAATAAATATTGGTTATTTTGTGTCATACCATCAAATTTGATACAACACATCTGTTTTTACCCTAATGTGAAAAAAAAAAAAAAGATATATAAACACATATTTCATGAATACATGTCTTCTTTCCTTACTTTTTATTTTATTTTATTATTTTTTTTTTTTGGGCAGAGGGGGTGGGAAGATTCTTTACCTTTATGCTATATTGTTGTAAGATCCACTACAAATTTCCTTCATTTTTCAAACAATTTAAATTGTGTAAAAGAGATTATTTTGGAAAAAAAAAATCTTACCTAGTGCATTAAACTCCTACTTTCACGTGCTTTTGGCAAGGTCATGGTAAACAACTTTATCTCCAATTTATTGTTAAACACACTAAAGGTCAGTTTGATTATGGGTGAAATTATAGAGGGGGAGAAAAAAGGGGAGAGGAGGGTGTTAGGTTGGGGGGAGAAATATGGGTGGAGGAGTTTTAGAGAAAATAAGAGAGAAAATGGGAAAGGAGGGAGTTTGGTTGGGGAGGGGAGAAAATGGGGGTGGCGTTTTCTCCCCAAGCCCACCATTTAAAAGGAAAAAGTTTTCTCCCTAATTTGAAAAGAAAACTAGAGAGAAAAGTGGGGATGGAGTGGGTTTGATGTGAAATTACCCATCTACCCTCCCTTTTATGTATTAATATTGCTTCTTCTTTTTTTCTTTTTCTTGTTTTGAAATTTTACCACTAATACTGCCCCTTTCTTCTTCTTCTTCTCCTTTTTCCAGGTATAGTCACACATTGGTTGGCTCTTTTTCTTTTCTTTTTTTATATGAAACTCAACAATTTTTTTATTATTAGCTATTTTTTTTTGGCTAGATGTTTTATTAGTTGTGTTATTTTGTAGTAATTAAAAAAATTATTTTTTATGTACTAGGGGCATAAAAGTAAATTTATATAAACTACATTTTTTTTTCTCTCACTTTTCTACTCAACCAAGTAAAAGAGTTTTCAATCTCTATATTTTTCCACTCCCTCAACCAAACAAATAGAGAATGATAAAAGAGGAGTGGAAAATAGAAAAAAAAAAAAGGGGTGCAAAGGGTGTTTGGTTGGAAGGGGAAGGAGAGAGAGAAAAATGATGGGGAGTTGAACTAATAGCCCGGATAAAGAATACTACTTTTCTAAAACAAATATGAACAAGTTTGCCAAGCCACTTTGACTACTAGCACCAAAACACTCCCAACATGACACACTCTCAAACTAAGAATTATAGGCCTTTCTTCAACCATCAGTTTTCTCTAATAACAATGGGGTAACAAGCAGTAAAGGTACTGGATGATCAGTAACACGAAAATTGATGGTTGAAGAATACTCAATCACTCAAAGAAGTTTACCTGTCATATATATATATATAGGATAATTCCATAGTTGAGAATGAGGGGATTTGAAACTTAGATATCTCTATTAGAAACGGAGGTGTTAGTCGAGATATAAGGCTCTGGGCCTATCACATAAATTTAATACACCATGGCCTCATCCCTCTCATACACAAGACTGTGACCCACAATTGCATCAATATTTCTGCATATAAAGATTAAGAAAAGAAAAACAAATATGTATGAAAAGAAATGAAGCACTCTAGTATTATCTTATGGTAAGTCGATTCATTAATATCAACAATTTCATCTCCTGCTCAAACATCTCAACAATAGAGTGGGCATGCAAGCTAAAAAGCGCCAGACCTCATATCCATCAGAATAATACATTCATAAACACACATAAATAAAACTACTAAACTTCACCTTGCAAGAGATGTACATCACTGCTATATGTAAAAACCACAAGTTCAAGTGCCTATTTATCTATTATTCTAATAGACCACTACTGATAAACAGACCACAGCTACCAATATGACCACTCCTGCCAATGTTGCCTCTATTCCTGCACACAAGAAGTAAAAAACTTATGAGCGTCGCAGCTTTGCAGGCACAAGAAAATGCAACATATAAGTATTTTCATAATATATCTAAGTCACAGGTTGGTCTGTTATGAACATTAAGTAACAATAATCTAAGGGAAAATATTTTGTTTTCTTTTTCACTATCCTTTCCTTACCTCTCCCTAGGTGCAACCAAATAAGTGTAAACTCTAATCTAATGGGGTGCATGCACCAAATGTTAATCTTGAAGGTTATGAAAATTAGGCAGGGATGTTATGAATCCAATTCATATGGGTGAATTTGAGACAGATGCGCCAGGTGAATGGCATTCTGAGGTAGAGTTGCTATTGTCATCATAACTACATCCCTGATGCACATCTTTTTGAAGCTATTAAACTATTACATGACAATATAGATTTATGGGTTTGTCATGTATTTGTCACTAGGAAATTGTCAATGCACACACTTGTATACATATGCATCCAAATATTCCTTCATTTGTTCCATTAAAATGATGGTAACAAGGCACCGCTTATTTTTCTTCTGACATGCACAAAAGACACAATGTTTATAGGACAGCATTGTGAATACCTTCGCATCTAATGCTTAATTTTCTTCTGGTGTCTCACCTCCTCACCACAAAATTAATGGCAGTCCCACAAGGCCACAGCTTAATTCTTGTGCAAGCATAAGAACATTAAAATGACTATCAATCTAGTTGGCATAAGAACATTAAAATGGCTTATCAATCTAGTTGGCGTGCTACTGTTGGATGGTATTAACTTAGGTCATTGCACACTTGTAACCATGGACACCAAGTAAATCAACCATTTTCTTAACTAATACATGGAAAGAAGAGGCCTATATTGTCAGAAGAAGGCATCGAAAGAGAAGAGGGAACTGTTTAGATGATGCATGTAAAAACATGTATACCCTTTCATACTAATTAAAAAAAAAAAAAAAAATTGCATAAGACATCAATAGATGTATCTATATGCCTCTTAGTAGAGAGCTACAGGCCTAACATCACCACCATCTTCTTTGTTCTTCTTGATACGGGTAGTACCACCCTCCTTGGTGATGGGCAGCTTCATTGATCCAAAGGGTGTATCCACATTAATATTTCCTTTCATGCTGTAACCAGTGCCTTTTCCTCTAATCATGTCCCAAAGTGCAGAGCCAAAGTCCTTAGGCCTGAAGGTGATGGGAATATCAATATAAGTGATTCCATTTTTCACAAGATTTGCAGATTTTTGGAGGTCTGCAGATCCAATGCTCTCATCACACAGCCAAACCTCATAGTCTAGGTCATTAAGCCCTAAGTCAAAATCATTCTTATTTTCCAGTTTCAAGTGAAGTAATGCAACAGTTTCTTCAAAGGAGAATCAGTCAAACTTTATTTTCTCAATATCAATATCAGGCTTGTAAGGTATAGGGATCTCTCCGGTTTTCTCAAGTGGTAGAGTTATTCTTCCAAAAACAGGCACATCCACAATGAGATCAACCTTGATCCTATATGGAATGATGCTTCCGGGCTTAATATCAGCATATGTGTTTTTTATGTCATCATAAATGAGAGTAACTGGTATTTTGACAGTCTCCTCACCATGTGCTTTGATCGTTCCAGCATCTGGAATCAACCCTGAAATAAGTTTCCTTCCGTCACTCTCAATCAAGTAGTTTATGTCAATCAGAGGGATAGGAACCGGATTTGGGTTCTTTATGTGAATTTCAATGACAAACTCCGCTTTTTCAAGATTGATAGAAGGGATGTGAAGCCCTGTCACATCTGCAGTTGGCTTCCCAAATCCAATAGCTCCTTCAATCTTCTCGCCAATGTCATGAATGAAATCCTTCACCTTTTCAAGAAAACCACCTTTCCCTTCCTCTTTATCATCCTCCTTGTGCTCCTTGTCCTTAACATCCCTTTCAACAACTTCGGGTTTGTCATCCTCCTTGTGCTCCTTGTCCTTAACACCCCTTTCAACAACTTCGGGTTTGTCATCCTCCTCGTGCTCCTTGTCCTTAACATCCCTTTCAACAACTTCAGGCTTATCGTAGGACGCCATGCCTTCATAGAAATACAATTCCAAGGTTAAAAGAATTAGTTATTAAGATTAACCAGGATACAAGAAGTAACAAGTAAAGTAGAGAAAACGGGCAAGAACTAACAAATGAAATAAAGGCCACTGCACTTGTACTAGCAACCATAGAATCAAATTCTGTAATCCACTTGCTAATCACATGCAATGCATATCGAAAGTTTTTAGATGATTAGAGTATGTATAAGAACACAGATGATTTTATCTATGGTTAATGCATGAAAAATGGGCTCAACGTTCATTGTCACTCAGAGGAAGGACCATCTGATCTGATACCATGATAAATTAGCGACAATTCCAAAAGTTTAAGTGGATAGAAAATCGTGACATTTAACCATAATTCTAACAGAAGCATTACTCAGTTTATAATTTTTTTACAAACCATATTAACTGCTAAAAATATAATCAATCTGGATTGATGACACCGAAAATCGTGAGTAAACTACATGGTCCTCATGTGCTCTAGATAAAACTTGCACAGCAAAGAAGAAGAAGAAGACCTTACAGAGAGTACCGGTGTGGTACTGGTCAAATACTCTCCAAAGGTTAAGTTAGAGAACTTTCAACAACTTTAGAGTGCCAGAGCTGGGGTAAATTATACGTACCTTATTTTCTGAGGGTTTTTGGGTTTTTATAGTAGTGTAGAACCAACTTTTGTTTCTTGGTGAAGAAGATGTGTTTCCTTGTGGGGGAAGATCCTCATAATACTCGTATTTTGCGAGATTCTTCTCATGTAGAGATTATGTTGACTAGAGTTAATCATAGGGTGCAAGACATTTCCGTTTAGGGTTTCTTGGAGACCATTCAGGCCACGTGACTTTGCTATCCGTCCCCCTTGTGTCCATCTAGTTGGAACCCGTTCACTACGAAAGGTCCGTCCGTCTTACTTCTAGACATAATCCGTCATCTTGTTTGTATGCTTTGACCGTCCATTTTCTTAGTATCGTCGCCTATGGCTGTTCTTATCAAAGGATCCGTCTACCTCAATTTTATCCTCTCCAACTGCCCCCTTACTCTATAGGTTCGTCACCTAATTTCACAGACGGTCCTGTGGAGTGACGACCTAACCCAAACCTTTGGAAACGTGCCTTGATTGATAAGCTAGCCTAGAGTCATTAATGCAGTAGGGGCACGTGGCATGTTTTTAGTGGTTAATCACTCGGACCGGAGCGTCCCTTCATCTTCTGTGCTATTCCCTCTATATATATGTTGCTTCTCCCTTTCATTTTTACTTTTCGCAATGAATTTCCAATCAGAACGCTACCGTCCTCTTCAACAAACCATCATACTATCTACTTGGTGTGATTGTCTGCTACGCTTTCTCTGTCGCCTTTCTTCGCGTTGTTCAACTGTAAGTATCTTTCACCTTATGCTGAACTCTTTTTTTGCTATTTATTTAAATATCGCATGCCCGTCGCCTATGTAAACCTGTAGAGTCTTAGGGGTTTACCTATCATGTGTAGGTGACAGATGTCTAGTGAGGCATCGAGTGAACAATCGTGTGTCCACGAAGGAGCGGGCTACAACAAGGTGTATCCGTCAAGTCAGGATGACCCCGACACCTCTTATGATGAAAGGATACCATCAGCCAACTCACCTTTCATGGAGGAGGATAAGGACTTGGACATGGACAGGTTAGAGGGTGATTCAAATGATGAAGAAGATATGGGCAGTGCTGAACACCCCCATCCAATCCGTCATAGGTCCTGATGGTCTTAGGGAGTTTATCATGATTCCGTTGTGGACGATAAATGACTTTAATTCTTCCATTAAACAAAAACACTTCAATACGCTTAGGAAGAAATATCAGATTCCCGTCGGCATCCCAATCCGTCTACCTTTCAAATTTGAAAAGTGCTACTACCAGGATGTTGAAGACGTCAGAGTGTATGAGTAGATGTTGAAAGTGAGACTTAGATTCCCTTTAAGTGCTCTTCACTGTCGTCTCCTTCAGTACCTTGGACTGGCCGTCGCCCAAATCTTTCCGAATGCCTGGAAAGTCTTCCTTGGTGCAGAAGTCTTATACGAGGTGTTATCTGATGGGGCGCGTAGGATGACGGTGGAGGAGTTCTTCCACTGCTACCGTCCATCCGAGATTATTCAATCTAGGGGCATGTACAATTTCCTACCAAGGAGTCCATTACTTAGGCTAAAGTGCGAGACCCCCGACTCAAATAGAAACTGGAAGAGTCGGTATTTTTTCATCCAAGGGGATGACTAGATGTGTCATCCCGATGACCAAGATTACATGCCTGTAGACAAGACTTGGGGTATAATGCCTCTGTCCGGTAGGTGTCCGTCCGTCTTAAATTTCGTTTTTTATCACTTGTTTATTTTGACATTCTAACCGTCTCTCACTGAAGTTACTCTTGAGTAGTGGAGCTTCTTGGAGCGAATCTTTAGGATCAAGTTGTCGAATAGAACGTGGGCGAAGCTAGTTACTTTTGACACCATCCATTGGTATTGTGAAGGTCCTGAACCTATTGCAGTTGCCCGTCGCTACGATAGTCAAGTGTGCAAACATAAGTTCGTTGCTTACTTGCTTACCTTTCTAATTTTTAGTAGTTTATCTAACTCCTCCTTTCCATCCATCTTTATGTAGAAATGGAAGACAGTAGGATGAGGGTATATATTAAGCAGTAGGCTACTGCAAAGAAGAAGCAGGAGGGAAGCTTCCCTTCTAAGGGGATGAGTCCGACTAACCCGTCTACAAAAAGGAAGCCGTTTGAAAAAATGGACCATCCCCCTAAGAAACCTAAGGTGGTGACGGGGTCAGTTGTTGGTGAAACTGCTGTTACCAGTAAGTTGCCCCCCAAGCCTGGTCTGGGGAAAGGAAAAGGCCTGATGGTATGCACTCAAGCAGCTCTTGTCCATTATTAAGGACGACGATTATGCAAACTTGGGCAATCATGCTAGTGAGGCCATGGGGGAGATAGGCCTTTTTAGCTTGGCACAGGTATGCCTATCCATCCATTTTCTTTGTTCTGTCCTATTGTTGCCACGTTCTAACCTTGGTTTCTAATTCTTGCAGGGAGTGCTTATGATAAAGGGTTTGATGGACCATTGTGTATCCCAGGAGACGGTGTTGGGCCATCTGGGAGAGAAGGTGGAGGCCATGGACGCAGAACTGCTGGAGCTGACGACTTGGAAAGAGGTCCAGGTTAACAAGCTTGATTTGACAAAAAAAGCTCTTAGAGGAGGCGAAGGCGCAAGTCAAGGCGCTGAAGAAAATACTTAAAGACAAGGAGGGAGAGATCAAAGATGCAAAGGATAAGCTCTGTCAGGCTAAAGAGGACGCAATAATGGAATGTCGTGACTCCGACGCCCTCCTAAAGGAGCTTGGTGGTTCCTTCGCCGACGGCTTTGACGATTGCTTCCATCAAGTTAAGGCCTCCTTCCCAGACTTGGATCTTTCCCATATTTCCATTGAGGCCCAGACCCAGACTCCAGCCCAGTCTGTCTACTCTGAAAGCACTGATGAGCTATTCAAAGATGATTCCACTCTCGACCCTCAAGGTGATGGAGAAAATGCTCATGAGGATCTGGCCAAACCCATCGAGGATGAGTCTCATCCACCCAAGGGGAACCGGTCAGTTGGAGAGAAAGACGGAGAGAATCCATTGGATCAGCAGTAGATTGTTTTTTTTTTTTTTTTTTTTCCTTTTTTGAATGTAAAGATCTTTTGGGAGGAAAATGTTCTTATTAATTTAACCGTTGCCTATTGTTATCTAGGCCTTGCATGTAGACACTTTCCCTTTATGGGCCTTTATAATGTTTAGAAGTCCGTCATTTGCACTTTGATTGTATGCCTGAATATATGTTTGCTTATCCACCTGTTATCTTGACGTTCTCATCCACTTTGGACTTACCACTTTTATGGTATGCTCTATTCCTGATCTTGTCTGTTCGCGTATAATAATCTGCAAGCACACAGAATCGTAACAAGTAGTAAAGTGTTTTTAGAAAACGAATGTCGAACCCACAAGGATTAACTATGTTATTGAATACCGAAATTCACTAAATTAATTACTATTTGGAAAAATCAAAAATAAATGGAATGTTCTACTATCTGAATTAAATTAAACTATTTAATAAAAATAAATCTATGAATAAAAAATTAACAAAGCGTAAAAATCTAAAAGTGTAAAAATATGATAAGAATGAATCTAGAGCGATTGATTTCACCTAACAAATCCCACACAATTTATCCTTCCTAATTATTAAATTCTAATAATCTCCCGTTGATGATTAAAAATTCCTTAAGTATTCAATATCTTCTCTCGAATAATATCAAAAATATCTTCAACTAACAATTCCATATCTCTATGTGAATTTAATTAATTGGAGACTCATTATGAACTTTGAATTTTCGGAAAAATCACACTAATCACGGTAAAGCATCTCTACTTTCGCTCAACTAATGGTGTTTAATTCTAGAACTAAAATAACAAATCACCTCTCGGTCTCATTGTAATTCAATTGATCAAACTATAATTTGTAAAAAATAGTAAGCATTAAGAATAAGAATAAAACACTCAATCATGGAAATATTAAAAATAAAATAACTCAGAAAATAAATTGTGTGTTCATTGCTAGACTACATCAATGCTCTAGAAAATAAAATTTAGTTCATAATAAAATTGAAAAGAAAACAAATAAAACTTATGTTTTTCATCTGCATTGATTGATCAACATGAAGCTCTCGCCTTTGTCCTCAGATCCTCCTCTTGAAAAGACTCCCAAAAGCAAATTCTTCTATGCGGCACCCCCTTTTCCTCTCAGGTTTTCTCCTCTCCCTAAAGAGCCTTTAAATAGGTCAAGGAATCCTATTACAAGTTGAATTCCCATTTGGAGAAAATCCCAGATTTTTAGGCTTCACTTAA
Source organism: Quercus aquifolioides (assembly GCA_019022515.1). Classification (NCBI taxonomy): domain Eukaryota; kingdom Viridiplantae; phylum Streptophyta; class Magnoliopsida; order Fagales; family Fagaceae; genus Quercus; species Quercus aquifolioides. The sequence goes on from CM032331.1 coordinate 4,153,896, forward strand.
CCGACGATTTTGGCCCATTTAACGTCAGAATTCGGACTTTTGGTAAACTACAAAGTTGTATCCCTTTAAGTTAACTTTCCAACCCAACTTAAATCATCTCGATTGGATATTTGAGCCGAAAGTTATGCCAAAAATACTAACTGATGTGCAGGCTGGAATCCTAATCCGAATTGGACTTGGATTTTGTGCAAAATTCCTTTGATTCCTTGCTCTTCTCATTCCTTCAAAGCACAAATGAATAGATAAATATAAATAAAAAAATCAAATCAAATCAAAAGAAATAAAGAAAAACTAACAATTTTAATAAATAAGAGGATAATAAAAATCATGTAAAAGTTACACTTATCATTGTCCTTCTGTGGACTTATTAATGAATCCGTCCTTTTAGGGATGGTATTTTCAAGGCATCTTTTGATGAGCCCGTCCACTTATGGATTAATAATTTCCAATCGACCATTGGGATGAGCCCGTCCACTTATGGACTTAATGATTTTGGATCATCCCTTGGGATGACCCCATCCGCTATTGGACCTAATAATTTTGGATCATCCTTTGGGATGAACCCGTCCACTATTGGACTTAATAATTTTAACTCACCCATTTGGGATGAACTAGTCCACTTTTGGACTTAATAGTTTCAAATCATCCCTTCGGATGAACCTGTCCACTTATGGACTTAATAATTTCAAATCATCCTTTGGGATGAACCCGTCTACTTACGGACTTAATAATTTTGGATCATCCTTTGGGATGAGCTCATCCACTATTGGACTTAATAATTTCAACTCACCCCTTGGGATGAACCTGTCCATTTTTGGACTTAATAATTTTAGATCCCCCCTTTGGGATGAACCCGTCCACTTTTGGACTTAATAATTTCAAATCATCTCTTAGGATGATCCCGTCCACTTATGGACCTAAACAATAGTTTTGTAGGAATGTAGATAGTACACTTATGGCATTTCTGAATGATTCCTCTTATTGTGATAAACATGCGCATATAAAAATTGTTCTTGAAAAAACAGAAAACTGCCCTTCGGGATTAATAAGTACTGTAGATAGTAAAAATTTAACTAAAAGCAAAAAATGGAAATGAGGAGTGTTGTTTTTCGTATCGTCGTCTACTGGTAGTATCTCTTTAGGTGCTTCGTGTTCCATGGGTGGTGTAACTTTTGCCCGCCTAGTGTCTTCAGGTGGTAGGTGCATTTCCTATGCCATGACGCAATCCTGTAGGGTCCTTCCCAATTAGGTCCTAACTTTCCCTATGAGGTGTATATCGTGGTGCCTGTTACCTTCCTAAAGGAGAGATCTCCAACCTAGAAGTCCTTGTCTCTGACTTTGGAGTTGTAGTGCTTGGCCATGAGGTCTTGTTATCACGCTAACCTTTGCTCAGCCGTTGCTCTGACCTTGTCCACCAGATCAAGCTGCAGGCGCATAGCTTCATCATTCCTACTCTTGTCATGGTTTTCCACTCTATAGCTTGTGAGTCCCACTTCAGCCGGGATGATTGACTCGCTTCTATATGCTAGTCGAAATGGTGTTTCTCCTGTTGGCGTCCTTGTTATCGTCCTGTCATAAAACGCTTGGCAATTCTCCCGGCCATATTCCCTTTGCCCCCTCGAGCTGAGTCTTGATGATTTTGAGCAATGATCGGTTTGTGACCTCGACTTATCCGTTGGCTTGAGGGTGGACGGGTGATGAATAGTGATTCTTGATCCCTAATTGTAAGCAAAAGTCTCTAAACGCGTCGTTGTCGAATTGCTTCCCGTTGTCTGAGATCAGTACTCTAGGTATACCGTACCTGCAGATATGTTCCTCCATACAAAGCTTCACACATTCTTCTCCATGATGATGGCCAGAGCTTCAGCTTCTACCCACTCAGTGAAGTAGTCTATGCTGACTACCAAGAATTTCAATTGTCTAATTGCTATTAGGAATGGACCCATGATATCCAATCCCTATTGGGCAAAAGGTCATGGGGCTGTCATTGGAGTGAGTTCCTCTATTGGTTGTCAGGTGAGGTTGTTAAACCTCTGACACTTATTGCAAGCTTTGACATATGCATGGACATCCTTCTACATGGTAGGCTAATAGTATCTCGCCCGAATCAATTTATGCACTAAAGATTGTGATCCTAAATGGTTCTCGTAGACTCTTTCATGGACTTCTCTTATGACATAGTTTGCCTCCTCAGAGCTAAGACACCTCAAGTACGGGCGGGAGAAGCCCCTCTTGTATAAGATGTCTTTGATTAGCATGAATCGTGCTGCCTGAATCTTTAACCTCCTTGTAGCTTCCTTGCCATCAGGTAGCATGCCGTAGTTTAGGTAGGAGGTTATTGGCATAGTCCAGCTGTTCTCGGAACCTATCTCCTGTACACTAATGCCATCTATTAATAGTGAGATTTGAACAAAGGACAGTACCTGACTGGGGATGAGCATGTGCTCCGCTAATGTAGCCTTGGCAAGACGATCTACCTGCTCGTTCTCCTCCCTTAAGATTTGAACAAACTTTGCTTGGAGGTCGTTCCTTCGTTTCTTCACTTACTCCAGGTACTTCTTCATCCGTTCACCCTTGCACTCGTAGTTGCCATTTACCTAACTTGCGACTACCTGAAAGTTGTAATACACGGCTACATTTGCGACTCCTGCTACTTTGCAAGGCTCTACTAAAGATTTGTATTTTGCTTCATTGTTGGTCGTAAGGAAATTAAGGTGGACCATGCACTCGATCTTATCCCCTTCGAGGGAATGGAGTACTACACCAGCTCCGCCTGCCTGTCTGTTGGATGACCTGTCCATATGGATAGTCCATTGAGGACATTCTTTTGCCCCCTAGCCTTCTATGTTGGTGAATTATGCGATGAAGTCAGCAACCATCTATCCCTTCACAACCGTACGTGGGCGATATTGTATGTCGAACTCGCTCAACTCGATTGCCCATAGCGCCATCCATCCGGCAACTTCAGGACTTCTCATTACTCTCTGTAGAGGCTTATCAGTCAAAATAATCACTATGTGTGCTTAAAAGTATGGTTTGAGTTTACGGGTCGCGGTCACTAGGGCGAAGGCTAGTTTTTCCATTAGAGGGTACCTTTCTTTTGCGCCTTGGAGTGCTTGACTTATGAAGTATATGGGTTTCTATACTCCATCCTTTTCTTTGATTAAAGCTACACTGACAACGGCTGGGGAGACGGCTAGGTAGAGAAACAACTCTTCTTTTGGTTTGGATGGGCTCAGTAATGGTGAGAAAGAAAGATATGCCTTCAGGTCTTTGAATACTTGTTGACACTCGGTCATCCACTCGAAGGACTTTTTCAGTGTGCAAAAGAAAGGTAGGCATTTATCTGTTGCTCTTGAGACAAACTTATTTAGTGCAGCTATCTTGCCATTGAGACTCTGTACTTCTTTGACCTTTTTTGGTGGAATTAACTCCATTATGGTCCGTATCTTGTCTGGGTTAACCTTAATACCTCTCTAAGACACCATGAACCCTAGGAATTTTTCTGCCATCACTCCGAATGCAAACTTGTTCGAATTTAGCTTCATTTTATAAGAACGAAGGATATTGAAGGTCTTCTTGAGGTCGTCCAAATGGTCGTCCTCCCGTATGCTTTTCACCAGCATGTCATCCACGTAGACTTGCACATTCCTCCTAATTTGATGTACAAACATTTTGTTCATTAGCCTTTAATATGTGGCGCCCGTGTTCTTGAGTCCGAACGGCATCACTTTGTAGCAGAAGAGGCCTTGACTGGTAACGAACGAAGTTTTTTCCTGATCAGCTTCATCCAGCTTGATTTGGTTGTATCTAGAAAACACATCCATGAAACTCAATAACTAGTGTCTTGCCGTCGAGTCTACAAGGACGTCAATCCATAGGAGTGAATAGTTGTCCTTGGGGCATGCTTTATTTAAGTCTGTGAAGTCCACACACATCCTTCACTTTCTGTTGGCCTTCTTGACCATTACTACGTTGGCCAGCCAGTCGGGGTAATACACTTTTCGTATGAACTCTACTACCTGCAACTTGTGAACCTCTTTTGCTATGGCCTTGTCTCGTTCCTGTGCAAACACTTGTTTCTTCTAATGGATAGAAGCAAAAGAGGGTGACACTTTTAACCTGTGAACTATGACTAAAGGATTAATTTCAAGCATGTCCTCGTGGCTCTAGGCAAAGACATCCTGGTTCTCCCTCAAAAATTTTGCGAACACCTGAAGGACGAGTGGGCTGGCAAGAGTGCCGATCATGGTCGTTCGCTCAGGCTTGGAGTCATTCGAGAGTTACCTTTTCCAACCCTTCCACGAGTTCTGCCACCGTCCGCTGCTCTTCCATACATATGGCTTGTAAATGATCGTCCATCTCCAGCATGGCAATGTAGCACTCGCATGCTGCTACTTGGTCTCTTCATACTTCTCCTACCCTGTACTCAGTGGGGAACTTGATCATCAGGTGGTAAGTTAAAGTTATGGCCTTCCACGAATTCAGTGTAGGATGGCCCAAGATGGCATTGTGAGCAAATGAATAGTCAACGACCAGGAATGTGACATTCTTGGTGATTTGTTGAGGGTAACCACCGACTATTATGGGCAAAGTGACTGCACTGAGGGGGTATACTCTTGTTCTGCCGAATCCAACGAGTGGTGCGTTGGTTGGAACTAGTCGTTCTCTTTCAATCCTCATTTGCTGGAATGCCGGGTCGTAGAGGATATCAGTGGAGCTCCCATTGTCTATAAGGACCTGGTGAGTATTGTAGTCCCCTACCCGTATGCTAACAACGAGTGCATCGTTGTGTGGGTGGTGGAGACGTTGTGCATCCTCTTTTGTGAATCCAATTATGGGGTTGTCGATCCGTGCCATCTTTGGGACAAAACCCGTTAGCTAGACATTTTGAACCATCCGAAGTAGGTTTTGCGTGCCTTCCTAGACGAACTGGAAGCTGTGGTGCCCCCTACAATCATCCTTATGTCTCCTAGGGGTGGTTTGGGATGTTCGTTTTCCCTCCGGTCAGCCTGTTCTTCTAGTGGGTCCATCTTTTCCTTGCTGATGAACCTTTGCAACTTCCTTTGTTTGATAAGGGCTTCTATTTGTTGCTTCAAGTCGTAGTAGTCAGATGTATCATGACCATGATCGTGGTGAAAACGGTAGTACTTGTCTCTAGACCTCTTACTAGGGTCACCCTTCAGCTTACCAAGAAATGTCAAGGCTCCTTCGTCCTTGATCTGCATCAAGACTTGATCAATTGGGGCATTGAGTGGGGTGAAGCTTATGAACCTCCCAGTGAGGGGTTTGGAGCGCCTATCCTCCTGTCGATCTCCAGTCCTGGTTGTTTTCCGTCCCCTATCATGTCGTGCCTCTTCTTGTCTTTCCTTCTTCTTGGGCTTCTCTTCTCAAGCAAGCAGCGCGCGTCTTACGCGTTATGTACTTAATAGCCCTATAAAGTACATCTGTCATGGTTTTCAGGTCGTTCTTGTATAAGGAAAACAAAAAACTTCCCCTTCCGTAACCTATTGGTGAATGCCGCTATGAGTATCTTGTCGTCAGATTCATCAATCGAGAGGGCCTCTTTGTTAAAACGGGTTATGTAAGACCTTAGCATCTCATCCTCCCGTTGTTTGATGTTCATCAGGCATGTAGTGGACTTCTTATACCTGTGCCTTCTGATAAAGTGCGAAGCAAACTGTGCGCTCAACTCTTTGAAGGTGCTGATGGAGTTTGGCGTCAGCTTGCTGAACCATACCCTTGCGAGACCCTTTAGTGTAGTTGGAAAGGCTCGACACATGATCTCATTTGCCACGCCTTGTAGGTGCATCAGGGTTTTGAAAGACTCTAGGTGTTCTAAGGGTCTTTGGATCCATCGTAGGCCTCTACTTGCAGCATGCGAAACTTCGGTGGAAGGGGGAATGAAGTGACGGATGTAGTGAAGGGTGAATTCGTTCGATGGACCAACTCATCGAGGTCGCTTGACACCCGTCCTCTTAGGGCGTTCATCATAAAGTCCATCTGTTCTTTCATCATCTACATCTCGGCGACCATGTATGGTGGAGCTGTATTTGCGGCAGATGGATGGCTGGTATCCTGTTGCTTTTGTCTGCTTGGGGCGTTGCTGCCCTCCGGCCCTTTTTGGTCCCTTCTCTTAGAGTTGGTGCCTTCTTGGTCCTCCTCCTGAGTGTTAAGCCCTGCATTCTTTTGGCACAGTTGTTCCTCTAGGTCATGGTTTTGCTTGGTGAGGTGTTCTACTACTATGGCGAGAGTCTGAACTTGTCTCTCGAGGGCAGTGGTGCGTAGTTCGTCTCCTTGATTATTGTTGGTGGTTGCCATCAGTGAGTAAGTACCATGCAACTCTTTTTCTGGGAAGCGGTAGTATGGCTTACTTCCTTTCCCACAGACGGCGCCAACTGATGGCACCGAAAATTGTCAGTAAGCTACACGGTCCTCACGTGCTCTAGACAAGACCTGCACAGTAAATAAGAAGAAGAAAAAGACCCTACAGAGTGTACCAGTGCGGTACCGGCCAAATACCCTCAGAAGGTTAAGTTAGAGAACTTTCAACAACTCTAGAGTGCCAGAGTTGAGATAAATTATGCGTACCTTATTTTCTGAGGGTTTTTGGGTTTTTATAGTAGTGTAGAATCGACCTTTGTTTCTTGGTGAAGAAGATGTGTTTCCTTTTGGGGGAAAATCCTCATAAATACCCGTATTTTGTGGGATTCTTTCCATATAGAGATTTTGTTGACTAAGGTTAATCGTAGGGTGCAAGACATTTCTGTTTAGGGTTTCTTGGAGACCACTCAGGCCACATAGGTGCCACGTGGCTTTGCTATTCGTCCCCCTTGTGTTCGTCTACTTGGAACCCATTCACTATGGAGGGTCTGTCTGTCTTACTTCTAGACATAATCCATCGTCTTGTCTGTATGCTTTGACCGTCCCTTTTCTTAATACAGTCACTTATGACCGGCCTTATTGAACGGATCTGTTTACCTCAATTTTATCCCCTCCATGGACGATCTAAGTTGTTACACAAATAATTATCTTTTTATTATATATATATATATATATATATATATGATTTTGCCTGGGCTTGCCTGCAGGTGAAACCATACCATGACCCAGGCTGATGGGCCATATTGTTGTATAGGGAAGATGGCTTGTCCCAAGCATGGCCTTTTGAAGCACGTGAGGTGCACATGGTTCCCTTGTACCTTCCTGACAGTGACATGGATCCATATTTTTATCAAATTCATGCCAACAAGTTCTATTTTCTAATCATATTTTGTGATCAGGAATCAAGGGAGAGATTAGTGATTGTTGATGCTTATTTTGGAGAAGCCCAATAGCAGGAAGAAGCCCAGCAATATGGGCAGAAAAGAGTTTGGATTGAAAGAAAAACCATTAAGTCCGAATGGCAGGAACAATGGATCATAGTCCTATAAAGTAAATAAATGGGCCTAGAGGAGCCTAGAGAGAGAAGTAGTAAACCCATGGGTATTATGTGATATAGAAAAGTAAGAATGAGCCATAGCAGGCCCGAAGCAATGAAGTAAGAAAGTAATGGATTGATGAAAAGTCCATGAACCCCAAGGATGAAGGATATGGTAATTGGGCCGGGGAAGCCCAAAAGAGTTAGTAAAATCCCATTGGAATGCAGAATTAGAAAGTGGGCTGAGGATGCCCAAGGACAAATGGGCCGAGGATGCCCAAGGAGAAAGAAATGGGTCAAATGAGCCCACAGGCAATGTAATGGGTCAAGAAAGCCCAAAGTAGCATGAGTATAAATCCAATGACCATGTTGGGTCATTGTAACCAATTGAGAGAAGAACATGCAGCAGACCCAAAAGAGGTCCAACAAGCACAGGTCAAATAACACCACAGCTGGAATAGCAGAGTGGCTTGGCAGAAATGGTAGCAAAATCACAGAAGGAGCAAAGAGTGGGCTAAAGAGAGAAAAAACCCACAATCAAGTAAGGCCCAGCCCTTGAAAGGAGCAAGCCAATGAAGAATGGAAAATCAAAAAACAGTTCACTCCATAAGAGGTCAAGGATGAGCAGTAGAATGCACAGATGAACCTCTAGACCACGGCAAACGCATGAGCAGCAAATAAGCTTTTGACGTACACGGCAGTGGAGCACGCGCAAGGCCCAGGTACTACCAACTTGTACCCAGCCAATATAGGAGTGGTGGGTTATGGGTCAGAGGTAAGGGAGGGTATGGTCTGGTAGTGGGGTAAGGGAAAGCCTATTCTGGGGTTCTCGCTTAGATTCTTTTGAGGAAGATGTCTTGTTGGGATGACATACCACCTAAAAGAAGGAAGAATGAGTTGGAACCACTAGGTACATGCCATGAGGGATAACAAGAGAGAATACCCACAATATGATGGATAAGAATGTCATGGTGACACAAACAAACAAAATAGTTTTCTTTGTCTGGTAATGGGAAGTGGCACAGCCAGCACTGATAAGTAGTGGTGGCTAAGCAGCTGACAAACCAATGGGTGGTCGGGAAGGACACCTAAATCCAGACAAAAGTAGTTAAAGGGCAAAATAGTAAAAACCAATCACGGCAGGCAGTATATAAAGGGCCTTCACCGTGCACAGTAAGATCATCGCAGCAATAGCAACCACTAGGAGAAAGTTACAGCACCGCCATAACACTACACGAGTAAGCATTAAGAAAGAAAGAAAAGAGTGGCAAAGAATAAAAGTAACAAAACAGAAAAGAAAAGAGAATTAGTAAAAGAAATAGAGAGGATAGAATGGCAGGTATGCACCAATAGGCTAATTCTTTCTCTCCCTCCAAAAGCCTACCCTTTGTTAAAGATAAAGGATTTGTTTGGGCATAAACCATTCAGGCCCGTTCCCTCAAAGTGGATAATTTCTACAGTAGGATTCTCCTGCAAGGTTGTCCACATTGAGGAAGTGGTTCCCTCCTTGGTTTTAGTCCGACAGCACAACTGAACAAGGCAGACTAATCTTTTTCTTTGATCTCATTATTATTTCTTTTCTTGTCTTTGCAATTTTACTTATGATATGAATCTTGTTGTTGTGTTGTCCTTTTCCTTAAGGATCCCTTATTTGTCTTGATCACATCTCTTTTATTGTTGTTTTATTATATTTATCTACTGTAATTCTTTTGCAATCATTTCATTTTGTCTAACAACAAGTGTGTTGCCTTTATTATCGCCCCATTGTATCTGCCTGCCATAACTCTGTTGTAACAACTACGCCCGCCATGGGCATGTGATCAAAGTTTCAGCAAAAAAAGGGGGATAGTTTGTGCAGAAGTCGGACCAACGTGAGTTGCAATTGGACCGGTCTTGACTCTCCTACCTAGAACACTTGGGCCTTAGTGTAGCAGGAGATAGCCCAGCCCAACATCTCAAAAAGGCCCACCACAATGATTATAAGATTTGATGCCCCCGTCTAACCACCTTCAACCTAATCTCAATTGACCAAATTCAAAATCTGATTGTAATCACAATACTTTATTGCAATTTCATCAATAATCTAACATTTATAAGTAACGATAATCAAAATCAAAATCAAGTAAATTCTACATTAGATCTAATTTATATATTAAAATATCATTTATGTGAACACCGAAACAAAATATTTGCAAGAAACAACTAGTAAAATCTCAGCATCTTCATTAAAATATGTTTATCTATTACGGTTAGAACGTAAATAAGTTGTTATGTAAGATTTTTTGTCAGGATACTATGATACATAAAGGTTTTTTTTTTTTTTTTTGGTGCTTAAATAAGATTCTAAACTCAAAATGCATGTGCACAAATTATTATTATTATTATTATTATTATTATTATTATTGTTATTATTTTGATACATTAATAGTTGAGAGGAATTTGAATTCTTGATATCTTTGTTAGGTGCTAGTTGAATTACAAAACTCTTGGCTAGATTTCTATTATTTTTAATTAAAAGGAACTTACACAAAATGCATATTGCAAATGACTTGTTTTGTCATATTTTCTGAAAATAGTTTCTAAAGGTATGTTTGGTAACTGTTTTTTCCCCTTATTTTCTATTTCCAAAAATAATTTTCTATTTTTGAGACTAAAAAACTTGTTTGGCAACTCAAAATGGACAGAAAACAAAAACTATTCTCAAAACTCAATTTGTGTAAGAAACTGAATTTGTGAAAGAAACTGAAAGTATGAAAAAGACTGTTTTCAATTTCTAATTTTCAAAAATCAATGAAAACACGCATTTTATTTAATGAATCTGTCTCTTTTAATGAGTTAGCATTAGAGTTCAAATTCTAGTAACAACATATTTTAGTATTTTATATTTTTTTCTTCAAAAAACTATCTTTTTAATTTCAGCTAACTAAACATATTTTTGATTTCAAAAATACAAGAAAAATGTTTTTTTTTTTCTTTGTATTCCCAAAAACAAGTTTTTGAAAATAGAATACAAAAACGATTACAAAACATTACCTAAAATTCCTGCTTTCTATGAGTATTGGTCCTGCTTGTTCAAGCCTGGACAAAGACACAACCCATCTTCTTTCGGCCAATGGTGGTGGGTTGAAATTTTAGCACAGTTCACAGGCGCTTTAGTGTAAAATACTTGACCTTTAAAAGACTTGGATAGCAAAGCCCTCGAAACTTTCCTTTTCACACTAAGATTTGACCTTTGAAAGGAAATATGTTAAGAAGAGATGAATTTTTTTTATATAAGTAGTTTCATTACACACTTACTAATACACGCAAAAAATTAAGTGTATTAATACATTGGGCACAAGTCGTGTCTCATTTTTTGTTATGCAATAGTGTGTATTAGTGCATGTGTAACAGAATTTTCCCTTTTCAAATTATAGCTATTTGAGAAATGATGGGAAATGAGTCAAATGACTATTAGACACAAACTTACACATGTGCATTTTAAACTCAAATTATGACTTCAAATTATGATTTTAGTTCTCCTAAAAAAAGAAAGTTTCGCTTTCAGTTTAAAACCTAAGTGTGTGTTAGTATATATACACACCTTTATGAAAGTATAACCGTTTAAATTAATAATGATAAAATTTTTAAAGAATATAAAAACTCCTTCTAGCATTCGCATTTGTGTTGCTAAGAATAACCATCGTAGATCCTTAAAAAAAAAAAAAATAATATATATAAAAATAAAAAAAAAAAAAACATTTTAGATAAAAGGATCATATAGAACAAATCCAAAGTATAAAGTACGTAGAATTGTTTAAATTTGAGCAGTCAATGCAAAATTAATAAAGAATCTAAATTTTGAGGAACCAAATTATTGGTTTTAAAAAAAAATCCAAATATGTGCTAACAAGAAATAAAATTCTAAAAATAAAGAAAAATAATTACAAGTTGGGAAGCAAAGAATAAAATCAAGGACTTAATTAATTAATTTTTTTTTTATGTTTGCCAAAAAAAAAAAATGTACTCTATTTGTATCACTGAAAACCTTCTGTAAATATAGTTTTTCACATTTTCTAGTGTTTGGTAGCACTAAAAAAAAAAAAAAAAAAACTGATCAATAGAAAACTATCTTTAGTCAATGGAAAACACTAATAAAATACAATTAAGGCTTATTTTCTATAGGTACAATCTCTCTCTCACGCGTTGCATCTCCTATAAATATTATCTTCATCTGTAGCCACTGGAAACATAATTTTTTGGTGCCTTCTCTCTCTCACGGTAAGCTCTCTCACTTTTTCTCTCTTCCCTTTACTTTTTCTCTCCTCAGTCCTTACACCCTCACTGTCACTAACTCTGGTCTCTCCTCTTCCCATAGATCCTTCTCTCTCTCTATCTGTCTCTCATCTCTCTTTTCTTCATGTTTCTCTCTTCCTCTCTGTAATACAGTTCTTTGATTAGGATTCTTCCCCCCTCATTGATCGGTCAATAGCTTTGACTTGCAAAGAAGAATAGATTTGCACTAGTAATTTTGATTGTATCTATATATTGTCAATGTGGGGCCTGTTATCTAGAAGGACATAGGAATCATAGGAAATGAGTTTGGGGCCCAACGGCCCAGTCCGAGAACAATCACTTGTCCGAGGAAGATTAAAGAAATGTATTGTGGGACCAGTATAAGAAAAAGGGAGGGTAAGACTTATCTCGGATACCATGGTCCGAGGTGGGTGTAACTACCTAACTATTCAGGACACCCCGCAAAGTTACATTGGAACTGAAAAGTGAACGTGGAACAATGGAAGAACCGGGGAAGATCATAAATATCTTCTGGAGCTGCAACCTCCACATTAAATGCTTCCCAGCTAACTCTCTAGTCACATTAATGTGGAGGTGATACCTGAACAGTAACCAAGCAGTCTTATGGCTACTAAGTGAAGGTTCCGGGAGATGCTGGATAGGACAGAAAGGAGTCCTAAGAATAGAGCCTACACGTGTACGGTGAAAAGAGAGTGATGAACGTAGTATATAAGAAGAAAGTGAGTGACATTAGAAGGAGAGATTCTTTGGAGAGGAAAAAGAGGGAGGAGAACGATAGGACTCAGAAAGATACCCCCTGAAACCTAGCCGAGGAGAGTTTTTATCATACAGTTAGCTTGAAGTGTCTTGTATTGCACTATAACCATGGCCCTTCCTATCCAGTAGAACTAGTTCTTACACTCACGCTCTAAAAATTTATTGTTTAGGCTTGTTGGGCTAGAAACTCATCCCTATTCTGGGTCCAATCCAATTTGAGTCCCTACAGTCAAACTTTGAGTATGAAAACCAAATTCATTCTTCGTTTTTATTTATTTATATTGATTGATTTAGTTGGTTTACATAATATGCATGTTTTAAATTATACAAGAAATATAAATAAATAAAAATTGCATACCAAACACCAAAAAACATTCTCAAATTCATTTTCAAGATTGTTACCAAACATCGGAAAATGAGATAATTTTCTAGAAAATGCTCTTTGGATAATGAACAATTTTTCAGAAAACGTTAATGTTGAAACAAATAAAGGAATAAAAAGAAAATGAGTTTGGCTTACCTCTAGTACTTTTTTAACTGAAGGTATCTTTTTGTTTTAAATACACAATGTTAAGTGGTAGTGGGTTTTAATATCCACATTTTATTTAGTTAGTAGGTGATGTGGCAGTTTTTCATTAAAATAAAAGGAGATTCTAGTTAAAAAAATATTGGAGGTAAGCCAAACCCAAAGAAAATTAACAAAATGAGATGCTTTAATGTTTTTTTTTTTTTCTTAAACTAGAACCCAAAAAAAAAAAAAAAAAAGTTCTAATTGAGCACCACTCTCTCTAAGGGTGTGTTTGTTTAGATGTGAAATAGGGTGGATGGAAAACTTTGGAGAGAGAATGGAAATAATAACTTTTTCAGAGTGTGTTGTAGGGGTGTGCAGAAAACCCACCGACCCGCCAAACCTGACCTGATCCACCGGGTTGGGTCGGTTTTTAAGGTTTGGTGGGTTGGGTTGAGTTGCAAAAAAAAAATTTATAGTGGGTCGGGTTGGGTTTGGGTCATAAAATTACAAACCCGCTAAACCCAACCCCACCCACCCATGTTTAATATACATTTAAAATATATTATATATTTAATATATTTTTTTTAGAACCAGCTATAGGGCACTTTTATATATATATATATATATATATATGTATTTAAATATATATTATATATTTACTAATTTAAAATAAATAAATAAAAACCAGCTGTAGAGCAGCACTTCCTCGGTTCCTCCTACTAATACTAATTTAATATATATATAATATATTATATAATTAATAAATTTTTTAAAATAACCAGTTCTTCCTATCCTATATAAAAGTCAATTAGTTCATACAAACCTTAATAAATTACTATTGTTGTTTAGTCATTAGTTTTGTTTGTCTTTAAGGAGTTACATTGATACTAATCTTTGGGTTTTTTTAATGTATTAATATTTATAATTTTTTCTACTCAATTTAATAATAATAATAATAATAATTTGTTAAACCCATGGGTTCAACCCGACCCAACCCGACCCATGTGGGTTGGGTTGGACTTATGTGATGGTTGGGTTGGGTTGAATTTTTTTTGACCCACCATGGTGGGTTGGGTCAAAAAATCCCTTCAACCCGACCTATGCACGCCCTTAGTGTATTGGGTTGGGTAAGAAGGAAGGAAAATATATAATGAGGCCTAGGTATTTTCTCCTGGGCCCACCAAAATGTTTTCTCCTCAAAATGGAGAGAAAACTGAGTAAAAATGAATTTTTTCTTGATTGACAAAAATACCTATGTGCATGTGCACATGGGCTTCTTCAAGTTGCTTCCCCCCCCCCCCCCCCCCTCTTCTAAGCAATGCCATTGCCCTTTTTTTTTCTATTCTTTTTTTTTTCTTTTGGATTTTCTAGGGTCTGGGCGTGATGATTTTTCTTGGGACATGATTTTTATTTATTTTTTAATAAATTTGGGTGATTGCTTTTTTTTTTTTTTTTTTTAGTGGTTATTTGCCACTTTTTTGTTTTAATTGGGCATCATTCTTTAATAAGGGTATATAAGTAAATTTATTCAAACTCATTTTTTTAATTTCTCCACTTTTTCACTCCCAACCAAACAAAAAAAAGAAAAAACAAAATCTTTTCTATCCTCCCACTTTTCCATTTTCTCACCATTTTTTATCCTCCCATTTTTTTACTCCTTCAATCAAACGGACCCTAAGTTTGAGATTGATTTGGGCTCTAAGCATTTACGATGTTGATTAACATTTAATAGTGACAGTGCTAACAACCATTGATAAAAGGACAAAATTGAACAACTCTTAAACAATAAGATTGAAAATATTTAAAATAAAAGGTAAGATGCAAAATTAACCCCATAAGTTTCTTCAGATTTCATTTCAGTCTTCTAATTTTGTTTTTCTTCATTTCAATTCTTTAACTTTTAAGTTTATTCAATTAAGATTTATTTTTATCAACTTTTGTTATATGTTGTGGATAATTTTTCAATTTTATAAAAAAATTTTCAAATATTTTTAATTAAAAAAATCAATTAATGATTAAAAAATACTTTCCTTTTTTTTTTCAGAAAGTTTTAACAAAAGTTAACAAAAATTTCTTAATTGAATAAATCTAAAATTTAGAGAACTAAAATAAAATTTAAAAAAATTAAAGGATTAGTTTCGAATTTTAGCCTAAAATAAACTATAAAGATCAAATGGATAACAAATTTAAATTCAAAGGAAACAATTGTTCAAGGCTGGACCCCATCTTGAAAGTCACAGCCCATCTTCTTTCCGCGTAATGACAGTTCCACTTCTCTTCTCAATCGTCTCGTCTCTTCCTCTTATTGTTCACACGCTATTACATTTTTTTCTCTCTCTTGCTCTTCACAGTCTATTATTACCTTCTTTATCTCTCTCTCTCTCTCTCTCTCCCTCCCTCTTCCTCTTCCTCTTCCTCTTCCTGACCTCCATTATTGACTGCATCTACCTATTTGCTGGCTACTACTGCTACAGTAAGTGCACTCTAACATGCCTTTTTCTTATTATTATTATTTTTGCTTTTTCCTTTTCCTTTTATTTCTTGTCTGAAGTAATAGTTTAATTAACACAACGAAAGACAATAAGCTCTTCCATCTTTAGTCTCCTCAACTAACAAAGAGTCAAAGACTGAGGGAGGGCTGTACTATTTGTTAACATGATCGAAAATGATACAGACTTCAAAAAACAAAAAGGATAAATTTAGTTTGATATCTTCCATTAACAGGAAGATAGACCAGTACGGAAAAGTAGCTGAATAGAAGATTATTTTCTCTTCTAGGATTAATATATTAGGTCCAATTCCGTAGCCTGTGATACAACCGAAAGAGCCACCTTCGTTTATCTATTGTACATGCTCAGTAGTCGTTACAACATGAAGGAATAGATAATAACAATTGTTGAGAACTGATACTGATACAGACAGTTTGCAAATATGATTATTATATTTTATTATAAATTTTATCTGAACTAAATTATATCTGATTTTGATATTGTGTTATTTATTTATTGCAAGGATAAAGAAATATGGGTAGACAGAGAGATCCATTTTGGGATTATGCTGAGAAATTAAAAGACCGTTTCAAATGTAATTATTGTGGACAAGATTTTCCTGGAGGTGCATCAAGGATTAAAGCACACTTGGCCGGAGTTCCAGGTCATGACATTAAGGCATGTAATGCTGTGCCTCAAGAAGTTCAAGAAAAAGCTCAAGCAATAACTCAAAAAAAAAGAGAAGCTCAAGCAACTCAAGGGACCAACAAAAAACTTAAAAGTGCATCAACCTCGGCTTCAAAATTAAAAACTAAGGTGAGAAAAATTGTCTGTCAAGTGATTATCTAGTCCCAACTCTATACATAATTATTTATTTCTAATAAAACCAATGTTTTTTAATTAACCCTTTGCAAACCTTTTCATACTATTTTCTCTTTCCAGGATAAGGAAGGATATATGGCGGAAATTGTCCTCAATGATGTTGTGGAAAGACTAATAGCCAATGCGTTTTCACTAATTGCCACTGAGAATATCGGTTTTGAGTCGAGTTTCAAGGTGGAGTTGAAAAATCTTCTTGAAACATTATTCAAGATTAAATTCTTGTTAGATGATGCTCAAAAGAGGCAATCAAGTGATGAGTCTGTGAGGATCTGGTTAATGAAGCTTCGAGATGTAGCTTATGATGCTGATAATGTGCTAGACGAGTTTAGCTATGAAAGTTTTTGGCAAGAGGTACAGACTCAGAATCTAATGGTGGATCAGGTGCGTAGCTTTTCATTTTGCAATCCTGATAAAGTTAAGACCATCAAACAGTTATTGGATAAAATTGTGCATGATGTAGCTGGCTTTGGTCTTAGAATGGAGTTGGTGAATTCAATCCCCAATATTAGCTCGGACATGAATATAGACCCCCTCCTCGATGATTCAGAAGTTGTAGGAAGAGAATACGATGTCACGAAAATAGTAAACGTACTTATTAGTTCAAGCAATCAACAAGTTATCTCTGTTCTCCCTATAGTGGGTATGGCAGGTCTTGGAAAGACAACTTTAGCAAAACTTGTGTATAACAATGAACTAATAAAGAAACATTTTGATGTACTAGCATGGGTAAATGTTGGTATAGATTTCAATGTTGAGGGGATTTTAGGAGAGATTCTTGTATCTCTTGGAGAAGACTTGAGTGATTTAGAATATGATGAAATACTTCAAATATGTGCAGAAAAGTTGAGGTCAATAAAATTTCTTCTCATACTTGATGATGTGCAGGATGAAGATCTTGAGGAATGGGATACTTTAAAGGGTTACTTGTCAAAATTTAATTCAAGTACAGGAAATAATATTGTTGTTACAACCCGTAGTGACAATGTGGCTGAAATTATGGAGACACATCCCAAACATCAATTGGAAAAATTATCAAAAGATGATTGTTGGTCCATATTCAAGAAAAGAACATTCACAAATGGAAGAATTCCATTAACTTTAGATTTGGAGGTTATTGGCAGGGAAATTGCTAAAAGATGTGGAGGGGTTCCATGGGCTGCAAGAGTTTTAGGGGGAACAATGAGCTTTAAATGTGATAAAAACAAATGGCTAGAGATTCAAAATAATAAAATTTGGGATTTGTTGGATGAAGATAATAGTGATATGTTTCCTGTGCTTAAGTTATGCTTTGATCGTCTTCCAACACCATCTTTAAAACGATGTTTTGCATGTTGTGCAATATTCCCTAAAGATTATGACATGAAAAAGGATGAAGTAATTCAGTTTTGGATGGCTGAAGGGTTCCTACTAGCTAAAGAAGCTAATATGGAGATGGAAGATATTGGTAACATGTATTTCAATATTTTGTTGGCCACTTCTTTTTTCCAAAATGCTAGAAAGGATGCCTACGGTAATATTATTAGCTGCAAAATGCATGATTTGGTGCATGACTTTGCACTCTCAATTTCAAAATTTGAAACACCAATCTTGGAGGGAGATTCAGTGGATGATGGTAGTAGCAAAACAACATTAAGTGGAGTTGATTTTACAAAATTGCGCGCGTTAATTTCACAAAATTTCAACTTTGACATCATGTTATCAAATTTTAAATGCTTACGCGTTTTAAAATTATCCGGGGATGGTATAAAGGAGTTGCCAGATTCAATTGAGCAATTAATACATTTGAGGCTTCTTCACATCTCAGACTCCTTAATTGAAGAATTACCAAAATCCATCACCAAACTATACAATTTGCAAACTTTAAGAATTGAAGGCTATTTAAAAGAGCTTCCGGAAGACCTAAGCAATTTGATTAACTTAAGACATATTCATGTTAAAGATGTCTTGGATAATATTATAGAAACACCTAAAAATATGGGGCGGTTGACTTGCCTTCAAACATTGCAATTTTTTGAAGTGGGTCCAGATGAAGGTTATCGAATTAAAGAATTGGGATGTTTGAAGAATCTTAGAGGAGAAATAAGCATAAAGAATCTAGAGTACGTGAAAGATGAGGAAGAAGCCAAAAGTGCAAAATTAAAAGAAAAGGAAATATTCAAGTTGGGATTATACTGGAGATATGATGAAGAAGAAGAGTACAGGTGTGATAAAGATGAAAAGGTGTTGGAAGGCCTCCAGCCTCACCCAAATTTGAAAAGCTTAACAATCGAAAGGTATCTTGGAAAGAAATTCCCATCATGGGTTGGTTTGTCTTCGCTATATCACAATTTGATTGAGATCAATTTATCTTGTTGTAGGGAATGTGAAGAAGTTCCCACTCTAGGGCAATTACCCTGTCTTAGGGTTCTTGAAATACATAAAATGGAGAAGCTAAGAAGTATCGGAAGTGAGTTATACTTTTACAGTGATGGGAGTTACAGAAATACTACTACATTATTTCCGGCATTGAGAATACTCAAATTGACGTATATGCGTAACCTAGAAGAGTGGAAGGATGCAAAGGAGTTGACAACCGCAGATGAGGTGTTGTTTGTGTTTCCTTGCCTTCAGGAGTTGACCTTAATTGAATGTAAGAAATTGAGAGATTTGCCAGGCTCACTGTACACCAGCGTTTCCCTTCAGAAGTTGGTAGTACAATGTTGTTATGAGCTGAGGTCATTGCCAGGTGTCTGGTCCCTTCAGAAGTTGGTAGTTGACAGATGTCCTAAGCTGAGGTCATTGCCAGGTGTCCGGTCCATAATAAGGTGTGGTATTGAAGACCCACCCAGTGGGTTACAATATTTGGAGAATGGGGATTGTCGTCTGCCTTCTTCTTCTACTTCCTCCATTCACCCCTCCCTCCAAAAGCTCGAATTGTCTATATGGCCTGGGTCTCTCCTGGTGCTGGACCAAATTCAATACTTCATTGCCCTTAAAATTCTGCGGATAGAGGAATGTTATGAGCTGGTAGCTTTGCCAGAGTGGCTGGGCAATCTTTCCTCTCTCCAAAAGCTGTATATTGTGGATTGCGGGAACCTGGTGCGTCTGCCCACCGAGGAAGCCATGCGACGCCTCACCCAATTGAAAATGCTGGAGATTTATCGTTGCCCCAATTTGGAAGACAATGAGCGGATCAAGATTAGCCACATTCCATGGGTTAAAATCAATGATCTGTAAGTCTACTCATCTTTCCTCTTCTTTTGTTCTCTTATATTCGTAATGGGTGAGAGTATTCCGGTATAAATACTTAATTCGACCCGATTAACAAAATATATATAAATACTACAATTTGGGTTAATGATGGTTCTTCAAATAAATAGTACAAATTAATCTCACTAACCCTTCTGCTTACACTTAATAAATCCAATTCTTTTTTTTCTTTTTTTCTTTTTTCAATTTATGAAATTATTTGCAATCATTTGAGAAAAGCTTTTAAAACAAGAGTTTAATTAGAAATTTTGTGATGGCTACTATTCAAATTGGCTTGCCGCTATTTAACAATTTTTTGATTGTTACCTATTGTTTTGCTACTATCTAATTTCTGTTTGCTAGCCTATTTTCTTTCTACGAATTTTTCAATACTGAATTTTTCTGGACATTGGGAAATTTGGAATATTGAATCAAATCACCGTTAGAGCTGTCCACATACTCATTATTTCAATCAGCATTTTGATACTGTAATAGTTCATGGATCAATTCTTTTACTTACAGCTATCTAAAACTTGACAGTAGATTTTATTGATTTGCACTGGGTCATAATTGCTCTGTTCATGATGTTGGATTTATTGTGGAAAATGGAGCTCAGTTGCATAAGAATGAGAAATTGGGTGGGTGAAGGTCTTGCTGAATTTTCATTTCATGTTTGGGTTGGGGGGTCAGTTTTACAGGGGACCATGAAATTATGTGATCCCAAGTCCTACTAGTGCAAGTAAAATTTAACTTAAAATTTCAGGCAGCACAAGGTGTTGATGGTTCTAATATATCTATATATTGTTTTTACCTTTTGAAGGAAACGGCCACGTTGCAAAGATTTTGAAGACGACGACTAACTCAGAAAGATGGCAAGAAGTATGCATCTGGAAAAATAATTAACTTGATGACAACTGATGCCCAGGCACTTCAGGTTTTCTCTCTTACCATTTGCATTATGTGTACATAATTTACTTCATAATTGGTCATTTACAAAACCCAATTCAGTTCAATGCTCAGTAAGTCTACTCATACTACCCTATATCCTCTTCTATTCTCTTATATTTGTAATGGGTGAGAATATTCCTGGTATCAATATTAATTGGACGCCACTGATGAAATATATAAATACTACAATTTGGTTTAATGGTTTTGAAATAAATAGTAGAAACTAATCCATCCAACCACTGTGGCAAATTAAAAAAAATTCTACTCTTCTTCTTCAATCTTTGAAATTATCTGCAATCATGTGCAAAAAGTCACTAAAAGCATAATTTAATTATAAAGTCACTAAAAGCAATCCCTCTCACTCTTACGTTTACTGGGTCATAGCTTCAGCAACTCGTACACAAGGATTCTACTGGTACCAACCAAAAACAATTTTTTTCTTTTTTTTAAGATGGTTTTGTCAAATGGGTATGCCAATTTTGTTTAAAACATGTGATTTTTTTCTGTTGGGTTTTGGTTCTTTCTTGTATTAACTTTGTTATGTCCTATGTATTTCTATTGTAATGATGACTTGGTTCAGTAATAAGTTCATGTTGGTATCAATGTTATTAATGTCTCAAAATATGGCAGAAATGTGAAAATTGCACACATTCAGATTCTACTATGGATGGAATGTGATTTGTGTGGTTGTTCAGTACTCATTTTGTTGTATGTTAACTCGTATCAGATGGTTGGGAAAAGAGTTGGGAGCAAGGTGTGACCCCGTGGGATTTAGGACAACCAACACCAATTCTTTTTCATCTTCATCAAACAGGAGCTCTTCCAAAGGGTAGGGCTTTAGTCCCTTGTTGTGGCAGTGTAAGTTCTATGGTTCATTCTTACTCACAAGATATTACTTTCTGACATATTAATTCAATTTCTTATATATTTATGCAAGTTTTGAGTCCTCTGCATGTCAATATTTTGTATTTCTTTCCTTTTTCTTGGTTTTCTATGTGTAGGATAGAATGGTAGAGAAGAAGATTGGTCTCTTGAGGATTCATCATCAATGACTAGTTGGATCAATGATCCTGTATAAAATCTACACTTGATATATGTTTGATGAAATTATAATTTGAAGAGAAAAATAATGACACTTGAAAATAATT
The DNA here is from genome assembly GCA_019022515.1 of Quercus aquifolioides. Taxonomy (NCBI): domain Eukaryota; kingdom Viridiplantae; phylum Streptophyta; class Magnoliopsida; order Fagales; family Fagaceae; genus Quercus; species Quercus aquifolioides. Next base: position 4,175,574 of record CM032331.1, read on the forward strand.
TCTTGGTTTAAGATTAATTCAATGGTCATTAATTATAACTAGAATTAATAACATCTGAAAATATTATAGACTTGACATGGTATCTATCTCATCCCAATGAGGGGGACCCAAAAAAAGAAGATAAAAAGATTAAACAATAACGATTAAATCTCTCTGCGATTGAGTATGAAGTTGAAGCAAAATTCAGTTGTCAAATGAATTTCTAATGCAATTATTTGACTGTATCAGAAATCAATCAATTGGTATCTTTCCTTCTTTCTCCTTTCTCACTCATGGAATTTTAACTACTACTTGATCAAGCATTACTAAAAAGGGCACCAGGTGTAGTGTATATCTTTCCTCCCACTTTACCACTCATGGAATTTTAACACTCGATGCATTGCTCGTTGCCCCATTTTACAGAACAGCGCAGAGTGGTTACAGATGCCCCATATTCGAAACATCAAAATCAATGAAAAATACATCAAAGGGAAGGATTCTGAGGACTCTGAAGACTTTGACGACTATGAATCTGATTATGAAGAATCTAACGACTATGACGACTCTGAAGATGATTAGTAAGTGTACTTATTCCTGGACTACAAGTATATTCCATTTCCTACTCTTAATTGTCACATCTTAATAATAAATATTTTAGATTAATGTTTCTTGAATTAATTAATGGAAATTTATCTCACCAACCACTCTGATTACTAGAATGTTGCAAAAAATCTTCAACTTTGCACTTCAAAAATGCATGTCGTCCTGGCAATTATCAGAGCCTGCTTTTTGTCCATTTAAGATAACATACATACTCGTACTTTTTCTCAGCATTTCTTGTAACCTTCACTTCTTGGTGTCAAATTGATTATGTCCATTGATGAAAACATGCTCATTCTTTTCAATTTCATGAGCTGGAATTCTAATATAATACATGGACCAGTTCTTGTTTCTAGGGCTTTGTAAAAGATGGAAAACAGATTTTGTTAATTTGGGCTGGGTCATAATTCCTATGTTTATTTGAGTGAATTTATTGTGGGAAAGTGGAGTTGGGTTGCATAAGAATGAGATTAGACATTGGGTGGGAGAAGGTCTTGCAGATGTAAGTTTCCATGTTTGGGTTGGAAGGTCAGTTTTACTGGTCCCTGAAGTTATGTGAACTTATATCTGGACTAGAAGTATATTCCATTTCCTACTGGCCCCCAATTTATTTATGTAATTTTTTATTTTTAGAAGGGCTATTCTTAAATTTCACATCTTAACATTTTAGATTAATTATAAAAAATATATATTTTAGATTAATGCTTCTTGAATTAATTAATAGAAATTTATCTCACCAACCACTCTGATTACTGGAATGTTGCAAAAAATCTGATCTCAGCCAATGCTCATAAAATTTGTTAGATTAATCCATTCATGATAACATACATACTCATTCTGTTTCTCAGCATTTCTTTTAACCTTCACTTATTGGTGTCAAATTGATTATGTCCATTGATGAAAACATACTCATTCTTTTCAATTTCATGAGCTGGAATTCTAATAATACATGGAGCAGTTCTTGTTTTTTGGTCTTTGTAAAAGTTGGAAATAGATTTTGTTAATTTGGGTCGGGTCATAATTCCTATGTTTATTTGAGTGAATTTATTGTGGGAAAGTGGAGTTGGGTTGCATAAGAATGAGATAAGACATTTGGTGGGAGCAGGTCTTGCGGATTTTTGTTTTCATGTTTGGGTTGGCAGTTCAGTTTTACTGGTCCATGAAGTGATGTGATCCCCAGTTCTACTAGTGGAAGCAAAGCTTAAATTTCTTATAAAGTTTAGACAGCACTGAAGGTGTTGATGGTTCTAATATATTTATATATCGGTTTTTGCTTTTGAAGGTTTCTAACACATTTTAATTTTTTTGGCTAAATCATGAAGCTTGCAAGAAGATTCCATCTTGGAAAATAACCAACTCGATGACAACTGGTGCCAAGGTACTTCAGGTTTGGAAAATAACCAACTCGATGACAACTGGTGCCGAGGTACTTCAGGTTTGGAAAATAACCAGCTCGATGACAACTGATGCCAAGGTACTTCAGGTCTGCTTTCACTTTACCATTTCAGATACATGCATATAACTTACTTCTTAATTAATTGGTGCTTTACAAGATCCAATTCAGTTAATATTTATTTGTACAGTGGCTGGGTTCTGTACCCATTATGCCTATCTACATAAACAAAATTGTTAAAAAACTAATTGCTAGGAGCATGGGATGTTAAAAAACTAACAACATGTGGACACTAGGAACAGCATATCTATTGTGTTCAGCCAGAGGAAAAATTAATTTACTTATGGAGTTTTAATCTAGCCACAAGCTAATGGAAGCTCATAAGATTTGGTAAGTTTTCTCAAATCATCTCTTATATTTGAATAATTAGAGTACTAATTCAATCTGATAAGTATATCATTCATGCCAAAAATGTTTAACAATTTTCAGATCTTAATGGTCAAAAGTTTAAAATAATCTCTACTGTTTTGTGTGGTGGGTGAAGATGACACACCATTAGCACCAGCTGCAGTGGTTGAAGTTGCCTGCTGCCTTTTCTATGATTTTCATGGCCTTTTACTGGTTGATTTACACCCGGGTATCACCTGCGAGGTTTCTCTGTTAATTATTCAGAATCTATGAGCAAATAATTAAAGATAACAACAAATTATAAAAAAATAAAATAAAATAAAAAATTGGGAGAAGAGAGAATGAGAGAGTGAATACAATATTTGCAACACTTTGAAACCTTGAGTAAAAGACTATGAAGCCTTTTCTTAAGTCCATTAACTCTCATAAAATTAGATTCAATTAAGGCTTTCCATCTATTTTGGTGTTTTCTTCCTGTAAGCTTTACATTAATTTCATACCCAACAGGTGACCATTCTGATTGATCTAGATAATGCAATTGTTTGGAGGATAGATCCCACTCACTTGCATATATGTTGATGGACCAGTATCTATAAACTGACCACGTTGTTGAAACATTGTGGCAACTTCCATAGCACTTTAGAAAAGGCAAGATGCAATAAATGTTAATATCTCACTGAAGTGCCTGGTTATGCATAACTTTTCTAGTTTCTTAATTATTTTGTATTTATTTATTTTAACAAATGGGTAAGTTGTGATTCTTGTGAATGAGTTGGATGTTATTGGTTATTGAGGATGCTAACCAAAAACAGATCACATGGATTCAGGTTCTACTTGGTTTAATATTTATTTTTTGAAACTATAGACAATTAATGACCACTTAAGTCTTGAGATGAAACCTTTGGTGCTATTCATCACAGATGAAACCTTTTGTCAGTCGTAGTTAGTCCCCACAAGAGATAAAAGGAGCTTTAGAGATCGAGGACTCTATTTGGATCTTCCATGATTGTTTTGAGCATACTTTTGAAATAGGCAATCATACTTCTGGTTGACTCCTATGTTTTCATTCCTCTATTCTGTTTTCCCAAGACTCTTTAATTCATGACATAATTGTACTGATGTCATGTGTAGGCAAATGCAATTGAGACAGTATGCCTATTGTTTCCAGCTGGCGGAACAATTGATTATAATTGCAAGCTGATGAACAGAGGAGGAATGTATATACTTAATATTGAGAGAGCAATTTTCAAGGACAAGGAGGAAGCTGGGGTTGGGCTGATAATCAGAATTGCACAGGGACTACTTATAGCTGTGATGAGTAAGAGAAGTTTGTTTATGAATCCAACGAAATTGAGGTGATTGTTGCTGACTGCTGATAGAGTGCTGAGTTTTGCAAACTATCAAATATATGAAGGTACATATGATCTGTTTGCGTCTGGGAAAATAATCAACTCGATTCAACTGATGCCAAGGTACATATGATCTGTTTTTTCTTTACCATTTGGGATTTGTATATATAATTTACTTCAAACTGTATTTATATAGTCAGCGTGTTCTGTAGCCAATGGGCATATCTGCATAAACAAAACTTTTAGTCCATGTAAAGTTGTGCATGTGAACTCCAGATATGTGTTCATGTCACCAAAACAATGTATAGATTGAGTACAGTTGGATTGATGAATTGTAGTTTTACAATTTTTGATATGAAAGTCATTCTGTGTGTCTAGTATTGTTATTCCTTAGCTTGAACAGTGTGAAATGTCCTTTGCTTTGACGCTTTTAGTTGTTGACATGGATATGACAAACTAATTGCTAGGACCCTAGGATGTTAAAAAGCTAACAAAACTAACAACACATGGATTCTCATTGTTGAAAGAATTAAAAGATTATTCAATCAGTTAAATATGTTGCCTTGATATGCAGGCACTGGGTACAGCATATCTATTGTGTTTAGCTGAAGGTAAGAAGTATAGGAAGTGAGTTATACTTTTACAGTGATGGAAGTTACAGAAATACTACATTATTTCTGGCATTGAGAATACTCAAATTGGACTGGATGCCTAGATTAGAAGAGTGGAAGGATGCAAAGGAGTTGACAAGCGCAAGTGAGGTGTTGGTGGTGTTTCCTTGCCTTGAGAAATTGTTCTTATTGTACTGTAGGGAACTGAGGTATTTGCCAGGTGTCCTGTCAGTTATTCAACACTTGGAGATAATAGGGTGTGATATTGATGAACTACCCAGTGGGCTACAATTCTGTACATCTCTTCAATATTTGAAGATTGACTGTCCAAATCTGAAATCAATTCCAGATTTAGGAGAAGTATTTCATTCTCTTATTAATTTAAAACTTAGCAACTGTCCTGATCTAAGACTGAAGCTTTCGCAGCGAGAGGGCTGCTTAAAGACTTTGGTAATCGGTGGGTTTATTGAAGAGTTGGATGCTTTCCCGATTCTGCGTTATCCTTTCATCCAATACTCGCACACGTCCCTCAAAAAGCTAAGATTGCATGGGCATCCTACACTTAACTTTCTCCCGAACGAAATTCAACTCTTCACTGCCCTTGAAGAGATGCGAATACAGAAATTTAACAGAATGGAAGCTTTGCTTGATTGGTTGAGCTATCTTTCTTCTCTTCAAAAGCTGTGTCTTTACTACTGCAAAAAGCTGATGTTTCTTCCCATTCTACACCTCGCCAATTTAAAACATCTGCACATTGATGATTGCCGCAATTTAGAGAAAAGATGTGTAGAAGGGAGCGGAGCTGAGTGGTTCCAGATTTCCCATATTCCAAACATCAAAATCAATGGAAAATACATCAAAGGGAAGGATTCTGAGGACTCTGGAGACTTTGACGACTATGACGAATCTGAGTATGTAGAATTTGATGACTCTGAAGATGATAGAGATGATTAGTAAGTGTACTTATACCTGGACTACAAGTATATTCCATTTCCTATTTATCAAAAAAAAAAAAAAAAAGTATATTCCATTTCCTACTCTTAAATGTCACATCTTAATATTTTAGGTTAATTATAAAAAATATATATTTTAGATTAATGTTTCTTGAATTAATTAATAGAAATTTATCTCACCAACTACTCTGATTACTGGAATGTTGCAAAAAATCTTCAACTTTGCACTTCAAAAATGCATGTTGTCCTGGCAATTATCAGAGCCTGCTTTTTGTCCATTTAAGATAACATACATACTTGTACTTTTTCTCAGCATTTCTTGTAACCTTCACTTCTTGGTGTCAAATTGATTATGTCCATTGATGAAAACATACTCATTCTTTTCAATTTCATGAGCTGGAATTCTAATATAATACATGGACCAGTTCTTGTTTCTAGGGCTTTCTAAAAGATGGAAAATAGATTTTGTTAATTTGGGCTTGGTCATAATTCCTAGGTATATTTGAGTGAATTTATTGGGGCAAAGTGGAGTTGGGTTGCATAAGAATGAGATTAGACATTGGGTGGGAGAAGGTCTTGCAGATTTAAGTTTTCATGTTTGGGTTGGAAGGTCAGTTTTACTGGTCCAAGAAGTTGTGTGATCCCCAGTTCTACTAGTGGAAGCAAAGCTTAAATTTCTTATAAAGTTTTAGACAGCACTGAAAGTGTTGATGGTTCTAATATATTTATATATCAGTTTTAGCTTTTGAAGGTTTCTAACACATTTAAATTTTTTTGGCTAACTCATGAAGCTTGCAAGAAGATTCCATCTGGGAAAATGATCAAGTTGATGATAACTGATGCCGAGGTACTTGAGGTCTGCTTTCTCTTTACCATTTCAGATGCGTGTGTATAACTGACTTCTTAATTGGTGCTTTGCGAGATCCAATTCAGTTTATATATATTTGTATAGTGACTGGGTTCTATACCCATTGTGCATATATATATATATATATATTTGATAGGTAATAAAATTTTTATTGATAAGAAAAGTACAATGAGTTTACGATAGTAAACTCACTGCAAAAAAACGGGTACAAACAAATCAATGGGAAAAGCTAACAAAATTAAGAAAATTAGACAAAGCAGTACAATGCGTAAAACTCCAAATACGAGATCACTCAAACAAAGTCCTAGTTAGCAAAGACTTCAACAGGTCCACAGTTCTTTCAATGTCCTCAAATGTTTGAGCATTGTGTTCCTTTCAGGTTAACCACATAAGACACGCCAGAACCATATTTCAAACATTTGAAGATTGAATCCCCAGCCAATTCCACCATGCAGAAGGAGAGAGACTGCTGCCTTCGGCATCACCCACTGAATCCCAAACAAGGAGAAGACTTCACTTGACAAGGTATGGACAAACTTGCAATGGAGCAATAAATGATCCACGGTTTCCTCATCACACTAACATAGGCAACACCAATTAACAAGAGGCAAGTTCTTCTTAACAAGGTTATCTATTGTGAGAATTCCACCCATTGTGCATATCTACGTAAACAAAATTTTTAGTCTATGTAAAGGTTTGTAGGTCAACTCTAAGTGTTCATATGTCACCAAATCATTATATAGAGTTAGATTGAGTTGTCAAATCACTGAGTTATGGTTTGACACTCTTTGACTTGAAAGTCATTCTATGCGTCTGGTATTGTTCTAGCTTAACCTGAACAAATGTCCTTTGCTTTCTCTCTTTTAATTGCTGACATGTATATATTAAACTAATTGCTAGGAGCATGGGATGTTAAAAAACTAACAAAACTAACATGTGGACACTAGGGACAGCATATCTATTGTGTAAATAGAGTACTAATTAAATCTGATAAGTATATCATTCATGCCAATTACCCCCTCTTCACTCTCACTTTTCCTACAACATTTTATAACTTGTTACTTAGCATCTATTCATCTTGATATTCTGATATATATATATATATATATATGTAGTTTTCACGTGTTGATGTCATTGTATCAGTGTTGTAAGCCACATGTAGCACTTAACAATTCTTCCAATGTAAAAGCCACCAAAAAATTTCTCATTTATCAGAGGATATTTTTCCCAATGTCAAGGATACTTCACATAGCACCCATTTCGGAGCCTAATTTTCCTTTTGTTACCTGAGCTGTTCTGCCAGCTTTGACACGTATATGTCCTTAGTTGGAGACATTAAATTTGATGATGTTGGAGCCCAATATTCTTTTTGTAACCTGAGCTGTTCGGCCAGTTTGACACCTATTTCTCCTTAGTTGGAGGCATTAAATTTTGATGATGTTGGAGCATTTGCAGAGGAGCTGTGGTAATTTTTCATCGTCTTAAGAACTGAAATTCTAGAACAAGAACTGCTACTACTTATCTGCAATGATGGAGGTGCTCCCTTTCTGTGGAAAGCTAGATGGAAGTATCCTGGAATGGTTGTTGAAGCCGGATGTTTTGTTTCTTACTGGTCGCTTTGCAAGGGATATGGAATCAACAAGAGTGGTCATTGGTAGAAGATTGTTCATAGTCCAAGAATCACAATGGAGGGAATTTAAAATTGATTCCAATGAAATTGTTTCATAGAAATTTGTGAGTTCTCTCATTCTTGTCTTTATTTCTTTTAATTTCTCTCTTCCAAGAAAACCTATTATGAATCCTTTCCTTTTGGTTCTAACATTTAAGTTCGCATACTCTTTACTAAATTTGTTGTTCATATACTATATACATAGTTTGGTTATTCTTCAATTAGCAGTCATGTACTTCAACACAGAATGGTCCAAAATTTTCCCTGTTCCAAATATCTAGATTAACTTTTGATTCCTATTCTATGCTAAAAATAATCTAAAATTGGTAGTTTGTGTGCTAATGGATACTCCTACTTAGTTGGGTACTTCTTCTTCTAGCTCTGGGAAATGACTAAGGTTCAAGTACTTAAAAGAACTCTTTGAATACTTTTTAGTGTACAAGGATTTTAAGTGTACTATTCAACAAATGTTTTGTGTAGCATGTAGTGATTCCTATTTCAAATTTAAGAATGTAAATGGCAGTAGGCAGAGTAGTTGAGTTACAATTAAATTACCATATTTCCTATCCACTTATTTTAAAGCGATTTCCTGTCAATTTTTGTGTCAAACTTGTATCTCTATGTACTGCAACATATTCTATTGCATAGCATATGTAAACCTTCAAATTTTTGTTTGAAACAGTTCCCTCAAATTTGTTGGATTTATTTTACCTAGGAATTCTGGTCTACTTGTTACTATTGCATTGTCTTCACTATAATGTTTTGACTTGTCAGTTTTCTAATAATAATGGCTCTTATCGAATATTAAGAAACAGCATTTTGTATATGCTTTGGTCATAGTCTGATTTCATTTTAAAAATGAAAAGCTAGAACCATCTGCTTTCTCAGTCTCTCTATATATCCACCATCTAGCTATCACATCTGTTGCATATGTTTATCTGAGGACTCAATATGCCTGCTAATTGCAGCCAGGAAACAGCTATAAAGTTCATATATATGCTTATGTGCACAAATGCATGTATTCCAGAACCGTGCAAGAATCCCATATGCCAATTCTTGAGCATCATTCATCTCTCTTACATTTCTCTCTGTTATAGGAGATAAAAGGAGCAACAAAACCAACATATATTTGAAGGCATAAATACACTATGAAAATGGCTCTACTTGACTGCATGCAAAGAAATGGTGACAATACTAAAAGTCCTACCAGCCCCTCTTTGAAGCTTCTCCAAGGTAATTCCAACCATGCCATCATGGTTTAAGCATCCTACATAAACTTGTGTCTTGGTCCTGGTGGTAGAGAGGTTTCTGGTACATACTCAGACCATCACTTTTAAACCATATATAGCATTTTCAGCTTGGTATATTTGTTAAAGGCTTCATTTAATCTTGAATGAAAATTCCATGACTTGAACACACTTTTTATAAGGTTCAAAGTGGTTGCCTACCTCCTCATCTCCTACATTTCGAAAGGATCTTGACCCAGAAGGAACAAGTTTATCATTACAAGAAATCAGTTCCCACCAAATTGAAGGAGGCCAAGAATTTGACATGCTCTCAGCTTGAAGAAACATAATCAGGATTTTAGCACCACACCTTCTTGGGTTGTTAGGTTGGATGATGATGAAGATGAAGAAGATGCTGAATTCTTTGGAGTCCCAGGTTATATTTTTTACACCCTTATTTTGCTCAACACATTTGTTCCCCTTTCTCTTTATTTATTCATTTACTGCTTTTGTGAGGTAAAATGGAAACACTCCAACATGGTTCCTAATTCTTAATGCCCCTTATCATTTGATTTTCAGCATTTGAATCAAAGCTGGCTCCTGTGGGGTACAAGGAAACCACTAGACATAATCCAAGAGCAATACATAAGAATTTTGGGAAGCATGTTTTGGAAAGCACTGTCAATCTTACTATTAAAAAGAAAAACAGATGCCTACAAATCTTAAAAGGACATTAACTGAAATTTTGGCATCAGCTTTTGCCGCGGTATCAGAAATTCAAAGTGCTTTCCACAAACCTATTCTGTCTCTGTTGCTACTGAAAGAGGAAAGCAAGATAATAAGGGTGAGCAAATATGGGTAAGGTTGTTTCAGTGAAGGAGTATCTAATGCATAAGCGTGAGCCCAGGGAAGATGTGCTTTCTCCAGTGATATCCAAGGCAATGAATCCAAAGGGAACTCCTGGTGATATGGATGTGGTATGAGAGACACTGCGACTTTGCTCCAACATGAGGAATTGTCCAAATACACGGCTATGGGTTCAGTTAGAAATACATCGCCCATGCCAATTTCCACCCATGTGCATTCAGCTAAAGACTCACCATCACACGCTCGGATCTCAACCAATGCTCATAAATTTTTTTTTTTTTTTTAATGTCAATTTTGATCCTGAATGTATATGGAGACGTGTTAATGAGCTTCAATCAGTGTTTGACTTCCATCTATCGATACTAAAAACCATCACCATCTGACATGCATGATCTGATACTAATTATTCTATTGAAATTCCTTTGTACAGTCTGTGGTAACCATGGGTCAAATTTATGTCGATATTTAGTTATCTCTGAACAAGGCCTTGACCATGTTATGGATTCTGTGTGCTATGGTGTAATTTCTCTTTTTGGTATTATAATTCATATCTCATGGATATTTCTCGTCTGCTTTTGCAGCCTGTAAGTTGAAAAAAGTCCAAACTGATGTGTCGAATGTGAATATCTCCCTTTATAATATAGGTCAAAGACTTGATTTAATGCATTGATAGTACTAAAATACTAAGTCAATTAACTGCCATTGTGGATTTGTTATTTTGTAAGTGTTACTGTTATCAATCTCATTATTGCCAATCTTAGTTGGTTTAGCTTGTAACTCGTGCGATGCCTAAGAGTGGTAAGATGATGATGGTTGTATCATGTAAACAGGTTTATGAGGCAAGGCGAGTGATCAAACCCTACCAATAGCTGGGCCTAGCACTAGGCCTGTAATGAATTATTTGGATCTCAAACCAATCTTACTGGGTACCATTCATTTCATGATGAAATGATTATGTAAAATTGGCTATGTTTGCCTTCAGCATATTTGTTGCTTATGTCATCTTTATTTGATTTTATTTATTCTTTTTTCCTATGTCCTTATGTTTTTATCTTTAATTATTATTATTTTTAATTTTCTGGCTAAACACGCTCACCTGGTTCTGGTTTCTAATAAAAGTATTGAATTTCATTCATGTAGTGAAATGTTAAAAACTTATTTTCTCTTTTGAATGGTACTCATGATTGTAGCATTAGTATATGAATGAAACTGGCTTTGGTATTTGCTGAATTTTAAATAAAATATCTAAGAATAAGAGAATATGAGAATGAACGAACTAAAATAAATATTAGTTATTTTGTGTCACACCATCAAATTTGATGCAACGCATTTGTTTTTACCCTAATGTGAGGAAAAAAAAAATAGAAAGAAAAGAAAAGAAAAGAAGAAGAAGAAGACAAGAAAATTGATATACACATATTTCATGAATACAAATGTATAAACACATATTAGTTATTTTTATTTCCTACCATAAGCCAGGTTCAAGAGATGACAGACGTATAAACACATATTTCATGAATACATGCCTTCTTTCATTTCTTTTTTTCTTTTTCTTTTTTTTTTCTTTTTTTGGGCAGAGGGGGTGGGAAGATTCTTTACCTTTATGTTATATTGTTGTAAGATCCACTACACATTTCCTTCATTTTTCAAACAATTTAAATTGTGTAAAAGAGATTATTTTGAAAAAAAAAAAAAAAAAAATCTTGCCAAGTGCATTAAACTGCTACTTTTGCGTGCTTTTGGCGAGGTCATGGTAAACAACTTTATCTCCAATTTATTGTTAAGCACACTAAGGGTCAGTTTGTTTATGGGTGAAATTATAGAGGGGGAGAAAAAAGGGGAGAAGAGGGTGTTGGGTTGGGGGGAGAAATATGGGTGGAGGAGTTTTCTCCCCAGGCCCACCATTTAAGAGGAAAAAGTTTCCTCCCCAGTTTGAAGAAAAAACTAGAGAGAAAAGTGGGAAGGGAGTGGGTTTGATGTGAAATTACCCATCTACCATTCCCTTTATGTATTAATATTGTTTCTTCTTTTTTTCTTTTTTCTTTTTTCTTTTTTTGGAAATGTCACCACTAATCCTGCCTCTTTCTTCTTCTTCTTCTTTTTTGCCTTTTTCCAGGTATAGTCACACATTGATTGGCTCTTTTTTTTTTCTTTTTTCTTTTTTTCATATGAAACTCAACATTTTTTTTATTATTAGCTGTTTTTTTGGCTAGATGTTTTATTAGTTGTGTTATTTTTTAGTGATTAAAAAAATTATTTTTTATTTGATCTAAAAAAAATTATTTTTTATATACCAGGGAAATAAAAGTAAATTTATATAAACTACATTTTCTTTCCTCTTACTTTTCTACTCAACCAAGCAAAAGCATTTTCAATCTCTATATTTTTCCACTCCCTCAGCCAAATAAACAGAGAATGATAAAAGAGGAGTGGAAAATAGAAAAGAAAATGAGTGAGAAGAGTGTTTGGTTGGGAGGGAAAGGAGAGAGAGAAAAATGATGGGTAGCTGAACTAATAGCCCGGATAAAGAATACTACTTTTCTAAAACAAGTTTGAACAAGTTTGCCAAGCCACTTTCACTACTAGCACCAAAACACTCCCAACGTGACACACTCTCAAACTAAAAATTATAGGCCTTTCTTCAACCATCAGTTTTCTCTAATAACAATGGGATAACAAGCAGTAAATGTACTGGATGATCAGTAACACGAAAATTGATGGTTAAAGAATACTCTATCACTCTAAGAAGTTCACCTGCCACACACACACATATATATTGGATAATTCAATAGTTGAGAATGAGGGGATTTAAAACTTAGACGTCTTTGTTAACAACGGAGGTGTTAGCCAAGATATAAGGCTCTTGGCCTATCACATAAATTTAATACACCATGGCCTCATCCCTCTCATACACAGGACTGCGACCCACAATTGCATCAATATTTCTGCATATAAAGATTAAGAAAAGAAAAGCAAATATGTTTGAAAAGAAATGAAGCACTCTAGTATTATCTTATGGTAAGTCGATTCATTAATATCAACAACATCAGAAGTGAAAGACGACAATTTCATCTCCTGCTCAAACATCTCAACAATAGAGTGGGCATACAAGCTAAAGAGCACCAGACCCCATATCCGTCAGAATAATACATTCATAAACACACATATATAAAACTACTAAACTTCACCTTGCAAGAGATGTACATCACTGCTATATGTAAAAACCACAAGTTCAAGTGCCTATTTATCTATTATTCTAATAGACCACTACTGATAAACAGACCACAGCTACTAATATGACCACTCCTGCCAATGTCGCCTCTATTCCTGCACACAAGTAGTAAAAAACTTATGAGCGTCGCAGCTTTGCAGGCACAAGAAAACGCAACATATAAGTATTGTCATAATATATCAAAGTCACAGGTTGGTCTGTTATGAACATTAAGTAACAATAATCTAACAGAAAATATTTTGTTTTTTTTTTACTATCCTTTCCTTACCTCTCCCTAGGTGCAACCAAATAAGTGTAAACTCTAATCTAATGGGTGCATGCACCAAATGTTAATCTTGAAGATTATGAAAATTAGGCAGGGATGTCATGAATCCAATTCATATGGGTGAATTTGAGACGGATGCGCCAGGTGAATGGCATTCTGAGGTAGAGTTGCTATTGTCATCATAACTACATCCCTGATGCACATCTTTTTGAAGCTATTAAACTATTACATGACAATATAGATTTATGGGTTTGTCATGTATTTGTCACTAGGAAATTGTCAATGCCCACAATTGTATACATATGCATCCAAATATTCCTTCATTTGTTCCATTAAAATGATGGTAACAAGGCACCGCTTATTTTTCTTCTGACATGCACTAAAGACACAATGTTTATAGGACAGCATTGTGAAGACACAATGTTTATAGGACAGCATTGTGAATACCTTCGCATCTAATGCTTAATTTTCTTCTGGTATCTCACCACCTCACCACAAAATTAATGGCAGTCCCACAAGGCCACAGCTTAATTCTTGTGCAAGCATAAGAACATTAAAATGACTTATCAATCTAGTTGGCATAAGAACATTAAAATGGCTTATCAATCTAGTTGGCATGCTACTGTTGGATGGTATTAACTTAGGTCATTGCACACTTGTAACCATGGACACCAAGTAAATCAACCATTTTCTTAACTAATACATGGAAAGAAGAGGCCTATATTGTCAGGAGAAGGCATCGAAAGAGAAGAGGGAACTGTTTAGATGATGCATGTAAAAACATGCATACCCTTTCATACTAATAAAAATAAAAATTGCATAAGACATCAATAGACGTATCTATATGCCTCATAGTGGAGAGCTACAGGCCTAACTTACCTCGTCATCGTCGTCATCATCACCACCATCTTCTTTGTTCTTCTTGATACGGGTAGTACCACCCTCCTTGGTGATGGGCAGCTTCATTGATCCAAAGGGTGTATCCACATTAATATTTCCTTTCATGCTGTAACCAGTGCCTTTTCCTCTAATCATGTCCCAAAGTGCAGAGCCAAAGTCCTTAGGCCTGAAGGTGATGGGAATATCAATATAAGTGATTCCATTTTTCACAAGATTTGCAGATTTTTGGAGGTCTACAGATCCAATGCTCTCATCACACAGCCAAACCTCATAGTCTAGGTCATTAAGCCCCAAGTCAAAATCATTCTTATTTTCCAGTTTCAAGTGAAGTACTGCAACAGTTTCTTCAAAGGAGAATCTGTCAAACTTTATTTTCTCGATATCAATATCAGGCTTGTAAGGTATAGGGATCTCTCCAGTTTTCTCAAGTGGTAGAGTTATTCTTCCAAAAACAGGCACATCCACAATGAGATCAACCTTGATCCTATATGGAATGATGCTTCCGGGCTTAATTTCAGAATATGTGTTTTTTATGTCATCATAAATCAGAGTAACTGGTATTTTGACAGTCTCCTCACCATGTGCTTTGATCGTTCCAGCATCTGGGATCAACCCTGAAATAAGTTTCCTTCCATCACTCTCAATCAAGTAGTTTATGTCAATCAGAGGGATAGGAACCGGATTTGGGTTCTTTATGAGAATTTCAATGACAAACTCCGCTTTTTCAAGATTGATAGAATTGACGTGAAGCCCTGTCACATCTGCAGTTGGCTTCCCAAATCCAATAGCTCCTTCAATCTTCTCGCCAATGTCATGAATGAAATCCTTCACCTTTTCAAGAAAACCACCTTTCCCTTCCTCTTTATCATCCTCCTTGTGCTCCTTGTCCTTAACATCCCTTTCAGCAACTTCGGGTTTGTCATCCTCCTTGTGCTCCTTGTCCTTAACATCCCTTTCAACAACTATGGGTTTTTCATCCTCCTCGTGCTCCTTGTCCTTAACATCCCTTTCAACAACTTCAGGCTTATCGTAGGACGCCATGCCTTCATAGAAATACAATTCCAAGGTTAAAAGAATTAGTTATTAAGATTAACCAGGATACAAGAAGTAACAAGTAAAGTAGAGAAAACGGGCAAGAACTAACAAATGAAATAAAGGCCACTGCACTTGAATTAGCAACCATAGAATTAAATTCTGTAATCCACTTGCTAATCACATGCAATGCATACCGAAAGTTTTTAGATGATTAGAGTATGTATAAGAACACAGATGATTTTATCTATGGTTAATGCATGATATATGGGCTCAACGTTCATTGTCAGTCAGAGGATGGACCATCTGATCTGATACCATGATAAATTAAATTAGCAATAGTCCCAAAAGTTTAAGTGGTTAGAAAATCGTGACAATTTAACCATAATTCTAACAGAATCATTACTCAGTTTATAATTTTTTTTAAAACCATATTAACTGCTAAAAATATAATCAATCTGGACCATCCAAGTTGTTATACAAATAATTGTCAAACCCATTTAATACCAGATCTTGACTTATTATTATAAAAGAAAATGCAGATCAAAACAATGAAACAGATAACAAAGGTTTGATCTAATTTGTCAAATAGTTAACATGTTGGTAGCAATCAATTCAACTTTCAGAGCAACACTCAAAATAAAAAGGTATTTATTAAGCAGAACGAAGTATTATAATATCTATCATATAAATGTTGGAAATTTAATCATACATTCATATTAGAAAGAATAAGTAGATCTAAAAGTAGGATCTAAATTAGATCTGCATCAAATTCCACATGATCAGAGATTGAAATGAAGCAACAAATTGAAAAAAGTTACAGATCACATACATTTATTATAGAAAAAGTGAAAAATAATCGACAATAAACGAAAATGAAAGAGTGATCAAAGTAGTAGGAATGTAAAAGAAAAAGAAAAAAAAAAAAGATCTATGATAAAACGAAACCGATCACAGCAAAATATAGAATTGATTATAAATAAAGTAAAATAGAGAGAGAGGAAAATATATACCTGGGAATTGAAATCCAAAGGAATATTTGGAAATGGAAGAAATTAAAAGGCAAAAACAAAAGGGTTTTTTTTTTGAGGTTTTGAAGAAAAGCAGAGGAATCAGAAAACAGAGAGACAAGTTACATACACATATATGTAAGTGTCTGTCTGAGAGTCACTGACACCCTATTTATGGGACGGACTGGCTAAGCCTTAAGCCTTAAGCCTATTCGGATTTGTGGGACACGTGGCAATCCAACTTAGCTTTGCCGACCTGTCTGGTCTGCCTTTTATGGGCCCCACCTTTTATTTTAAAACATTATGATTATGATTACGCGGCATGTCCGTGTTTACAACTGGAGCTATGCTAGTGCCACTTTATGTGGCACAAGCATTATTCTTACAACTGTGATCGATGCTAGCTCAATAATATATTTTGTTTTTCTATCAATTTATATATATTTTGTGTTATGTTTAAATGTAAACGCATTATTTTGTAAAGCTTATGTAATACTATTTACTTTATAATATTACTAGAATCACTCTTTATATTTTTATCAATTCAATGATAATTTCTACTTTCAATACGTGCTTGTTATCTTATAGGAGTATCTTTTTTTATCATTTTAAATTTTTATTTTTGTAATTAGTTTTTTTTAGAAGGATTTTTGTTATTAGTTTGGGTAAATAGATAATGTTGGATAAAATGTTAGATTAGTCTTTAAATAAATCTTATTTACTTGTAGTAGAAAGATTTAAGTTTCTTTCAAATTTAAATGTTAGGTTTAACTTCTAAAATCATCTATTTATATTGCTTGTTGTTAAATAAATATTATAGTAGGTTGAGAAATATTATTATTGAGAGAATAGTGAACCACATGTTCAAGAGAATTTCTTATAACATTTTTCTACTTGGGGGCTTGGGATGATTTAAGAAACTTTGGAACAAGTTTAAATTCTACAGTTTTATCTAAGTTTAACCAATTTCCTTTGATCTGATGCCATGATTAATTAGCGATAATCCCAAAAGTTCAAGCGGTTAGAAAATTGTGACATTTAACCATAATTCTAATAGAAGCATTACTCAGTTTATAATTTTTTTTAAAACCATATTAATCAATCCGGACCATCCAAGTTGTTATACAAATAATTGTCAAACCCATTTAATACCAGATATTGACTTATTATTATAAAAGAAAATGCAAACCAAAACAATGAAACAGATAACAAAGGTTTGATCTAATTTGTCAAATAGTTAACATGTTGGTAGCAATCAATTCAACTTTCAGAGCAACACTCAAAATTAAAAGGTATTTATTAAGCAGAACGAAAAGTATTATAATATCTATCATATAAATGTTGGAAATTTAATCATACATTCATATTAGATAGAGTAAGTAGATCTAAAAGGGGGATCTAGATTAGATCTGCATCAAATTCCATATGATCAGAGATTGAAATGAAGCAACAAATTGAAAAAAGTTACAGATCACATACATATATTATAGAATAAGTGAAAAATAATCGACAATGAACTACTAAAATTTAAGAGTGGTCCAAGTAGTAGGAATGAAAAATAAGATCTATGATCAAACGAAACCGATCACAGCAATATATGTTGGGAATTCAGCCGAAATTCCAACTTGTGAGAAACAAAAAAAAATAGAGAAAACACACGTCAAAGAAAAACAATCACATGCACAAGACAGTATTTACGTGGTTTGGCAAAGCTACAGTGTTTTTCTCTCTCTCTAAAAACACAACAACAATAACAAACCCTAATTACAAAAGTGGCTTTTATATCCTGCGCACAGGATTACAATGAGCTACAAAATGGGCTAAAAATAAACTAGGCTCCACAAAGCCCAACAATATAGAGAGAGGAAAATATATACCTGGGAATTGAAATCCAAAGGAAATTTGGAAATGGAAGAAATTACAGGGAAAAACAAAAGGGTTTTGAAAAGCAGAGGAATCTGAAAACAGAAGACACGTTACATATATAAGTGTCTGAGACTGACTCCTAAGACTGGAGACTTAAGCCTGTTCGAATTTGGGACACGTGGTAAACCAACGTAGCTTTGCCGACCTGTCTTTGAAAAAAAAAATAATGCTTAGCTCCACCAAAACACAAAAAACCACCATCTAGCAGTGGAGCTAAAACTATTTTCTTTAGCTTCATTGCTACCATGCACAGCTATCTATAGCTATGCACTGTAGCTGAGAGCTAAAAAAAAAAAAAAAAAATTTATTCCCCAACCGGATTAAAATAATATTTGTTCCTTTGTTTTTTTCTATTCTTTTATCCTCACCGTGCGTCTCTCTGTCTCACCTTCTCTCAAAACTCTCTTAAGCTCACTCTCTCAAACTCTTACCTCTCTATCTCACCGATGGTGGAGGTTGTGTGGGTAGATCAGCATCAGTGGGTGGCTGGGTTCGTCGGTATCGGTGGGCTGTGGGCTGTGGTGTGGTTGAATAGTCGCTGGGCTGTGGTGGGTAGATCGGTGTCGGTTGGGTTCATCAGCGTCGGTGGGTTGTGGTGTGGTTGGTGTGCTGTGGTGGGTCAGTGTGGTTTGTGAGTGGGTAGCTGGGTTCAATACGATGTTTGTGTGGGTGGGTTTGTGGGTAGATCGGTGTGTTCGTGGTGGTGGCTCGGGTGGGTTTCGTGGTGGTGGGTGTGGATGTTGCCTGGTAGGTCGAGTGGGTGTGGGCTTGATTTTTTTTTTTTCTTTGTTGTGGTGGTGGTGGTGGTGGCGGCGGCTGTGGTTGTGTGTGTGTGGTTGTGATGATTGTTCATTGTAGAAGAGATATTCTTTTATTGTAATTGATATATTATTTTATTGTATTGAAAGCTAAAATAGATCCACTACTGTAGCATGTTAGTAGGTAAAATAGATAAAATAACTTTTTGTTGTGCCAAATAGTTAAATTTTTAGCTCTACTATTATGGATGCTCTAAGATAGATCGGCACATTGGTTATGATTACGCGGCCTGTCCATGTTTGAAATAAAGTATTTTGTATCTTATGCTATCAAAAAAAAAAAAAAAAATTGTATCAAATCATTACACATCTTT
The DNA here is from genome assembly GCA_019022515.1 of Quercus aquifolioides. Taxonomy (NCBI): domain Eukaryota; kingdom Viridiplantae; phylum Streptophyta; class Magnoliopsida; order Fagales; family Fagaceae; genus Quercus; species Quercus aquifolioides. Next base: position 4,194,994 of record CM032331.1, read on the forward strand.
ATTGTATTAAAATTCAATAAATAAAAGACATGTGTACACAAATAACTACCAATTAATATGTTTTTAATTTGTTAGTGAGGTTTTTTTTTTTTTTGCTGACAAGTTTCACACATTTTGATACCATTGACATGGTAACATTTGATACCAAATACCTCTCTTTGTCTTTATTAATGCAATTACGCTTCATTTGTTTCAACGTAAAATATTTGCAGAAATAAACACATCTTTTTATAAAGCATATATAATAATATTTACTCTATAATATTACTAGAATAGTAGGATCACTATTTATATTTTTATCAATTCAATGATAATTCTGACTTTTATTTGCTTGTTAACCTATATCTTTTTTATTATTTTAAATTTGTATTTTTGTTAGTAATTTGGGTAAATAGATAAGGGTGGATAAATTGTTAGGTTAGTTTTTAAATAAATAAATCTTATTTACTTGTAGTAGATCAAGATTAAGTTTGTATTGAATTTATATGTTATGTTTATCTTCTAAACTAAAGTCATCTATTTATATGGCTTCTTGTTAAATAAATATAATAGTAGGTCTCAAATCTTATTATTGAGAATGTTCAAGAGAATTTCTTATATTTAGTGACTGATGAACTTGGGGCCTTGGGATGCTTTAAAAAACTGAGCACAAGTTTAAAATTCTACAATTTTATCTAAGCAACTTCAGCCCAAGTTTAAATTCTACAATTTTATCTAAGCTTAATTAGTCATGTTACTTGTTCCTAAAACTTATTCTGGATGCGCAATAAATCTACACAAAGAAGGCCGAAAACATGATTGTGGTAAAGGATGAAGTTAACACTTAACACCCTAGTTAATTTAACCACCAAACTAATAAGCACATTATTTTCCAAATGATTGATTTACTACATAACCAACTAGAGATCTTCAATAGTGACAATGTGATGCATATTGGTTTTGGTTTGACTTATGTACTATTTTCTTCACTGCCTAAAAATCTCTGGTATTTTGGATTGAACTAAATTCAAGCTTTGGCTCAACTTACTTGAACGAGCACTTACTGTCCTCATTCTTGTCTAGGCTCCTAACACATTGATTCCTCAATGGATAGAGGAGTTACTATGATCATGCTCAAATAAGAAGGTAGTAAAATCTATTTTTTCACTATTTTTCATCCAACCCAAAAAAAGAAAAAGAAAAAAGATTTAGAACATTAGCCTCATTACACAAACATGATAGGTAGACTTCTTCATGTCATAGATTGGCACGTTGGTTGTTGCTGTCATATGAAAATGAAGAACAATATATCAAACGACATGTTTGTAGACGTTTTTAATTAAAAGATAGGAATGTCTCCTAGAATTATCTCTGACCCAGGGGATGTATACTGTGTGGACGAGATGGAGCGCATGCATTTGCCCCACTGGCCTATGGAGATGGAGTGGCCCCAAAACTCAAACTCTTGCCTCTTGCTGTAGACCACAAGGTCAAGGTCCTCCAAAAAAAAGCTAGATGAAGTAGAACCCCACACCTGGTCACCCAGCACCAATGGTGGTGTAAACCTTAGTACCATGTCTGTGTCTTTATGTAAACACAGCAAACAAGATGCCTGAGGTGGCATTGGTAGCTCTATTGGCAAGAATGTATTCCAGCATAATGCATTCTGAAGAAGCCAATATTAATAATAATAGTAGTAGAAGCAACAATGATAACATCTTGGAAAAAAAAAATGAGAAAAATATTTGCTGACATGAAGAGAATGACCATTGTTGGATTCGCATTCTCACAAAAGAAATTGTGTATTCTGTACAGGTGGACTATTGCCACAAAGATGTGTTGTAGGAAACTCCTGCTACCCTCAATGCATCAAAATTCTCCTCAATCATAAGGCATCAAAAAGAGTTCTAAACTCGTAAATAAGAGAATTGAAGAGCAACAAAATATATATAACAATTCAAAGTATTGTCCAAATGATTGTTTCAATAGATGAGGATAGGGAAGATGGTGAAGAAGAAATTCTAACTAGTAGTCAGCAGGGAGAGAATTTACACTGCAATACAGATGTGGAAAATACCAGAATGGATGATTACCAAGGGAAGCATCTGGCATATGTTTTCTTCGCATAATCGAGAAAGAATTGGGATATATACCATCCAAATAATGTAAGGTGTAGTTGCCATTTGCACAGCCAACGTCGTATATGCAATTAGAAGGTTGTTGGCTACCTTTCCATCTGGTTATTTTGCGAAAACCAGAGCCCTTTTCATTATCTAAAAACAATGCTTGATCTCTAAAGCTCCGCCTCTTCACCCATTTCATCATTGAAATATTTAGTTCATAAGGGCAATTGCGTGCCAAATTTTTCCATCTATTTTACACTAAGAATTTACTTTTCTCATTTTACACTACCACTTTTCTAAAACACACAAATTAGTTCATCTATTTTACAATCTATTCTATTTAAATAATAATATTTTTTTATTTTTTTATTATTATTCTTTTGTTCCTATCTCTTTATCTTTTCTTTGTACTTATCTCTTTATCTTTATCTTTATCTTTATCTTTGTCATTACCTGTCTCAGACCAATCTTTTGTCCCTCCTCCGCTTCTTCTTCTTCCTTTCACGGCCACTTCTTCTTCTTCCTTTCACGTGTCAGATCACCTCCCATCCACAAGTAGCTATTCTTCTTCTTCCTCTTCTTCTACTTTTTCTTCTTTCTCTCATAGTTAGATCAGCTCTCCACCACAAGCACCACAAGAATCAAAACACACAAGCACCAATCTATGTCGACCCACAAGCACTGACTCCGTCGACCCACAAGCATCGATCTCCGCCACCAGCACCGATCCACAAGCATCAAAACTCATTTTTGTCAACCCACAAGCACCGATCTCCGCCTTCAGCACCAATCCACAAGCATCCAGACCCATTTCCATCGATCCACAAACTCTGATCTCTGCCACCAGCACCGATCCACAAGCGGCCAACACCAACACCAATCTCTCTCTCTCTCTCTCTCTCTCTCTCTCTCTATTGGTTTGTTCGTGTGGGTGTGTTTGTGTATCTCTGTGTTGATTTATCTGTGTGGATGTGTTTGTTTGTATCTGAGGAAAAAGAAGATGAGAAGAAGAGAAGTCTGAGACTGAGTTCATTTTGCACACGGAGAAGAGAGAGAGAAAAAAAGTACGAAATTATGAAATTAATAAAATAATAGTATGCACAGCTACAGTAACCGTGTATATATACACTGTTACTGTAGTAAATGTGTAAATATGTAAATATACACGGTTTTAGAAGGACTGGTGTGGGAAGTTTTGTGGCTTAAATGTGTAAAATTCATCTTTTTTTCTATTATACAAGAGTTAATGTGAATGCTCTAAGGAATTATTATTCCCAGTAATAAATAACAATTACATTACATTATCACAGTGCCTATTACCTTAGTTTTAAAAATCAAATTGGTTAAAGAACCAAAAATAGGTTTGATTTTCACTTGAACTAATTGAACCGACGGTTTCTCCCGTTCAACTATCTGTTTTACCAAACTGGTTCCAAGTTCGGTTTTCGATTGAACCAATTGGTCCAGTCCAATTTTTAAAATAGTGTCTATTACAATTTACCAAATATGCCATTAATTCATTCTTCTATGAAAATTCAAATTAGGTGAGGAGAATAAAACTAATTACACGTTCATTTCTTATGTATAACTAATTTGCATATTAAAAATGGAGGGACTAGAGTCAAGATCGATAGTTAGGAACCAAATCCGAACAGAAATTGATTTGAAGTCACGAGGTTTAGTGTCTAGGAAACATAACAAGATAGTCAAGTTGACCACCAAAATGATCCATGCACAACCATAAAAAGGAGAAACAATTGGAGTGCTAGACATAGCCTAAAATATGATTTGCATTAATGGCTTTCCCAACACTTCTCTGAACAATTGATGGGGTTGAAAATATTATATCTTGTATCTGGCATGTATGTCATCTCCCTCGCAGCAGGTGGGTCTCACACATCTGTGGGACCCACTTGCTGTGAGAGAGATGGCATATACACCGAATACACAATATAACACCTCGATAGGGTCCACTAAATTTGATTCAATATGGTTCAAATAGTGAAAATAATACTTTCCAAGTGAGATAATCCCCGACTTACCTCTTAGCTTAGCTCTTTTGGAAGATTCAATAATCTAGAATTCCACTCCTAATTGCACTTTTTCAGTTCGAAGTGCTTATAAGTCGGCCATGGAGATGCGGGATCAACCTAATACGGGTAGTAGCTCTAATGATAATGATCTTAAGAAATTTTAGAAAAGGCTTTAGGGTCTACCAAAGCCTTCTTTGGTTAGCACGGATCTCTTATCAACGCAGCTAACGGTTGCACAAATTTCATATCATCGTGACTGAATTCCTGGAGCAATTCTAGATAGATTGATGTAGATAATTGGTGCAAAGTTTTCAATGCAACACACTTCAATGGATGAACTAGAAGTACAGGTTTTTAATCGATAAAGACATTTGTGCGCACCCAAAACCGAAACCCGTTGGGCTGGGCCTCACTTGGGCTCACAACTTACTTGTACAGTGGGTTTGGATTTCCTACACTGGGTCGTTCTAAATGCCAAGGCTCAATGGAACCACTTTCCTCTCCTCGGGGGTCTGAACCACCTCCTCACTCTGTATTCTCTCTGTTTACACTCTTCCTTCCCTCAATTCTCCAACCTTTTTCTTCTCAAAACTTCTTGTATTTATAGTTCACAGAATAGTGGAGAGGTCATAATTATTTGCCAGTAAGTGCAACCGGCGGTCCAGTATTATCGATCGTAAATGGGTGGTTAGGTGGGCATGGGAAGCGGTGAGGGTGGCGTTGGAACTTGGTTCCCACCTCCACGATAGTTCCCGGCAGCGGTGCCTCTCCGAGGCACGGCCGGGTAGGTACAGGGCGGGGTGTCCCGCGAGCCGTATGTTCATCAATGCTCGGGAAGGGGTTTGCCGAGAAACGATGTAAAGGCAAAGCTTGGGCCTGCAGCATGCGTGGCTCGGGGGTGGGCCGTTAGGTAGAGGGAGACCGGCCTTATGGGCCATATACCCAGGCCAGGGTCCAAGGCCCATTATGGGCCATGGTGCGGGGGCCGTACAATAGCCCCCCCTTGATTCGCTCCCCATTCCCGGGGGTGAATCAAGGATCACGAGGGGTAAATGCCCGTCTGGGAAGTCGAAGGGTCAGTGCCCGGTCGTTGATGGGCGCATTAATGCGCGTCTCAAAAGACGCGTTTGGAATTGATTGACGGCCTATCAGCCATCATTGTCTGACGGTTCGTGAACCGAGGCGTCGCGCGTGTGGCAGTGGAAGCGGCGGTCCGCGTGGTTTCCTTCCAGTGGATCATTAACTGCCTCTCATTCTACTCCCCACGCCTATAAATAGTCCCTCTAGTCAATGACTCTCACTTTCGCATTCCTTACCTCTCAGTATCCTACTCTGCCGAGCATCCCTCTTTCGTGGTTCATCTACTGGCCCAGAACACACTTCCTCCTTAGAGCCCACAGTAAGTTCCTTTCCCTCTTCTTGCTTTTTCAGTTCAGCCATTTCAGTCTATTCTTTGATATTCATAGCATTTCTTTTCCCTTTTATTGAAAACACTCGTTTTGGAAAAAACATGAGTTACTCCTACCTCCTTTCTTCCGAGCATGCTTTGGCTAGATTTAGGGAAGTATATAATGTTCCCAGTGACGTAGATATCGCCTACTGCAATATGGGCGATATTGACATCCAGAGGCGCCGTGGTGAAAGCACGGTGTTCTTTCCCTTGATGGCCATCCTAGAAGGTGGGCTTAGGTTCCCGGTTGACCCTCTAATTCTTAGTACCCTTAGATTCTACGGCCTTTATCCCGACCAACTCCCTCCCAACTTTTACCGGGTAGTGAGTTGCGTGAGTAGGCTGAACCAGTTGTACGGGTTGCAACTAAATCACTATGATATTAATCAGATGTATAGTTTGTGCGGCAACATTGAGTCTGACTATTATATAAAGACTAGGGATGTGAGGGTACAGCTTATTTCATGCCTACCAGACTCAAATCGTAACTCGGCTAAAGATTTCATTCGGGTGAGCGGCAATTGGTTTGCCGAGGAGATCCCCTGTGCGTTTTCGCCGCGTGACGTTGGTCGGTGACTAGCTTTTATTTACTTTGGTCTCTTTTGATTTCGGTCCGGTTATGTAATCGCTAACCCTTATTTCCTTTGTGCAGAGAGCAAAAGATTCAAGCCGGACATCAGAGTGGTACATGTTCGGGACCTGAACTTCGTGCTCAGGTCGGAAATCTTCGTGCACACGGACGGACAACTCCGAGCGTCGCACCTCATCCTCGGTGTCAATCCCGTCTACTCAACTTGGCAGGCGTTCAACCAAGCTTTGCTAGTCGACAGCCCTCTCATCTCATATATCGACGTCCGGCACGCAAACTTCCTCCCCCCAAGGCTAACTGTAGGCGAGGCACGTGATCTCGGTCCCCGGTACATTTGTTCAGACGAGCGACAGCCCATCCATGACGAATCAGCCGAGCGCGTATCTGCTGAGCGTAGGAGACGCGTCCACGAGCAAATCCAGCAAGAAGCTCCTGCTCAGCCCGAGAGAACCGTAGAGCCCGAGGCTCCTGTTCGGGAAGTGGGGGGTGCAACCGCAGAACCGACTGACTCTTCGGAAACAGGATCCGATCAAGGCAACGCCATGGTGGCTAGGAGGAAGATGACGATAGACCGATTCGTCCCGAGTGCCCGGCCTGCCGTGCAGCAACACCAAACCCCCGGCCGAGATGCTTCGCCTCCCGCTGTCCCATCAACCCGAGTTCGAAAAAGGCCGCGCACAACCGATCAGCCTCAGACGGGCTCGGGCAACGTGCCCCCCCTACCCTCGGCCGGTATCGTCCTCCGGGAACCGGTAGCACAAACCGGGATAGACCTGGCATCTACTTCCCGGGCTCCGGCAGCATGGCGACCCTCCTTCCAACTTGGCGGCGAGCCTCTTCCATCGACGGCCAGTGCCCGAGTATGGGACAAAGGTCATGGTGCCCGCGTGGCGCAGAGTCTGGCGCGCGACATCCTCTTGCCCGAGGACTTGCACGCCTTCACGGAATCGACGGATGAGTCTTTGGGGAGGCGTTTGCAGTGGCACACCATAGCGGTAACTGTTTCACTTTTCTTTACGATTCTCGGTTTCCCATTTGCTTATGTACATGTACTTTCCATTTTACCTTACAAAGTGAATATTGTGTGGTCAGGCTGCGCAAATGTCGTACGTTGTGGACGGGAGGATGAAGGAGCTGGCCGAGGACGTTGAGCGGGAGAAGGCTCTAAAGGATGTCGCCGAGGCCACGGCGAAGGAGAAGTCGAAAATTGCCGAGGAGGCAAAGAATAAAATTGCTACAGCCGTAAAGGCCCAGGCTCTTGCCGAAACGAAGTCTGAGAAACTGGAACTGCAATTGGGGGGCACCGAGCTTAAATTGGCGGAGGCTCAGAGCTTGAATACCATGCTGGAAGGGCAATTGGCCGACTCGAAGGCGGCGCTGGAGGCTTGTGAAAACAAGTGGTATAACGAGGGGTTCGCGGATGCCGAGAATTCGGCGGAACCGGTCATTCGCCAGGCCCACAGGCTCGGATATGAGGAGGGTTGGTTCGCCGCTCTTCAAGCATTGGGGATTCCCGAGGATTCTCCGTTGAGGGATCGCAGCAAGATCCCTTTCCCGAGCATCCCCCACACCGAGAATCCCGCGCCCCTTGTTATCGACGAAGAAGAGACCTCCAACATGAGGGAACTGGTGAACGCCATTGATTCTCATGCAGTGCCGACCGATATGGAGTGGACCAGCCACCCCGATGTCGAAGACCGAACCGGGGAGGACATCCAGCCGCCAACTCCTCACGCCGACCAACACTCCCAAGAGGACGCATCCTCCGCCCATGCGGCGGATATCTAAAGTTGAAAGCCAGCCCTTCTTCATTTTTCCTTCTTTTGAGAATTTAAATGAGCGGAATTGCCTATGTCACCGGGTTGTGGTGACGGGATAACTTGTTTATGTTGTCTTTTCTTTATTTCGAGTTGCCGGGTTTTGGCAACAAAACGTTAATTTAGGTTTTATGTTTTAATATGAATGCTTTATCGTGTTGCTCTTTCGTATTGACCGAGTAATGAACTCTTGTTGGTTGCCTCTTTATTGTGATGTGTCCGACCATGGTAAGGCCTCCACATGCTCGGCGATAATGATCTAACCGAGGGTCATGTTTTTCTCTTAGGATGAAATGACTAAGGTTTTCACGTGCTCGGTGATAGGATCGAACCGAGGGTCAGGCTTCTTTCCTTGGAGTTAATCGTTCAGGTTTCCACCTGCTCGGTGATAGGATCGAACCGAGGGTCAGGTTTCTGTCCTTAGAACAAAAAGGCTAAGGTTTCCACCTGCTCGGTGATTAGGATCGAACCGAGAGTCAGGTTTCTGTCCTTAGAACGGGCCGTTAAGGTTTCCGTCTGCTCGGCGATAAATCGAACCGAGGATCAGGCTTCTGTCCTTAGAACAAATCGGCTAAGAATAAACATTGCTCGGTGAACGGGATCAAACCGAGAATTTTGTTTAGAACAGTGCGGATCTGCATGAAAAACATCATTAGTATAACTAACAAAACATGTACAATAGGTTGCGGTTAACTTTATGCTCGGAGAATCGCCCATCAATGATAGTACTTCTTGAGATTATGGACATTCCACGGTCGGGGCAGTTGTCTCTCGTCTAGGTCTTCCAAGAAATAAGCCCCGGTGCCAGCCACAGCTGTGACCCTATAGGGTCCCTCCCATGTCTGTGCCAATTTCCCGGCACTAGTGTCCCGCATGTTGCCCACGGCTCTTCTGAGAACCAAATCCCCGGAGACAAACTCCCTCGTTCTCACGCCTCGGTTGTATCTCTGGGCAAGCTTCTGCTGATATTCCGCGAGCCGTATTGTCACCATCTCGCGGTACTCTTCCACCTTGTCCAGATATCCTACCATCATTTCGTCGTTTTCGGCGTGATCGAACCCCGCTACTCGCGCACTGCATAGATTCACCTCGGTAGGGATCACGGCTTTCGCTCCGTACGTGAGAGAGAAGGGGGTCTCCCCCGTGGACCGTCTAGGAGTGGTGCGGTATGCCCACAAGACTTTGGGAAGTTCCTCGGCCCAGTTTCCCTTTGCTCCCTCCAACCTCTTCTTTAGCCCACTCACAATCACCTTATTCACGGCCTCGGCCTGACCGTTGCCCTGTGGGTAAGCAGGAGTCGAGTACCTGTTTTTGATGCCGAGACCACTGCAGAACTCTCGGAACGCCCGGCTGTCAAACTGTAGCCCATTGTCAGATATGATAGTGTTCGGCACCCCGAACCTGGTGATGATATTTTTCCATACGAATTTCTTTACTTCCACATCTCGTATGTTGGCCAACGCTTCAGCCTCCACCCACTTGGTAAAATAGTCGACGGCCACCAAAATGAACTTTTGGCCACCAGTTGCCCGAGGGAACGGGCTGATGATGTCCAGCCCCCATTGGGCAAAAGGCCAAGGACTGCTGATCGGGTTCAGGTGGCCCGCGGGCTGATGGATCAGAGGGGCGTGCTTTTGACACTGCTCACACTTAAGCACATACTCGGCGGCGTCTTTCTGCATCTGAGGCCACCAAAACCCCTGAGTCATCGCTCGGTGCGCCAATGAACGTCCCCCGACATGGCCGCCGCACACCCTAGAGTGGAGCTCCGCCAAGAGCTCGCCCACCTTCTCCGGGCGTAAGCACAAGAGGTACGGCCCACCGAAGGACCTTCGATACAAAGTCCGGTCTTCTGCCAACCAATACCGAGGAGCCATCCTACGGATCCTGACGCCCTCCTTTTCGTCACTCGGCAGTCGGTCGTCAGCCAGAAAGTCGATAATGGGGTCGATCCAGCACGGGGCAGGGGCTGCGATGGCCGTGACCTTGATCCCTGTAGTTCCCGAGTCGCTCATTACCCTGACGCTCGGCTCCGAAATAAGCTCGACTTTGATTTGCCGTGGTATCTCCTCGGTTACTGACGACGCCAGCGTGGCTAGGGAGTCAGCGTGTCTGTTCTGTATTCGGGCTATGTGGAAAACTTTCACCGTGTTGAAGCCGGTCATAACTAGCCTTGCTTCTTCTAGGTACGCTTTCATCCGGGGATCTCGGGCTTCAAAACTGCCCTGCACCTGATTAACCACCAGACGAGAATCCGAGTATAGCTCAATCTCCCGAGCCCCCAGGTTCGAGGCTACCCTCAGTCCGGCCAGAAAGGCCTCGTATTCCACCTCGTTGTTGGATGCCCTGAAACCCAATCTAAACGAGTGTTCTAGTCGTATTCCTTCGGGGGTGATCAAAACAACTCCTAAACCGGCACCCGTGGAGCTCGACGCGCCGTCTACGAATATCTTCCACGGTCGAGCCTCCAGTTGGCAAACCATCTCCCCCTTCTCTCTGGGCGAAAACTCAGCGATAAAATCCGCAAGGACCTGGCCCTTCACCGAGCTTCGAGGTCTGTACCGTATGTCGAAGGAACCAAGTCGAGTCCCCCATTTGGCTATACGGCCCGTGAAATCCGACCTCTTCAATAACGACTGTAAAGGGTACTCGGTCAGGACGTGTACGGTGTGAGCTTGGAAATAGTGCGGCAACTTCCTGGTGGCGTGTATCAGGGCTAATACGAGCTTCTCCAAGGGCAAGTATCTCGTCTCGGCGTCGACAAGGGTTTTGCTGATGTAGTACACGGGTTGCTGGATCCCTTTGTCCCTCAGTAGCACGGCACTCACAGCGTGCTCGGATACCGCCAGATACATGAATAAATCCTCACCTGCCTCTGGTGCCGCAAGCATAGGCGCTCGCGCCAAATAAATCTTCAGATCCACAAAGGCCTCTTCGCACTCCTCGCTCCACCGAAATCCAGTCCATTTCTTCAACAGTTGGTAGAATGGTCGGCAGCGATCTGCGAATTTTGAGATGAACCGGTTAAGGGCGGCCAGCATCCCGGTTAGTATTTGCACTTCCTTCGGGTTGCTAGGTGGCTTCAGTCTTCTCACTGCTTCTATCTGGTCGGGGTTGACCTCAATTCCCCGTGTACTGATCAGGTACCCCAAGAACTTCCCGGCCCCTACGCCAAACGCGCACTTCTCCGCATTAAGGCGCAACTTGTGCCGTCGGAGAACCTCGAAAACCGCCTGGAGGTCCCCCATATGCAGGGCTTCCTGTTTGCTCTTAACCACCATGTCGTCAATGTACACCTCGACCGTGCGCCCTATCTTGTCTCGGAACATTCTCGTCATCATTCGTTGGTAGGTAGCCCCGGCGTTCTTCAGTCCGAAGGGCATCCTCGTGTAGTGGTAATTTGCCTCCGGGGAAATGAACGCCGTTTTTTCTTGATCCTCGGGTGCCAGGGCGATCTGGTGATACCCTTGGAAAGCGTCCAGAAAGCTCATCCTCGGGTGCCCACACGTGGCGTCCACCAGCTGATCAATCTTTGGCACGGGAAAAGGGTCTTTCGGGCAGGCTCTGTTCAGATCGGTGAAATCGACGCAGACCCTCCACTTGCCGTTCTTCTTCTTCACTACCACGGTGTTCGCCAACCAATCCGGGAAGAAGATTTCCCGAATCACCCCTGCCTCCTTCAATCTCTGAACTTCCCCTTTTACTACCCCGGAGTGCTCCCAGGCCGATCTCCTCGGCCTCTGCTTTTTAGGGGCGAACGAGGGGTCAACTCCAAGTCTATGCACGATGAATTCGAGATCCACCCCGGGTACCTCGTATGGACTCCATGCAAATACGTCCACATTCTGTATTAGGAGTAGCAACATCTCTACTTTTTCCTGGTCCTCCATGCTCTCCCCTACTTGGAAGTACTTGTCCGTATCCGGCAACACCTTTACCCTGAGCATGTTCTCGGCGCGCGCGACCTCCTCTGGCGGGCCCTGTAATTGCTATAATGGCGTCCCCGACGACGAACATTTGGGATCGGCCTGATCCTTCTGGTCGGTTTGCTCCTTCTTCCAATCGACCATGGCGATCAAACATTGCCTGGCCGCCTGCTGACTTCCTTGTATCACCGTGACACCATAATCAGTATGAAACTTGACCCTCATGTGCAGAGTGGACGGGACAACCCCTATGGCATGTATCCATGGCCTCCCTAGAATCGCCGTGTAGGGGGAGTATGAGGTAACTACGAAGAAGCTCACCATCACCTCCTTGCCCCCCATGTTCACGGGCAGAGAGATTTGCCCCTCGGGCGCCATCATTTTCCCATCAAACCCAACCAGGGGAGTGTTGTACTTCGACAGATCCTCATTCCTCAACCCGAGCCCCCTGAATAGGTCCGGGTACATAACATCCGCTCCGCTTCCCTGGTCTATCATTATCCTCTTCACAACGAAGCCGCCAATCCTTGCCGTGACTATCAATGCGTCGTCGTGCAGCTGAATGGTTCCTTCCAAATCACTGTCGTCGAAAGAGATCGGCTCTCGGGTAGGTCTGATCCTCTTCGCGGGAGGCAGCACGCCCGTACTCCCCTCTACCGATATCACTGTCAACACCTCCTTCCCTTTTGCCGTTGAAATGCCCCTCGAGGCGACGTGGATAACATCAATTATCCCAAGAGGGGGCGGAAGGGGATTTCCTCTGTGCGGGGCGCCATGCCCTGTTCCTCGATCCCCGGCATCCGTCACAAAATCCTTGAGGTGTCCTGCCTTAGCCAACTGCCCGAGATGGTCCCTTAACACTCGGCACTGCTCGGTAGTATGCCCCCGGTCTTTGTGGTAGGTGCAGTATAGGTTCTGATTCCTCCTAGAGGGGTCGCCAGCCATCCGGTTTGGCCATCTGAAGTACGGCTCGTGCTTGATCTTATCCACAATTTTATACACGGGCTCCTTAAACGTCAAGTTCACCTCCCCTGCTTGCGCTACCGGCTCTTGAATCCTCAAATTTCCCCGTGCCCTCTGTTGAAAACCGCTCAGCCGAGGACGATCTGTCACATGTGCCTTGCCTTTGCTTTGTATCCTATCATCTTCCAACCGCTTGTACTCCTCGATGCGCCTCATCAGCTGCCTCATGTCCTCGGGAGGCTTCTTAGTTAATGATTCTCTCAACCCCGACTCGTCAGGCAATCCCATTCTAAAAGTGCTCGCTGCAATCTTCTCGTTCCCTCCGCCAATCTCGTTGTAGAGCTCCCAGTATCGGCTAGCGTAATCACGGAAGGTTTCCCCTGCCCTCATCTTCATAGACAGCAGCGCGTCCACCGGTTGCTGTTCCCGGCTGCACGTCACGAAACGGGAACCGAACTCCTGTATTAGCTCGGCGAAACTGTGAATGGAGCCCTTGCGCAACCCGTTGAACCACCTTAAGGCCGTGGGACCAAGGCTGGAGGGAAAAACCTTGCACATCAGAGCGTCATTGCGGGTATGCAAAGACATCATCTGGATATAGTGGCTGACGTGCTCCACGGGGTCCGTTTTCCCACCATACGAATTGAATGGCGGGCGAGTAAATCTGTCCGGCATCGGTGCTCGCTCAATATCTGCTGAGAATGGTGACCGAGCCGCCCTGCGCAATGCACGGCTCATAGCATCCATGGCCGCATTCCTCGGCCGTCCCTCTGGAGACTCCGAGCCCCGATTCCCGTATTCCCGTGACCGAGAGCGATTTCGCCGCCGGTGAGATTCTACTGAATGGGAGCGGTCTCGGCGACGACGGGACTCCCTCGAGTGCGAGCGCTCCCTGTGGTGGCGGGATCCTGATTGATTCGATCCCATCCCGCGTCTCTCTTCTTCGGCGTCTGGCCTTCTCTCTCGGTCGTCTTGACCGGCTCGGCGGCGCTCGTTTCGTGCTTCCAATTCCAGGTCTTGTACTAACCTCCGTAGCCGCTCAAGCTCTTCATCCCTGACGTCGGGCTGCCTATGCCGGGAAGCATGGGATACCGTTCTCCCCGTTTGATACGACCCTTCTCCAAGGCCGGACCGTTCTTCCAGTTGCTCGTAAGCCGGATCCTCGCGTCTCTTCTGCCTCTGTTCCCGCCAGGTGGAGCCCCTGGAAGACCCTGCCGAGCCACTCTCGGCGTTACCTCCAGACATCTTTCCTGTATACGAGTCTCGGCGGAACCACTGCTTAGTAGGATTTCCCACAGACGGCGCCAATTGTGCGCACCCAAAACCGAAACCCGTTGGGCTGGGCCTCACTTAGGCTCACAACTTACTTGTACAGTGGGTTTGGATTTCCTACACTGGGTCGTTCTAAACGCCAAGGCTCAATGGAACCACTTTCCTCTCCTCGGGGGTCTGAACCACCTCTTCACTCTGTATTCTCTCTGTTTACACTCTTCCTTCCCTCAATTCTCCAACCTTTGTCTTCTCAAAACTTCTTGTATTTATAGTTCACAGAATAGTGGAGAGGTCATAATTATTTGCCAGTAAGTGCAACCGGCGGTCCAGTATTATCGATCGTAAGTGGGTGGTTAGGTGGGCATGGGAAGCGGTGAGGGTGGCGTTGGAACTTGGTTCCCACCTCCACGATAGTTCCCGGCAGCGGTGCCTCTCCGAGGCACGGCCGGGTAGGTACAGGGCGGGGTGTCCCGCGAGTCGTATGTTCATCAATGCTCAGGAAGGGGTTTGCCGAGAAACGATGTAAAGGCAAAGCTTGGGCCTGCAGCATGCATGGCTCGGGGGTGGGCCGTTAGGTAGAGGGAGACCGGCCTTATGGGCCATATACCCAGGCCAGGGTCCAAGGCCCACTATGGGCCATGGTGCGGAGGCCGTACAACATTATATCAAATTTTGTCAATCAACATTGAAGGTGTTTTTAAACGGATCCTTTCGAATATTTAAAGTCTAATTTTTTTTTTTTGGGTTCCTACATAAAAGTAAAAGAGGAAACAAATTAATATATTAGGAAAATTGAATGTTAAAAGCCTCCTAGAATCCATCTCTGAACAGTGGACGTATACCATGTGAAAGAGATGGGTCGCAATGGAAGGCCCATGTGCCTCCACTGGGCCATGAAGATGGAGTGGACCCAAAACCCAAACTCTTGGGTCTTACTGAAGACCTATCAAGGTTCTGTCAAATAACCATAGTTTGCTTCTTGCCCATAGTGCAGACTATTATGAACACTTAGTTGTTGACGTGTAACTCATGCCATCCACAAGCATGGAAATTATCTACAAATATGTATTTCACTAATACATTTTAATTTATACGAGAAACTTTGATTCTACTCCACTCAAAGATACATATCTGCCTTTTCCTTTCTTCCTTTGGGTCATGAATACAAATCTACCAAAATTTCAATAACTCTCAATTGACAATCTTCAACTCTCTCTGATCATGCAATGTTGCTGTTGCTTCCTCCTAGGTGGTCTTTGAGGATTTCTCTTAGGTAGTCTAGTTGCTCTGAGCTGCCTTGAAGTTCATCCCACTAGAAAAAATAGACCAAGAAAGCCATTTTATCAGTTGATTTAAATTGGGAAGAAACAAACAAATAACAAAAACAAAAACAAAAGAGGGAGGGGAAACGAAAACAAACAAACAGATGGACCATAATACTTCATCAGGACTTCAATTACCTTGTCCAGAACATGTAAGAATGGTATGCCATGGATAATAATCCACAATTCAATATAAAGATGTTACAAAGTCGTGTTTTGTTCTCATGAGATAGTCATCACTCAGAATCAACATGTTTATGAGGCAATTTAAAATTTGTATGGGCTAAATTTGTGCCCTGCTCAACAAATATTTGAAGATGTGTAACACATTGTAGTTGCTCATGTCCAAGTCAAGCAGCCCTCTCTCTTATGCAGGACCAAAGATATCAATCAAGGCATACAGCCTCTAATGCAGGCAATTTTTGTGCCCAAATCACTTTAGTGAATACTGTATTGTTTGATCAATTTGGAAACAAAAGCAATAACAAAAATGCAGTGATGACAAAACCAAGCTAATATTTGGTGTACTAAGATTGAAGAATTTTTTCCATTGAGTAGACTCCCTGTTCTAGAATAGCTGGCCACAAATATGCATGGCAGGTCACCCAATAATAAGCAACTACCAAATAGAGATCTAAATGAGTCCCTAATAATATGCGCATTTTCACTTGGTTATGCAATATGTACATAGGTTATAGGTGTCTTTACCAATAATGACTATGAACAAGATGTCTAAAGTGATACTGTTAAATGCTTTCATATTTTAATATGAGAATTATATATGTGAGTGGAAATCATAATATAGAATTTTGAAAAAAAAAAAAAAAAAAATTGTCTTGTTCCAACTCAACTTTAGGGTCTGGAAGAATATTGACTCAATCCTATATTTCTAATGCAGTCTGGTGGTTGAGCGCAAGGCACTGTATGTATGTATTTTAGGGGGTTGGACTTTGCTATAGAAGTAAGACCTTCAACAGGGGGCATTGGTTCCAGATATGCAACTTATTTACTCCAGGGAAACTGTGTTCATCCACAAAAATATACTACTCGAATGTTTTCGTATTTATACGACACTGTATTATCATAGAGCCTATTCAGATAGAAAAATAAATAAACAAGAAGTCTAGATAAGAAGTCTATGGTGTTCAGTTTGTTTGGAGTTAATTGGGTAATGCCAAAGTTGTTGATTTACTAGCTTGTTGGCAAGGGAGGGTTGGTCATCATTGGAATGGAGTTATTTGGATGGTTGCTCCCCATTGTTTGATGTGGTGTCTTTGGCAGGAGAGAAATGACCAAAGCTTTGAGGATTTTGAGAGAACCTTTCTGGATCTTAAATTATTTTTCTTTTAAACTATATTGGATTGAATCACAGTTGGAGGAAGTTATAGACTATGATTGGTTTGTGATTTGATAGATCATTGTAATTTGCGTGCTTGATTGTATTGTCCACAGTTCTATACATCCTGTATTCTTGGAGTTGGCGACTTTTTTTTTTGGTCTCAAAAAAATTCATTATTATCCAAAAAACAAAGTCTAGATAAGATGGCTCAATTGATAAAAGGGATATTATACTGAACTCAACTAAGCCTTACCTTCAACTAAGGATCTATATTCATCCATTGGTGAATAAGTATTATACTAACCATCAATCTACTCAACCCTCCCTTCTCTAGGCTTGAAATTGATTGTGCAGAAGATTAGTTAACAAAGCATGACATAAGTGGAGTTTATAAAAGGGACACCAAATATAGGCATAAAACTTTTCTATGAAAAAAGGACTTAGCTATGGGTGTTTGGTGATCACATATATGTCCAACTTTCATGTTTGTTTGTTTCTGTATAACACCCACCATTTGAATCATTTGACGGCCGTATCTATCTACTCATGTCATGTTGTGTTGACGTGGTGCTCAAAGGTGAAAAGAAAAGGGTCTAGCGTAACCCAAATAATATCACACTACATGCATAAATGATGAAAAAATTATATTTACCATTAATTTGAAGGTAATCTTTTTTGTATATCCATACAAACAGACACACACATGTGCATCTGTACATATATAAAGTGAGTGCCTAATTAGACATGGGGTAAGATTTGTTAGAAACACAGTCCATAACTTTTGTGGGACTACATATATTGCCAGACACTGTTGATTACTTCTTCCCACTGCTTTCATGCATACAAAAGATCATCTTGATTCGAGATGAGGGGCTATTCTATCTATATAGTGCTCAAGGTTTATGATATATAAGTAAAAACACCCATGCTTTCATTGCATGTGCATGTGACATGTATATGTTGATATGGTAAAAATTTATATAACTGCAAACAGATTATTAAGCAAGGGCATAAATATAACTGAGCCAAAAAAGTCTCTTAAAGATGTTAACTTCTATCACCATTCTTTTTCTTTTTGGCCAAGGCCTTCTTATGATTTTCAAAATGGTATGTAAACCAAGTTGAGTGATATCTGCTAAAGCAAAGAATTATCAAATTTCAGGAGAATGTAAAACATGAAAACTCACCTCTTGATTTGACAATGAATAGACCTTCCAACCAGCAGCAGTAATGTAGCGGCGTTTCAGCATGGTATGCCCTAAAGGTGCCCCTGCAGAGATATGATTAATGGCAATCTAAATCATTAGTTGTTCAAAAAACTCACTCAAATATCAGCAGACAGGACATGCTACACTGTTATAAAAGTAGGCAATACTCACCGGTATTCCTTGAGAAATGAGTTGGCCCATCAATCTCCAAAGCAACCTTCTTATCAACCAAAACTGCATCTAAAGTATACCCATCCACAACATATTCTAGGACCCAATCGAGGCCAGTGCTAACTGAGAAGACGAGCTACCTCCTTCTGAAATGATGAAGTTGTTTTCGTATTAAACCTCTTAGTTTTTCTTGCATGAGAAATTTTGTCCTCGAGAGCACTCCTTAGAGATAACTGAAGATGTGAGTACTCTAGCTTCAAGCATTGGTTCACAAGATGAACTTGAGAAGCGAACATGATATCCTCCCTATACTGCTCTGAAATCCTTTGCTCCTCGAAGTGGCTCAGGGTTCTCCATAAATGAGAAAAGAAATTCCGTTCCATTTGTCCAAAAACAGCATAAGACCAAGCTATATTTCCAAGTTGATCCCTATTGAAATTGAGGACAGGAGATCTTAAAGCTTGATCAGAATCAATATCTTTATTGCTGTCCAAACTGCTATCTTCACAGAATTTAAATTGGCTAGCATTCTTGAAGACATCATCTAAAGATTCAAGCAAAGGGTCAACAGGCTCATGTAAAGAAGCAAAAGCCCACAAGACCTGAGCAAGTTCCTGCTCCTGGAAAGTGTGAATTATATCTGATGCCCTTTTTGACAATTCTGAAAAGAGTTCAGAAGCAGAGTGCTGCATTGAAGCAAAAGCACCCGCAACATTAGCAACATTCTGAGAATTGAATTCTGAAACTTTGGTTAAGGCCACCTCTGCAACTCTATCCATTTCTGATAGATAAAGAAGCTCACCTCCAATCTTGGACAATGCCCATGATATATTCGAGATACCTTGAGCTGAACATTCTGGTAAGGCCGCCATTGCAATACCCACAAGCATAGACATCTCTCTTTGACGGGCAAAAGCCAGCCTACGTGTTTCTGTCATTGAAACCTTCTCCATGTTCTTAGCAATACGATGAAGAGCAGTAGCAATGTTAAACGGAGAGAGAGGTGAGGGGCTTAAGCCTTTCCCAACAGCCATGATTGTGTCAGCAGTAACCTCCAACACTTCCTCTGCAGTCTGTGCTTCTATAATAGCTTTGTTCAAGCTAATTTCTTTCCTACGATCAGAGGGCCCCGAAAATTGGGACAACCTCTGAACAAGTTCTTCCATTGCCTTCTCCTTCTTCTCTTCAAACATCCCGCCCGCCATCATACTGACCTTCCTTTTTAGATCATCAATATCATCCAAATTTTCCATATCTTGCAATTCAAAGTCATCCTCCGAATCAGAATCCAAATCTTCTTCAACTTCCTTGAGTTTCCTATCAATTTTCTCACTGTTTACCAATTTCTTCTTCTTCTTTTTCTTTTTCTTCTTGACAGCAACCAAATCCTCCATTTTATGACTCAACCCCCTTGCTTCAATTGATCTGAGGGCAACCTTTCTTGCTCTCACACACCAATCCATTCCATCAGTATCTTCCAACAGCCTAGACTTAATTTGTTTTTTCTTTTTCTTAGGAGGTTTAACATCCAAAGGGTCAAGCTCCCCGAGGAACTCCAATTCCCAATCCATACTACTTTCTTTTTCTTTTTCTTTTTCTTTTTCTTCATCACCACCATCAACACTCACTGAGCTAATAGCATGACTATCTCTACCTAAATTTATACAATTTCTTCTCACAAAACCCGGCTCAGGTTTTCGTGTAAAAAACCCAGTTCTCAACTTTAGCATTGGAAGCTTATGAACTATCTTAGGATAAAAAATGAAGGGTTTAAAGCAAGTTTGGTTAGGGAATGTGTTTAACAACCCTTCCATTGTTTCTCTTCCTAATTCCTATATCTTTCTTCTTCTTTTTCCAAAGCAAAATGATAAACACTAAAGAAACTAGCTATCAAAAAGTGAGCAAGCAATTCAAATTACTTGCCCATGAAGAGAAATCACAAGTTGTTGAGAAAGTGAAACATACCCATTACTCGGAGTGTTGAGAAAACGGAAGCAGTAAAGCAAAAGCCCCACAAAGCTCTTCCCTTTAATTCGATGTTGTTTTATAGCAAATAGTAGGAGCGTAGAACAGAGCACAAGAAATGATATCACAGTCACAGATATTTGAAGCTCTCTCCAAGTCTCAACACAACGGATAAGAGAAGAAAGAGAGAGATTGGTGACGCTGTAGTTTGCAAAGTAAACGGTGTCGTTTTTGTCTACTACGATTTATTTTAGAGACATGGGTAAGGGTTATGTGTTTTGGAATTGTCAATCATGCCAAATTATATATCTCTTTTATTGAGTTTTGACGTGTTTTAAAGTTGTAATTAAAGACCAAATTGAAAGCACAAAGTTTGCTCAAGAAAAGTTCAAGAAAAACACATTTTCAGCACTTTTGTAACATATACCTTGATAGAAGTCTCGATATCTCTCAATAGCAACTCAATAGAAGTTGAAACTTACTGTCTCCTCGATAGTAGCTCAATAGATCGAGATTTTGCTCTCGATAGAAGTCTCAATAATAGCATCTCGATAGATCGAGTTTCGCGGATCAGCAAAAATCAGCAACGCAAAAAAGCTCATAACTTATTCGTTTGAAACCTGAATTAAGATCCGTTTGAACTAGTATTTAAAGGACATCATAACCCATATATTAGATGGTTTTTTGAGAGAGAAATACTCTATTTATGTGGCTAGGGTTTTGTAACCAAGTTTTCTCTATTTCACCAAACCAAAGAATTCTAGCTACGTTTCTTGTACGCCTTTGGATTCTGTAACCAAGCAAATTCTCTAGCACTAACATTGAAGATCTTATTGGCATTTCTCTTTGAAGTTAATGCAAATCAACTACAACAATCAAAGGGTTGCTATGGAATTAGTCACGTACTTGGGATCTATGCAAAGGATTAGTCACAAATTGGAGGTTTGTGGATCAAAGGAAAGAAGACTACTACAAGATCAAGTCCAATTGAGTATTGGAGTAAAGGTTCAACTGTAGGTTGGTATTCGGATAGGCTAGGGTAGTTGGTAAGATTCCTTATACTTGTAACCACTTGATTGTTGATTAGTGGATTCTTGGAAGTGGTGATCTTAAAATCACCCAATGTAATTTTTACCTTGCGAGGTTTTCCCCATTTGTCAACAAATCACCTTGTCTAATTTATTTTCCGCTGCGCTTAGTATTTTTGGTGATTTGTTGATGCCTTCACATTTTGCATGTAAATTGAATTTAATTAATCAACTTGGGTAATTGAATAATTAACTAGGGTCAAGCTATCTTAACCCAACAATTTTTTTCTTTTTTTCCTCAATTTGTTTCTCTATTTTTAAATGAAGGCATCAACGTTGACAAAATGTGATTAATGGGTCCAAAGAACTTTTATTTTACCAAAAAAAAAAAAATTTTGAATTATTTTAAAAGATTTATGTATTAGAGAAATAATGAAGGAATACACACAAAAAAATCTGTGAATGACAATGAATTTCTTTTCTCTTTTTATTGTTTACAATATATGGGGGGGAGGATTTGAATCAGATTCTCCTCATGTGAAATTTATAGAAACAATGAAGGAATGTGAAATTTACAAATTACATAAAATAAAATATGTGAATGACTATGACTTTCTTTTCTTTTTTCAATAAATGGGGAGGGGTGATTCAGACCTAGGTTCTCTTTCATGGGACAACTGAGCAATGCCATTAAGCTCTTCCTTTGTTGTTGGCAATGCCTCTGGTAAACAATGCAATATACATTTGCTCCTAAGCTACCAGGACATTGTTCTCTTCTTCTTCTTTTTTTGAGTGAAGAATCAAATTGGAAAAAATAAGTTTGACTCATAACTCTCATACAATGCTGCCATCTGGGATCACTGCACTACAAAGAACGACCACAATTCCACCACTGATGATGAAGCCATTAGCTTCATTGTTGCCTTCTTGGACATTGTCTTTGTTAATAATCTGCATCAAACCAATTGTAGGACAAGAAATGCCTCTAATTTAGAACACATGATGGACAATGAATTGTGAAAAAGAGGAACCACATATTAATTCAATTGCAGGTTGGAGGGACAAAGGCACAATTAGTATGGTGGTTTCTAGATAGAGCCATGAACACAAAAGATGTTTAACAGATAACTCTTTCACTCTTCTGCTCTTAAAAAACTTAATTGTTCAATGCGTGCATGCTGGGGATAACAATGCAAGTGCAAATATTAAAGAAAAATCTGAAAATGGATGACAAATAATATATTAATGAAGTTGTTTATCACGTTCATTCTAAGAATATGAATAAATTTCTTGACAGTTTAATTAGCTTTAGAATGAAAGTTAGTAATGCTCATGAGCTTGATTCAATCTGCTCTTTAGAACTATTGACTATCTCTTGTATTTTACATACCAAAACATTTTTGCCAATTCTTGCATTCTTATCTACAATGGCTTTCCGAATTTGAGTATCTTCCCCAATTCCTATAGGAATGTCAATGCCCTTCTTGTTCATGCCACACTGAATATCTTCCATCTGTTGAGAACATACACTTGCACAATAAATTAGATTATTATTTATTAATGAGGGTTTGGAAAGAAATTACTTGAAGTCTGTATGGGAAAAAGAGCTAAAACATTTCATTTTTGATGTCTTCTAAACTCTCCAAAATATCTACAAAGTGATCTATGTATAAATGATTTAGATCTCTCTTACTTGATAGACATCAGAACCCATGATCACTGAATCCTCGATTACTGCCCCTTCTCGAATTTTTGCCCTCATACCAACTACCGTACCTTTGATCTTGCACCTCTACTCTTAGAAAGGTCAAAAATATATTAGAAACAGCAGAGTAAAACAACCATTACAACTAAGAAAACATTTGCATGATGTGAATGTTTCCTTGTTTTATGTATATGTAATTGTTTCATACTTTGTAACTGATTACCATCAAAATTTACTATCAAAACTTAAAGAGGCAAATAAAGCAGTTCCTTACATTGAGAATGCAACCACCTCCGATGACACTATCTGTTATGACAGCATCAGTTATAAGAGTTGAAGGCAGACACCTTGGCAAAGTGTACATAGGAGACTCTTTATCAAAGAAACTGCTATGAAAGGATGAAGTTTGTGTTAGTAGGTGAGGTGTCCAATTTAGGCAAAACATTCACTAAAGTGATGAACTGCCATTATACTTTCAGCCTTTCCTGGTATTAAAGTTACTGACTTAAATCCTATGTTTGCTTTCTTTGTGCTTTCCATATTTGCTTGGTAGAATGCTTCAATGCTCCTCATGTCCTCCCAATATTCATTAAAGATAAAACCTTGTACCTAAACCTCACAAAGGAGGAGAATCTTATCACTGATTGCAACTATAAAGAGAAACAATTGCTACAACAAATTTGAATGGGAAAAGAAAAAAAATGAGAGAGAGCACTTTCATATTTGGAAAGAAAAGCAACAAAGAGGAAGGGCATGCACAGTAAGTCTGACCTTCATTCCTATGGATATTGCACCTGGTATTACTTCACTTGCAAAGTCATTTGCCTTGGGAAAATGTTCTCTTAGGAGCTTTACTACTGTATCTTTGTTAATGAGATATATTCCCATACTTGAATAACAATAAGCAATATCATTGCATTTTCTTGAGGTTTCCTCCTGAATTTCAGATTTGAATCTTCTCATAAAACTCCAGAATAATTATAAAACCAAAATTTAAACATAGGAGAGCTTGAGTAGAGAGGGAGAGAACTTACAGAAACAAAACTGATTGGCTTACTCTCTGACTTCAATCTAAACTCTAGAACTTGATTTTCAGAATTCACGGTCAGAAAGCCAAAACCTGGGTCTTGATCTCTCGAAGCCCCCAATGCTGCAATAGTTATGTCAGCCTTGCTGTTTCGATGAGCCTCAATGATTTTCTGGTAGTCCATTTTGTAGAGGTGGTGACCAGGAAGGATCAGAAACTCAGACACTGGATACTCTTCCATTACCCACAAGCATCTTCTAACAGCATCTGCAGCTCCCTAATATTGAGTACATAGAATCATGAATAGCCAAAAAAACATAAATTTATGCATACATGTATTATGAAGTTAAAACTTTGTAATAGAGAAATGTATGCATTTAAACCTGAAACCAGCCTTCATATTCAGGGCTCTGATAAGCAGCAATTACTTCAACAAGGCCTTCTCTCCCAAGACCTAATCCAGAATAAGCCCTGGAAAGGTGGGAATTGAGAGAAGTTGAGTTGCATTGTGTAAGAGCATATATCTTGTTTATGTTACTATTAATGCAGTTGCTAACAACCGCATCAACAAGTCTGTAATTTGCTGCTATAGGAATAGCCCCTTCCGATCTTCTTTTAGTCAACGGGTAAAGCCTTGACTCCGATCCATCTCCAAACACAATTGCTGCTACACCCTGACAACAATAAAATCAGAAATATAAATCGCAAATACTTGGTGCCACTCTTCCAGAACCGTGCCAAGGAATACGGGTTAAACAGATTACAACTAATGCCTAGAAAAAAAAAATACAATAACAATTGTCATGATGAATTTATATGATTATGCATGGAAAAAAAAAAGGAACATTAGGAAAATCATTCGAAGATTTTTAGTGACACCTCATTAGCTGGCTGGAACAGTGAAAAGGGGTATTGAGATTCATGTGAATTGGTTATGAACAATCTTGGAGGAAGAGTAGAATGAAACTTCAATAAGCGTTTTTGACATGTACTTGTTAATCCAGTAATGGCACCATTTGTTTGAGGATTTACAGGGGTGTGAGGAGAAAGCTGCAATATCACCATCACAACTCACAAGATAGAGCAATAGAAAGCTATGATATCTATGATATTATATGCAACTTTTGTTGTAACAAAAGTTATGCGCCTCTTCTCTCCTCTCTACTTCAATTGAGATTTAATAGAGAGAATAAGAAGGGAATATTTTGCTTTCTTCTTCCTCATGGTTATTGCAGAGAAATCTTCCAATGCATGCTAGTGTCTAGGATCTAATTTCCGACCAAATACTGTGGTACTCAATTAACATTTCTTTTTAATGATAAGCATGCATAAATAAATCCATAAACATGAAGCTTTGGCCCCTTAGCCAGCATAAATCTTGTTGAAGATCTTTTGTTTGAGTTGTGTTATGTTTAACTTTGATTCTAAGCTTCTTATTGCTTTTTTTTTTCTTTATACTTTTGCAATTCCTTCACTTTGTTCGTGAATATGTAAAGAGAATCATGGTTAGTAGATGTCCTAGAACTAGAAGACAAAATACCAGGTTCCATATAAAAGGCCACTTTGAATGGACCACTTTACCCTCACACACATGTCTAATACTACAAACTAGGGTATTAGAAACCAGGTGAAAGAGATTGCTTTAATCACATCAGACAATGTCAATAATATTAACATTATTACTCATGAAACACGTGATTGTGTCATACTAAAATGGCTTTTGGTCATTTTGGGGTGGGTTGAGGAGTAGAAGCCTAAAAGAAGAAGGGAATTTTGGTCAAAATAAATAGTGAAGTAGTCATTACACTAGTCAGGTCAGGGTCTGTTACCAAATATTGGAATAGAGTAGTGTCGAAGGAAGGTAGGCATTATTGTCTTAGCTTTTGGGTCTCAAAGCTTGTTTACCTCCACTCTCCTCTCTCATATTATTCAATTATAAATAAATAAAATTGGTTTCAATAAACAGTATACACACATGTATATATATAATTTTACGAAATTATCTTTACGGTTACAGTTACAGTTACAGGTATGTGGTGTGGGATCCACATCTTATGCTACGTAGAACAGGTACACAAACAAAATACTTTTGTGGGGGAGAGACAGAAAAGAAAGCCGCAACCGCAAGATTTCCTTTGTCCTGTAAGTAACTTTTGATTTTGATGTTGGTTATTTGGGAAGTAAGTTAAGTAGTATCTTAAGGTAGGCATTAATGTCCCCCAGCTTTTGAGCTTTATTGTGTCTAGTGTCTACGTACTTGAATATTATATAACCATATATATCTTATGATCTATTTTATCATGCCATAGCCTCATATTCTAAACATCAAATTAGATCCAAGGTAATGCATTATGCATTATTATTGATCTATATTATCTATTTTTAGGATACGTAAGTTACATGATCACAAAGAAAATACTAGTTACAAGCATTAACATTTTACCAAGCCCTATGAACTACAAGAAAAAGTCCTAAGGAACTAAATTACAATAATCTCAAATGATCTGTATGTAAAACTGATCTAATCATCTCAATTCTTGTTTTACACGATTAAACAATCGAATTGCGGTTCTCATCAATATTGGTACAACTTTTGGTATTCTTTTATAACCAAACCAATTCAAGTTTGACCCACCAAAGACACATGAAACATTGTCCAAGCTTATGAGCAGAAACTCATAAAATGGCTTTGGACAAAAAAATGCAAAAGGCAAATGCCATGGTTTAACTATGACATCAAGCAAAATAATCGATGAAAACCACAAATACATCTGCAATATTTGTAGTTAAATTGGATTAAAGAGCATTAGCCACCACACCATCCAGGTGGGACGGTAATATGCAATTGCTTTTTACTGAGAATTGTTGCTTAATGGTTTGCACTTTGCACTTGAAAAAAAAATCACTAGCATATGTTATTCAAAATGTCCAATCATATAGAACAACAAGGGAGCATAGTACAAAGATACTTCTCAATTCTCATTCTTCACACCAATATTCAAGAACCTTGCTCCTATTGTGTCTACGTAGCTTCAGCACTAAACTTTTTCAAGGTGAAGCAAAGCAATCAACAAATAACCCATTATTCTTTGGAATGATATGACGACCATTTGGAATTTCCTGAGAATTCTCAAGATAAAGATATTCTGATAGTTGTCAGATGAAACTGCAAGCCACATAGAAAAAGAGAAAATTTGGCACAACATGGATGATGTCCAACGGCAGCTAAAATATCTCTTACTTCAGATGGTGCTTAAACAAAGATGCCATCTCAATCTGTAGGAGGAACAAGATTAATTAATCAACATGAAAACTTTGATAATTTTCATGTTAGCTAATATCACACAATTTCATTTATAGACCTAGAGTAATAAAGAAACAAAGCAAGGGAAAAGCAAGAGAGAAAGATGAGTGATAAAAAAAATATAATACCACAAATCAAATTATTAGCAATTAATTAGACATAACACAACAACACAACTTCCTTTCATTTTCTTGTAAGATAGCTTTAACATCAACTTACAGCGGTCAAAGCAGTCTCAGAACCCTTATTGCCAGATTTACCGCCAGCACGATTTAATGCCTACAATAATTGTAAAAGGCAACATTCAAATATCCCATCTCATCTAGTGAACACAAAAAAAAAGGGGGGGAGACCACGATAGAAAGTTTTAACAAATTACCTGGTCCATGTTATCGCAAGTCAGTACACCAAATATGCATGGAACTCCTATAAAGTCAAATAGGTAATGCTTCAGTCTATTGTTAGGAGGCAAATATAATCAGGTAGTTACAACAATAGGGGAGGGGGGATCGAACCCTGATTCTTCTTATAAATAGGCTACACCTACAAGACTCTTGGTCAAGGCAAGTATAAGCTCATTGAAATAGATAGCAGGAATAGAATGACAGTAGGGACAAGTTCATTGATTTAATAGCAAATCTGCATATTTTCTCAACAAACTGTTAATATGCATTCCCATAAATTGATGTGTAGGTTGCTCAACAACATAGTAAATAGAAAAAAGACAGAAAATTGATGTATAGTTACACCTTGCCTTCAGCAATAATGAGTGAATAATCAACTGCAATCACACTCAATTGACTAGACTTACTTTAGAGTTTAGACTACAGATATTTTTATCTAAATAACATAGCAAAAGTATGTGCACATACATATGTTTGAAATTTTATGAAGTCATACAAAGTTGGGAACTTCTGACACATTCCAAAGTTATTTAACTCTTAATAGAAAAACATAAGGAGTAAACTTTATAAAGGTAAAATAAACTTCCACAATTGAATAACTTTAAAAGAGAATAGTCTAATGAAGTGAAAATTTGTTTCTCAGCCAACCCAATAGATTAGGATTTTGCAGTCTTTAGATGAAAAGTAAATTTGATTAGGGGCACACCAGGGAGATTTTCTATCTTTTCTCTACAATAACATTTAGAACAATCACATATTTGAGGCTAAATATGGATCAAAAAACGAGCTAGAAGCTATGCTAATTTGCACCTTGTTTGATTAGTCCTTTGTGTGGGGTCTCACAGATAGTAACACTCATAGATTTCATAGATTCATTTCATTTTTGTTCATAAGTTTTGTAATTCTTTTAGGTTATGGAGTGCTCATCATGGTAAGCTTGCATAACCTATTTCATTAATAAATCTTATAAAAATACATATATAACATTTAGAACAAATTCTTTCTTTCCTATGTTAACAGTAAACAAAGACAAATTTTCAAGCCCAGTATTGTATATTCAAGTAGACAAAAGAGACAAAAAGCTCTATATGTAAAGTCTATTTCCAACATGAAAAATAATATGCACCCTGTGGGTCTCAAACAGCCCTCCATCCTATTCATATGGTTGGGGGAAGTAACATTTGAGCAAGAGCTCATTAAAACAAGCACACTATTTCCAAAATATTGCTATAATTTATAAGCAAGATGAATGCAATAATTGAATCATAGTTATTTTATTTTCATGTATTGCTATTAAATGAAATCAATTCATCAACTAATGGAAAGACCAACCTGAATTTAAACCTGCTGAAAGTACTCCAGATGCTGCTGAGTTAACAACAACATCATAGTGGGATGTGTCACCTCTAATCTAATCACAACAGAAATGGTTCATAGATTTAGGCACCAGTTATGAGCATGTCCTCAACAAAGCAAGTTAAAGAATACTCTCATGAAGAAATATTATATCTCATCAAAATATATTAACTGGGATAATAAAAAGAAATCATACCACAGCTCCAATACATAAAATTGCATGATATTTTTGGGACTTCCCTAGCCTTTCTGCAGCAACACCAATTTCAAAACTACCAGGAACCCATACAACCTGATGGATACAGTGAAGAAAATAATCATGCCTTGTCAAAGTATGCTCATGCAAAGTCAAAAATGTAGACCAAGCTAACAATCACAGGGCATAAAATCCCTGTAAGCTTTGAAGCAT
This sequence comes from Quercus aquifolioides, assembly GCA_019022515.1. Classification (NCBI taxonomy): domain Eukaryota; kingdom Viridiplantae; phylum Streptophyta; class Magnoliopsida; order Fagales; family Fagaceae; genus Quercus; species Quercus aquifolioides. The sequence continues at coordinate 4,224,384 of CM032331.1, forward strand.
TTATATACAAAGCCAACAAAAAATTATTATAAGTAATCAATTAGGTGAGAAATGTCCCCAAATAATAATATCATCAAATGAGTCTAAATTGTGCAAAGCTAACATATGGTACAAGAGATTTTCACTTTTTTTTTTCTTTAGAAGTTATCTAACTTTAGTGTTTTAGGAAGAGCAAAGATGATCCATGTGTTTAGGATTGAAACCGACAAAAAGGAAATGCATTTGCATCTGTTGCTAAGCTCACAAATAGAGATTCAGCTTACAAAGTAAAATGAATTAAAGTATTATGATCAGCAATGCTTCAGAACCTTGAATTTGAAATAGGCTATGACTGAAAGGTTTGCATACAAGCACAAGTACTTACCCATATGCATGAAATTGTGTGGGTCACTAATATAACAAAAAGGTTTAAAGCAAAATATTCCTTGACAAAGATTAACCGTTATAACTAGAATGTGACTGTTATGTTGATCTTTGTTTTTCATCTATGAAAAAGGAGGGCGGCGGCGGCGGGGGGGTGTGGATTTTGCCAACAACAATAACTATTATATCATGGAAATTAACCCCTTGATTACTTTAATTTTTTTTCAGATAAACCAGTGATAAAAATTAAAGAAATAAAATTTGTCCAAAAATAACACTTAAAGAAAGTAACAATTACAAACATGACAGTCCCAGCCCCCAGGCTGCACATACAGAGGAGCACCATACAAATTACAATAAAAACTGCTGACTTCAGAGCATAAATTAGAATGACTTGCAAGGGGAGAAGGTGTCAATTGAGCCACAGCTCATTGGCTACTAATCGGAGTAAATATTGACACCCCATTTACAACATAACAGCTTAGTCAGAATCGAATTAAAAACTTGATGACCGTATTAATATAAAAAGATCCCACATTTGGCCACAGAAATACAAGACTTTACATAGAAAGGTAATTTTCCACAGATAATGCAGTAACTAACGAGTAATAACAATGTTGGATTGACACAAAGAGATTGTCAATTAAAAAAGTTGGTTACACAGGCAGAAGAGAAGAAATGAAATGAGAAATGACATACATCAATGTTGTCTTCCAGAACGGAGTAATGATTGAAAGTAGACAAAGCACCCTCCAACAGCCGCTTAGTGATAATCTCATTAAACCGCGCCACAACCTTCAAATAATCAAAATACTCTCTATTATATATATATTATGTTTCATTCAAACAAACAAAAATTTGTAACATTAATTTGACATGAGTGAATGGAGAGTGGAGAGTGACCACAGCAAAGCGAAGAGCTTGAGTATTGGTGACAGAACCCATCAGATTCCTCACGGCAGCAGTTTGTGCAAACGACGACAACCGATCCTTCTTCCTCTCACTCTCAACAACGGCATTAAAACCATTCCTTCCTAACCGAAAAGATAACATATAGAATTGTGAAATAGTGGGTATCAGGGAATGAATGAAATGAAGAAGGTAGCCTCACCTGCATGTGAAGAAGAAAAGGAGAGAGGCTTTGAGTTTGAGTTGCGATTAAGGTGTAGTGGGATGGTAGTACTCGAACTCGTAGTATTATTTTGAAGATGGTGCGTTGGTGCGAGACGCGATTGGTAGAGAGGAAGAAAGCAATGGGTGGAAGCAAACGACGCTGCCATTTTCATCAAACACTTTGTTCTGAGCTAGAATACAAAAACCAGTAGTCTATCAAGATTGCATCTCACACCAGGAAGAAAGAAAAGGAATTCAACAGAAGAAGATTAAACTGAAGAAGACTAAACCAAAGAAATGAACAAAACGACATCAGTATAAGTGTATTTGTATAATTAGTGTGTTAAGCTACATGTAGTTTTCATCAAGTCTTTATATCAATTAAGCTCACACGTGGAGTAACTAACAATCTCACGTGCCATAACTAACTCCGGATGTTTAGGAGATATTTTGTTTTCTGTTATTCTCTGTTTTAGTATTTAACCACAGAGCTTGTATTGAGCAATCATTAATGTGAAATCATTCTTTTCTTCAACTTGAATTCTCTCTAGTATTCTCTGTTTCTTCCTAGAGATTCTTGTGATTCTTTATATGGTATCAGAGCTTGAGCCTTTATCAATGGCGTCAAACACTGAAACTGCTTCAACAAACTCTTCACATCGCGAGCTCTCTCCAATGGAGGATCCTCGCAGTCCTTTCTTCATGCACCATGGAGAATCACCTGGTGCGATCCTTGTTGCTCAACACTTGACCGAGGAAAACTATCCAACTTGGTCTAGAGCAATGATAATGGCTTTAGATGCCAAAAGTAAACTTGGCTTCGTTGATGGCTCCATCATTGCTTCCATGGCAGTCACACCACTCGAGAAACAGGCATGGTCAAAATGCAACTCGATGATCTCATCCTGGATCTTGAATTCTGTATCACCTCACATCAAAGCTAGTGTCATTTACAGAGACACAGCTTTTGCAGTGTGGAATGCACTCAAGATTCGTTTCTTGCAAGCCAATGGCCCTAGAATTTCTCAACTCCAGAAACAAATCTCCACTATAATGCAGGGAGATTCCACAGTAACAACCTTTTTCACTGAGATTCAAGCTGCTTGGGATCAATTGCTGAATCTCAGGCCTTTACCAAGTTGTTCATGTGGCAACTGTGTTTGTGGAGTAAATGATAAGATTGCACATCTTTATCATCAAGATTCAATCATGCAGTTTCTCAACGGATTGAATGACTGCTTCTCACAAGTCAAGACTCAAATCCTTATGATGGAACCTGTTCCATCAATAGATAAGGTTTTCTCATTAGTAATTCAAGAAGAAAGACAAAGGTTTTCATCCTTCAATGGTGGTCCTTCTGTTGAATCAGCTGCACTTGCTGTTAAGAACCAAGTTTTCAATCAAGGTTCTCCAAACAACAGAAATGGTGGTAATTTCAAAGGGAATGTTGGTAAAGGGAGACCTGTTTGCAGCCACTGTGGGAAGCTTGGTCACATTGTAGATAAGTGTTATAAGCTTGTTGGATTCCCTCCAGGATACAAGCAAAAAGGAAGGATTGCCCAGGCCAATCAGGTTATGACTAATGATAATCAATGTCAACCTGAATTCGTGCACCAGAGTAACTCTTTTCCTTTTACCTCAGAGCAGTATCAGCAGTTACTTTCCCTACTAAGTACTCATACTTCCACTTCTGGTACTCCAAGTGATACTGCAGCCACAGCTAATTCTGCCATTTCAGGTAATCTTTATGCCTCTTTTCAAGATTCTGTATGTCTGAATATGCAACATTCCATTTTTGCCAAAAATCCAGCCAATAAAACAATTTTTGGTAAGGAAACTTGGGTCCTGGACACTGGTGCAACAGATCACATTGTTCATTCTGTTACACTCTTCACCAAAATCACAAGTTCTATTTCCTCTTTTGTTCAATTACCTAATGGTGAAAAAGTTGTTGTCACACACATTGGCACCATTCAAGTCACACCTAGTCTTGTTCTTGAAAATGTGTTGTGTGTTCCTAGTTTCACTTTCAATCTGATCTCAGTGAGTCAATTGACAAAAAGCTTGGCATGTTGTGTTGTTTTTCTGTCCAATTTATGTTTTATACAGGCCCTTTCTTGTTGGAAAACGATTGGAGTGGGTAACCTTCATAACAACCTCTATCTGCTATCTACAACACATTGCAAATCTGATTCTGCAGCTTCTTCCATTCTGGATTCTGTTTTTAGTACCTTTGTAAATAATGTTTCTGAAGTTCCTGTCATTACTAAGCCTTTCCTTTGGCATCTTAGACTAGGACATGCTTCAGATGCAAAGGTACAGATTCTGCATGATTGTATCCCTGATGTAAAGAGTGTTCATAGCAATAAAACTTGTACTCTTTGTCCCATTGCAAAACAAAAACGTTTGCCTTTTCCATTCTTCAATCACATTACTGAATCTGCCTTTGATCTTATCCACTGTGATGTATGGGGTCCTTTTGCCAAGTCCACTCATGATGGTTATAGATACTTCCTTACCATAGTAGATGATGCCACTAGGTCCACATGGTTGTATCTTATGAAACATAAGTATGAAACCAGACCATTGCTGATTTCTTTCTTCAATATGATATCCACACAGTTTAACATTAAAATCAAGGCTATTAGGACTGATAATGCTCAAGAGTTTTTTCTCAAAGATTTTTATGCAGCCCATGGAATTTTACATCAGCACTCATGCATAGCCACTCCACAACAGAATTCAGTTGTGGAGAGGAAACATCAACACATATTGGGCATTGCAAGAGCTTTAAAATTTCAGTCCAATATGCCTCTTACCTTTTGGGGTGATTGTGTCTTAACTGCTGTGTATATCATTAATAGATTACCTTCTTCCATTCTAGGCAACAAATCCCCTTTTGAGAAACTTTACAACAAAATCCCTTCCTATGATCATCTCAAGGTCTTTGGATGCTTATGCTTTGCTTCTACATTGTCACATAATAGGTCAAAATTTGCTCCTAGATCCCTGCCTTGTGTTTTCCTGGGTTATCCCTATGGAGTTAAAGGTTACAAAGTGTTAGATTTAGCCACTAAGAAAATCTCTATATCTAGGGATGTCATTTTCCATGAGACTGTATTCCCTTTTATTTCCTCAACCTATTCAGCCTCACCTCACTCTACACTCACATTACCTCATATCTTCCCTTCCCAGAACAGCAGAGGAGAGCAGATCTATAACACCATAATATAAATAAACAAATGGAAATGCTGATATGGTTATTTTGCTTTTTGGGTTTGCATACATTGTCATGTCTAGTACAACGTTGTTGTTTTGGGACAATTTTGGTTGGGAATAGTATGTACTACTCATTTGGTAGAAATTAGTGGAATTATAAATATGCACATTCATATATATGTTGATGATATAATTCATATATTTTGATTTGAAATTTGTGGAACAGATTTGGTATTAGTTTAGTGCATTATGCCATTGAAGATGTGTATTGCATGTCCCGATTAAGAGACAAATTAAAAGAAAATTTCGAGGATTTTTGGGTTAAACTTAAGGGATTTTTTAGAAAATAACTACAACATCCAAATAATATTATTAGTTAGGCAACGTTTCAAACATATTACATTTCTAACAATTCGACTTCAGAGGAGTCGATTTTACTGTTCATATCGCCTATTTTTTGCGCCACGTAGATAAAGAAATCGAGTCCTTTTGACTCATTTCTTATACACAGAAAACGACTTCGCTGGAGTTGATTTCTATACAAAGAAATCGACTTCAGTGAAGTCTATTTCCATGTGTAGAAACCGACTTCACTGAAGTCGATTTCTCTGTGTAGAAATTCAAAGAAATCCATTCATGGAGTCGTACCCAAGCGTGTTCTCCTCCACTGATCCGATCAGCTTTCGCCGGGGTTTGGTCAGAATCGGCGCCTGGATTCTTCGTGCTTCGCCGTCGGTGTTGCTGGGTTCGTCGGGGTTTGGTGAATCGGCGCCTGGGTTCGTCGGTGTTGCTCGGTGTTGCTGGGTTCGTCTGTTAAGCTTTAGTTTTTTAACACAACTGAAGCTTAACTGTGTGGAGTTCGTGGTGTTGGTGGGTTTTTGGGGAAATCGACTTCACTGGAGTCGTTTTCAATACAAAGAAAACGATTCCACTGGAGTCGTTTTCCTTGTATTGAAAACGACTCCATTGAAGTCGATTTCTATGTATAAAAAATGAGTATAAAGGACTCGATTTCTTTATCTACGTGGCGCAAAAAATATGCGATATGAACAGTAAAATCGACTCCTCTAAAGTCGAATTGTTAGAAATGCAATATGTTTGAAACGTTGCTTAACTAATAATATTGTTTGGATTTTGTAGTTATTTTCTAAAAAATCCCTAAACTTAATGGTCACTTTAATAATAAAAAAATGTTAACCAAAAAAATTCCATCACATATTAAAAATGGGGGCTAAAATACTATTCAAATGTTTTAATGTGTGTAGGGGCCTTTTTTGTGTTGTGGGTTGGGCTGGGCTGCCTCCTGCGGTGATGGGCTCGAGTATTCTGAGTAGGAGAGTTGAGACCAGCCCAACTGTAACTCACTTTGGGCCGGCTTATGCGCAAACTAGGCCTCGTCTGCCAAGAATGTACTTACGGCAGGCAGAGCTGTTTCAAATGATTTACGGCAGACAGATAAAACAATGGCAGAAGAACAACAAAATATAGCGACCTTTTCTTGATGGAAAATGACCAAGTAATCTCTATTTTATGCCAATCACAGTAATAGTAATGGGAGTTATAACAATGGCTTTTACAAAAGAAATAAAGGATTAAGTGATAATATGAGTTAATCAAAAATAAATGTCAAGTCAAGTTTGGGTCCGTAGGGGCAAAGACCAAGGAGGAAGAACACCTCCTCTCAATGCAACTAATATCCCAGGAAAAAGATCCTACCGTGGGGATTAATGACTTTGAGGGAATCGGACCTAAATGGTTAATGCCCAAAGGAATCTCTTTTGTTTACTTATTTCAAAGAGAGTAGGATTTCAAGGGAGAGAGAAGGAAATCGACCTACAGGTGCATGCCCGTTGTATTATCTCCATTTGTTTTCTGTTTTCCTTCTTATTTGTTTTCCTTTTCTTTTGTTTTGTTTTTCTCTTTTTTAGTAATACTCTGTTTTTCGATCCCCTTTATAGGGCACGACGAGGTCCTTTTATAGGGCCTGCCGTAATTGGATTTTACCACCTTACCCCTTAACCGCCCTTGTCTGGTCTGGGCGTACTTGCCGACCACCAAGGAGTTCGTCTGTATACTTACCCTCGCCAGACGGAGGTAGGCTTATTTCGTTTTGTTAGTGCGCCGTGGCATTCTTTCCTGCCACGGTGTAAATGCTTTTCTCTCTCCTTCCCTCATGGCATGCACCTAACGGTTCCCCCCTCAACCTTGCCTCTTTTGGATGGTCTGTCATCCCAGCAGGACGTATCTCCCAAAAGGGTTTGGGCAGGAGTCGCGGAGTAGGTCTTTTTCCCTTTCCCCACCACCAAACCACACCCCCCTTACCTTTTACCTCTGACCCATGGCCCCACCACATTCCATATTGGCTGGGTACAAGCTGGTAGTGCTTGGGCCTTGTGCATGCTTTCCTGTCATGTATGTCCAAAATATGCCTGCTGCTCATGCGTTTGCTGCAATCTTTGTTCTTTTACGTTGGCCGTTGCATAGTTCACTGTTCCCTTTTGGGGATAGGCTTCATTTGATACTGGGTTTTACATTTCTCTTAGCCCATTTCTTGGTTCCCCTCATGTCTTGCCATATTATTCTGTCATTCCTGCCGTAATGACTTGGTCCTGCTGGTCCTCTTTTAGACCTGCCGTTTTACTCTCTTCCCCAAATGGTCTCGCATGACCATGGGCTTTCTTTCTTAGGGGCTCTTATGTCCCCTTGGGCATCCTCGGCCCATTTACTTGTTTTGGGCTTCCTTAGCCCATTTACTTGCTTTGGGCTTCCTCGGCCCTTTTCCTAACTTTGTGTTCCCATGAGCTTTTACTTACTTCATTGGGTTTCCTCGATCCAATTACTTTATACTCATCCTTGGGATTTGTGGGCCTGCCAACAATCCCCTACTCTCTTTGCTTACATTATTTTGAGCCTGCCGCGGCTCATTCTTACTTTTTTTCATATCATACACTGCCCATGGGTTTGTTATTCTCTCTTTCCGGACCTTTCGAGCCCTCTTGCTTCCTCAAGGCCCATTTATTTATTTTATGGACCTGTGACTCATTATTCTTGCCACTTGGGCTTAATAGTTTTATTCTATGCTTGCCACTTCTACTTGCTGCCTATATTGCTGAGTTGAGCCTTCTTCTTGTTTTACAAAAATGACCCTCAACAATGTGTTTTGCACCTAATTATGCTTCATTCTAATTTAAATGCTTCATTGAATGTAAAATAATTTTAATATATGGGATGTCAACAAAATATAAATTATCATCGCGCACCTTGGTGTGATGGTTACTCCACAAGTATAAATGCTTGTAAGAGGTGAGGGGCAAAGACCGGGGTTCAAGTCTTTAGAAGGAAATTTCACACAAATATACGCTTAGATTAGGTTAGAAAAGAATTTCTATCTTGTATAAATATATATATAAATTAAATTTGATAAGAACTTGGTGTAAACTCTTTAGTTTACATCCTCTAATAAAGACAAATCCTATTCGGCCCTCTAAATGTAGAAGCTAAGGCTTTTGAGGAAGGTGTTAGTTTTGCATGGGATGTGGGGATCTTCGATGGTAGTTTTGAATAAGATTATTGCTAAAGCTGTCCAAGGGGCCGATGACCCACTAGTGACTATTGCACCCATTATTAAGGGGATCCAACAAAAACTGCAGGAGTTTAGAACGATACAAGTCTGCCACGTAAAACAAAAGCAACACATATCTTGGCTCGACATGCCAAGGGTATTGATAACTATGTAATTTAAATAAAGGAAAATCTTAGTATGCTTGAGGCTACTTTAGTTCAAGATGCCATGTATTTATTTTCTTCTTAATGAAAGTTACAATATATATATATATATATATATATATATATATATATATATTGTAACTGTTTCTCAAAAAAAAAAAAAAAAACATCTTATCACATAGGATAACATTTCAAATAAACATTATATTTCATGTTTTAAGTAAAAGACCGATGTGGCAATTTCTTATTGGATGATGTAAAACATACACATCATCCTTACCAAATTCAAACTCTTATTAATATTGCCTCTATTTTTTATTTTGACACATTTGGAAATCTCAAAACAGCATAGATGTCCTAATTTTTTTTAGATTTTGACACATTTGGAAATCTCTAAACAACATAGATCTCTAAAAAACTTATTACTCAAAAAAAGTATCTCAACTTAGATGGAATATATTATATAATTTTGGTAGGTGTTTTTTCCCAATTACTTTTTTTAATGAGCCTTTAAGGTCTTACTTATATTTCTTAATTTAGACACAAAATAACGTAAATAAGGTATATAAAATTAGTGGAATTGATGGTGCGCATTTAATGACATATCCTCAGTTATTTTCACTGTCATTTATTATTGATGCGTAATATTTGACATGTCCAAAACATCTTAAATCTGATCACATGTCGTAGAAGAAGCTAACATAATACTAAAACTAGGTTAGACTTAACTAATGTGAGTTTTAGTTAGCTTAACTGGTAAAATCTCTTATGGTTGTATAAGAGATCTGGAGTTCAATCCCCACCAACACCAAAAACTAATTGATGTCTTGGTTTAATGATAGAGAGCTATCATTAGGAGCAAACGCCATAAATTAAAACTCTAAAAAAAGGGTTAGGCTTAACTATAAATAATATTAGATTAAATTAGATTAGATTGTTGATTATAAATTATATGTTTATATACACATACTTGTATAGACTTGGGACAAAAAATGAATTAATTTCATCTCCACATAGCATCCTAATACCATTGAGGCATTGAGAAACCTACTTAAATCACGATCTATTAGTAAGAAGAATGCATAAATAGTTGATGACCACTCTGCCAACCAAAATTAGATATTAAATGAGCACTCATCACACTTTAAAAGCAACCATTACTTTGGTTCATTTGGTCCAGTCGGTCCACTTCAGTCCGTCTCGGTCCATTCAAAGTTCTTTCCTTAATTGTTTTTACTTCTTTTTTTTTTTTTTTTTTTTTTTAAAATCTTTTCAATGTCGTCATAAGTTCTAAACCATTGTAACAGAAACTTGCTTCCTTTCCTGCTGGCTGTGAAATATAGTTCCTACGCATAATCTTGCATTCATCGTATCTGGTCTAAGAATGTTAAAATGCTCATAACCTAATAGACCTCTCCAGTGGTGCCATGTCCAAGTTGATTTGAGCTGTTGGAGCTGAATGTATAAACATCAAACATGTTAAAAATTAAAGAATTCCATTCTCAAATGTAAATAATCTCTACTTGCCTCAAGTTTTGGAAGATCTTGAGGACTCAAATTGCACGCTGTAATTAAGGACATGAAGGACAAATGGACAATGGAGGGAATGGAATGCTGATACAGCCATACAGGTGTGGCAACAATAGCAATAATTGGCTGGTTAGGAATGTCACAGTTATTGAATAGTTGGGGTTTTACTCCTTGTAGCATTTACGGGCGCTGCCACAGTTTGAAGTGCCCAAATTTGGTTGATGAGTAGAAGTCAAAAACTCTGATAACATTGATAATAATGAAGAAATCTAGAAGTTGGACGTTTGACATGGTCTTACATGAAAATTATGCCGCACGGTGGAAAATGCATAATGGAAAATTATGCCACGGCGGGAGAGGTAAATTGTTAACCAAAAGAAGTCAAAAAGTCTGATAACATTGATACATTAAGAAATCTAAGTGGCAATGTGAAAAACGATCATTAGACATCAAGTGGAATGAAAGTCCAATGTTCCACTATGAGTATTCAATTTTATGTTCCACCAGCTATGAGTGTTCACTTTTCTTTGTTATCATAAACTTGATTACTTTATTAGGAAAAAAAAATTACGTGTAGCAAATTGCAATTCCTAACAAATAAAATGTAACAGGGGATTTTTATTCTGTCCAATGAACCTAGCACATCTCATCACTTGTGTGTGGTGACTGGTGAGCACTAGAGGCAACTAATTATTAACACAACTTTATACTTATATAGGCAATAGATACGCCAAAATGAAAGTTTCAGCATTAGAGGCATTCCCATTATTGATAGGTTCATTATTAAAAAAAAAAAAAAAAAAAACTATTGGGCAAAAATTCAACTAATACATCTGTAGATAATTTTCTTTATTAATAATTTACACATGCACTTGGTTGGTCTTATAACCCACATTTTCACCCTCCATTTTACACTTTTTAAAAATAAAAATAAAAAGATAGTGATTACACATGTCCCCATGATCTAAAATCCACAATCACACCCTTCACATTTCTTTTATAAAAGTAGTGCTTTAGTCACCAAACAAACAATCGTGACAATGTAGAGCACATTACAGGTATAATAAAATTATTATTGAAAAAAAATCCAAAATAGGTCACCCATATTTATCTCGAAAAAGAAATGCAGCACTCCTCAATTGATTTCAATTGCTTTTACTCCCTTTAATCATAATTAGGCTTAAGTATAAATAATATTAGATTAAATTAGATTAGATTGTAGATTATAAATTATATGTTTATATACACATACTTATATAGACTTGGGACAAAAAAAAATGGATTAATTTCATCTCCACATAGCATCCTAATACCATTGAGCATTGAGAAACCTACTTAAATCACGATCTATTAGTAAGAAGAATGCATAAATAGTTGATTACCACTCTGCCAACCAAAATTAGATATTAAATGAGCACTCATCACACTTTAAAAGAAAATTTTCTTAAGACTTTTATTGGATTGGCCCCCTTCCCAAAGCCTTAACCCCCTTCCCAAACCACCCAGCCGCCCAAACCAAAAATATTAAAAAAGCCCAATCCAACATTTAAGTGTAGCCCACGTTTCAACTTAACCTAATTCAGGAAAAAAAAGAGACAACTTTAAAACAAGATATAGAGAAAGTCGAGAGAGAGAGAGAGAGAGAGAGAGAGAGTAGAGAAGAGAGTGACTCCGTCAACCACGTCGCCGCCGCCGTCATCGGCCACCCATACGAGACTCACACCAGCTGATCAACCCATTGCGGCAGTGACTAACCCATCCCGCATCTCATCTGCTTCAAGTATTTTTTTCTCTCCTTCAACTTCAAACTCCATAATGTTTCTGAATCTGCGATTGTGGGTTTTATTTTTGAGGCTGATTGTGAATTAAATTTGAATATGTGAATCTGTGTTATGTAATTGTGTTTGGAGTCTCTGTGTTATTTGTTTTTGCAGCTGCTGAGTGTGTTAGATAAATTCATAGTAGTGGGTTAATAGTGTGTTAGATATAATCAATTTTGTTATTTTGGTATATGCGTATTCCTATTTCATTCACTAGGTCTAGGTCTCTATGATTCTGCAACCACAAAGTTTGCACTGCGTTATGATTTTGTTTCTGCGTTTTCTTTTGGGTATTTAATGGGTGGTATTGCAAGTGTGATGATGAATGTGTGTATTTTGGTGATTTGGGGTTCGGCTAGGAATGAAAATACCAATACAAATATAGCTCTCCTTGAAAAAAAAAAATAAGCTGACTCTGTGAAGATTGAATTAAAAAAAAAAAGCAGGCAATTGTAAAAATGGCGGCGAAGGTTCCGATTAAGGGTAAACGGAACATCCTCATCACCAGCGCCTTGCCTTATGTCAACAACGTCCCCCATCTTGGAAACATCATCGGTTGTACGTATCTCTTAATAATTATAATATTCCTTTCCATTATTATTAGCAAGCATGTAGGGAACAAAACAAAACAAACCCAATTTTCCTTTTATCTGTATTTGGTGTGTTGGCAGGTGTGCTGAGTGCTGATGTGTTTGCTCGCTATTGCCGACTCCGAGGCTACAATGCCTTGTACATATGTGGAACTGATGAGTACGGGACGGCCACTGAGACTAAAGCTCTGGAAGAGAACTCCACCCCTAAGCAGATTTGCGACAAGTAACTTTACTTAACCTTCCATTCTTTTTCTAGCTTAACTTCTCATTCAATATTGTTTCTATGACTTACTACTATTCTTTTAATATACTAAATCCAAATGTACCCATTTTAAGCATTCAATTCTCTTGGGACATATTAAAGGCTTGTTTGGTTGTGTTGTTTAAACAACAGTTTTCGTTGTTTAAACAACACAACACGTATTTTCACAACACTTTTTCACCCACACGTACTTCCACAACACTTAAACAACGTTACGAGAGCAACATTACCAAATGGGCCCTAAGTATTTGAATATGACAATGTTTTCCAACAGAAATGAAGATGACAGATTACCTTTCTGTGCGAGATTGTGAGATAGATAGAGAAAATGAAAAGACACCACGTCTGTTTGGTTCATGTTTTTAAAACCAGTATGTTGTTTTTAAATAAATAATAATTAAAAAAAAAAAAGAAAAAGAGAACAGTTAAAAACATGTTACTGAACTTCTACTTGTTGTCTAGAAACTGTTTTAAAAACTACTTTCTGAAAACACACAACCAAACAGCCCAAAAATGTACTTTTCTTGGTTGCTAAGTGAACTTTGCAATGAATATGGTGATCAAATTATTATGGGATCATTTGTAACTCCATTTATGCTTTAGGCTCAGGCGATGTGAAATTCTTGTTCTCAGTTTTAGTCCCTGAAGATCAGAAGAAAAATAAAAATATAAAGGAGAGATCGGTAGAAAAAGAGGTTCAATATGTTTTCTGGAACTTTCTCAAACACAGCGACTGCATATGTTAGCATGATTGTGATTTCATGGCCCCACACTCATCTTCATAACCTTGTCCAAGACTCCAATTGAGTTTTAAGAGAAAAAATGACCATGATTATTATAAGTTGATTCTGTTTGACTTGATCATGCTATACTGGGCTTAGTAGCTTGAGTAATATTTGGGCTTACTTTTCTGGAGTTTTTCTACTTTCTTTATTTAATGTATGATGTTGAATTTCAATTTGTTCGCTGATACTTTTCAATATACTAAGTTACTTATTATTGGATAAAGTGGTATGTTTCTCTTAGCTATTCCTTGTCTTTAATGTTTTTCATTTTTTTTCTTCTTCTTTCAATGCTTTTATGGATGTTTTAAAATAATATACTCCTCAAGCTATTCATCAGTCCATCTTATGTGTTCTTCATTTACAGATACCATGCTATTCATAAGGAAGTCTATGACTGGTTCAATATAAGTTTTGATAAATTTGGGCGTACCTCAACCCCAGAACAGACGGAAATTTGCCAAGCGATTTTTAAGAAAATTTTGGAGAACAATTGGCTTTCTGAGAATTCAATGCAGCAAGTATGAGTTATTTTCTTGTTAATACTTGGTGTGATTCTGTACATGATAACATTTGTGACCACTCTATTCTTTTATGCAAGAAAAAGAAAAAGAAGACTTCTCTATTCTTGTTTGGTTGTCCAATTATTGGATATTTTTTCTGGTGTCTCCTTTTTGTTCTACAGCTTTTTTATTGTGGTCAATTATAGGCTTTAATGGTGATAAATGTATTTAACCTCTTGTTACTAACACTTTATTCATACCATATTCAGCTTTACTGCAATACATGCAAAAGGTTCTTAGCTGACCGGCTTGTGGAGGGTACTTGCCCAAAAGAAGGGTGCAATTACCAGTCTGCCCGAGGAGATCAATGTGAAAATTGTGGCAGTCTTTTGAATCCGACAGAATTAAAAGATCCTAGGTGCAAGGTACAAAACTTACTTCTAATATTGAGGTCTCTATTTTGTATTATCAAATTCTAAATGAGGAACCTGATTGTATGAAATATTATCCATGTTGCGCATTCAGCTTTTAAAATATGTAGTTTGTCCAAAAAAGACATTTTATCTCAGACATTTGATTGCTTCTCTTTCAAATGAATAAATTTTTCATCCTCTGATCCTTCTGGTTATTACGTTTTGAAGCTATAAACCAAATTTAAATCATTGTGAAACAAGGACCTTTTTCTGCAAGGCAATTATATTACAAGAAAACTAGTGCTTAGTAATCATTTTCCTGACTAACTTATGAATTTCTAGTCAGAAAACTTACTTTAGGGTTTAATTGAGTTTTGATTTGGTTTCTTGGGCCTAGCTCTTGTTGGGGCCTGTTTCAGAGCCCTCAGCATCATATTTTTCTTCCATGATTTTCTGAGAAGAAGAAAAACTATTAAAAAAAAAAAAGAAAAAAAGAAAGCTACTGTCAGTAGATGTATGATATTATGCCATTTTGTTTTTTTTATACATTTTATATAGTTGATCCATGAGCTTTGTGTGCTAACAGGTTTGTCAGACGACACCACACATTCGTGACACAAACCACTTGTTTCTTGAACTCCCCTTGCTGAAGGACAAATTGGAAGAATACATCAACAAAATGTCGGTGGCTGGATCTTGGAGCCAAAATGCTATTCAAACAACAAATGCCTGGCTTAAAGAAGGGTTGAAATCACGATGTATTACCAGGGATCTGAAGTGGGGTGTTCCAGTTCCACTTGAGAGATTTAGTGATAAGGTTATTAGTTGTTGATAGATGAACATGCTGAATTCATGCTGGCCTCTTAAAATTTTATCTCAAATTTTGGCAAATTGACCCCTTTTTTTTTACTTGTGGTGGATAGGTTTTCTATGTCTGGTTTGATGCGCCTATCGGATATGTTTCTATTACTGCTTGCCACACACCTGAGTGGGAGAAGTGGTGGAAGAATCCTGAAGATGTAGAGTTGTATCAGTTTATGGGCAAGGACAATGTGCCCTTCCACACTGTAAGTGATTTTTTGTTAAGATTTTCTGATAACTCTAAGAAGAGGGCAAGATACTAACTCAAAGTACTAAGATTAGTTAGAATGTTAGATTTTGTTTTTTTGTCAGATATATGCTTATCAATGTTTTTCCCCCCAGCTGAGAGACTGAAGTTTAATTATTTTTTAAAGAAATCTTCTTACGGCCACACATCTATGTTATTCTTTTCCATGTTTTCAGTTTTAGTCGGCTACTTCTAATTTTTCTTTTTGTCTTTTTGGTTAGATATTTCCAGAAATGTACGTTGTCTTTGCATCTTGTAAATAACATACAATTTGTTATTGCATCTTAATGTTTTTAAAACTTTACAGTAACCATTGTATCTTTTAGATAACAATAACTTACAAGAGTTATTGCATATAATTTTAGAACCTTGTGGCGGTCACTAAGTTGGTATGTTTTCTTGTAAATCTTGTCTCACCCTAATGAGGATTTATATCTTCTATCATTGTGCTAGTAACTTGTTGACTAGTAATTTTAGTGTAACCACACGACCAATTTTCTTTGTTAAAATCCTCTACACTTTCCAAATATTGATTGCTATTGACTTAAGTTAGATGACATGACACTCGAATCTAAATTGCTATTAAATCAAATCTAATGAGATGAGACTTTGTGAAGTTATTGTACTAATGGTTAAAATAAAAACTGTTGTTTTGTCATTGGCAATGTTAATGCAAGTTCAATAGCATGGAGCAGCGGAGTTTTATTAGTTCACCTAATTGGTCTCATAGATACTGCATGCAAGACTTGTGAAATTTTTGGCTTCAGAATTTAGGTTATTTATTTATTATTTCTTATGAACTGTACATAAGGTGGCAACTTGTGGCTCCTGTCATGAAGTGGGGGGTCACTAGTTCGAATCTCCCCTTTGGGGTATAAAAAAAACCTTAAGTTGTAGTGGTAGATGTTTTAAGCTTAGTAAACGTTTGGTTGTCCTTTTTTTCCATCATTGTCATGGAGACTTATGGTTTGGCTTGGACCTCATGGTTGTGGGGACTGCTTTTTTTCTTCCCCCGCACCCTTTTTTACTGTTACTATATTCTTGTTTTAGGTGATGTTTCCATCTACACTTCTTGGAACTGGTGAAAATTGGACTTTAATGAAGACTATCAGTGTCACTGAATACTTGAATTATGAAGCAGGTTAGTCAACTATTTTGTAGCAGTTTAGCTGATGCGCAATGGTGGTCAATTTATCAGTCATTTAGATGGATGATTGATCAATTACCTTCTCTTTTACATAACAGTGGTGTTTCTCATTCAAACATCTTGAACTAGATGAATTTTCATTTGGATGGTTTCTGTAGGAAAGTTTTCTAAGAGTAAAGGTATTGGAGTCTTTGGCAATGATGCAAAAGATACAAACATTCCAGTAGAAGTATGGAGATATTACTTACTAACTAATAGGCCTGAGGTAAGCAGCATATATATTTATTACTTTTTTTTTAATAAGAATTAATGCTGGGTTCTACTAATTGCTTTCTGGATTGATGAATGGGTTTGTGTAAACTAGGTGTCAGACACATTATTTACATGGGCCGACTTGCAAGCAAAATTAAACAACGAGTTGCTAAATAACTTGGGCAACTTTATAAATCGAGTTTTGAGTTTCATTGTGAAACCTCCAGGTTGGTTGGCTATGTTCCTTAAGTTCCTTAAAGTTTTGTTGTTCAACTAGTTTTTTATTTGATTCTCCTGATTGTGGTACATACTTATAATATTTCTGGATTGTTGTTATAGTACAGAACACAAATTATAGAAGTGGCACATTTTAATTAGTGCCTCACTGAATTAGAACCATTCTCAATGCCTATTGCATATATGTGTACTAATGGCCTTCTGGCTTAGTGGCATGTCCACCTTTTTGGTGGTTCAATGTTTGGGGTTCAATCTCTAGTAACTTTACCTATTAAAAAAAGCCTATTTTTGCAAGGCATTTATATTTTACTGAGTTCAAAATGGTGCCAATAGTCCATCTTACATTATGCCAAGACCTTTAATATTTATGAAATTCCAAATGGTTTTGCCATTTTTATTATAATGGGCTTGTCTGGTATGAAGAGAAATTGCAAGTGCATAACTGAGTTTCTTTTTACAGGTCAAGGATATGGTTCCATTATTCCTCAGCCTTCAGATGCTGACCCAGATCCATTGCAACATGAGCCAACTAGGAAATTGGTTGGTAGCATTGTTGACTATGTGGAGCAATATGTAGAAGCCATGGAAAAGGTAATTGAAATACTGGCTAGTATACTGTCATGCAACCTGAAGCTGCCCCATGCCCACTTTCTCTAATTGCTTTTGCATTATAATGACATTCTTATTTGCATTTTGTATAGGTTAAACTAAAGCAAGGGCTTAAAATTGCAATGAGCATTTCTAGTGAAGGGAATGGATATCTGCAAGTAAGTCTAGAACATTTTTGTTTTTACTGATTTGGATGTTTGTTTAATATGTTCTTTTATGAGGATGTTGATTGGAAATCGCCCTTTGGCTGCCCATGAAACAAAATTTCTCTCTCCTAAGGTGTACTTTGCCCATGATTGCTATGTAGGAAAGCCGATTCTGGAAGCTTTACAATGACGATCGACCTTCTTGCTCTCTTGTCATAAGAGCTTCAGCTGGGCTAGTATATCTTCTTGCATGTTTGTTAGAACCTTTTATGCCATCTTTTTCACTTGAGGTAATTTAACCTACCAGTAGATCTCTCTGAGGCACTTAGGGCAATGCTAGTATTCTTTATCGCGAGTTAGCTAATATGGTTGCGCATGCTGACAATATTTGTATTGTTGGTTGTGTTGAAGGTACTTAAGCAGCTTAATTTGCCTCCTGATACTCCAATTTTGCTTGAAAAAGGAGATATTGATAGGGTAAGCCAACCTTGGGAGATCCTACCTGCTGGTCACAAAATTGGGACACCAGAGCCATTGTTTAAGGAATTGGTATAACTCTCCTACTTCTATGTTTTGTTTTGTGAATTGTAATGGACATTTTGTGGGCTTTGTCTTATAGTTACTAATATAGCAAAAACAAATGTTCAGAAAGATGAAGAAGTAGAATTCTTCAGAGAGAAGTTTGCAGGAAGCCAAGCTGATAGGATTGTGAGGGCAGAAGCCGAAGCAGAAAAGATAGCTGAGAAACTGAAGAAAACAAAAGTTTCAGGTTGCATTTTATTGATATGATATTTATTTACTCACTTCTAGTGTTTGCCAACTCAATTGCTACACATTGCATGGTTGGGTGTGTCATTGATGTGCTATATTTCCAACCAATAAGTTCATAAAAGCACTAATTAATTTATCTTTTATTCTTCTATAATTAGGTTCTTCACAGGTCTTCTCTGTTCAAATGCTAACTATTTTGTTTTGATGATAAGTGTGGCTTCCACATTTTGCTTGACAAGTTGATATTACAGGAGTACTATGATTAGTGTGTCTTTTCATACCCCTCATTATACTTCTTGATTAATCATAGGCACTACTAATTTGTTAGTAGCAGTTGCTTAATATGGTGAGGCATTGTATGGAACAGATAGCAGTGGAAAAAAGCAACGGCCTGTAAAACCTGCAACTGAATCCAAAGCTAAGGCCAATGCTGAGACAGAAATTTCAATTACAAGACTTGACATCCGTGTTGGCCTTATTACGAGTGTTCAGAAGCATCCTGATGCTGATTCCCTCTACGTGGAAGAGATTGATGTGGGAGAAGGACAGACCCGAACTGTTGTTAGTGGACTTGTGAAGTATATACCTCTTGAAGAAATGCAGGTTTTTGTTCACTTCCCTTACAGATCATAATTTTGGAATGTATTTATTTTATTTTTTCTTGATAAATCATCTGTAAGTCTAGTAGTTCACATGTATGATTCTTTGGCAGAATCGAAAGGTATGTGTTCTTTGCAACCTGAAGCCAGCAACCATGCGGGGTATAAAATCACAAGCAATGGTTCTTGCTGCTTCCGACAGTGACCACACCAAGGTTAGCAAACCCATGAAACCTTTCCATTAGGGTCTGCATCTTATCTGATTTTATGTATAAGCCATTTTTGGAAGTGATGATATCCTTCATCACCCCTTGAAGATATGGTTTGGTGTTACTGATTTAGAAAAAAAAAGAAAGCAATACAGATTGCTAACACGAAGATAGCAACCACATTTATTGTTCATCTAATAGCTTTAAAAAATGGCTTAATGGTCATGAGTATCTAATTTTGGTTGAGATTGTTGTGATGGTGGGTAATGACACATTTTAGCATTTTTGTCGCAAAAATGGCTACATCATTTGTTGTGTGGTGTTAAGATGTTTCAGAAAATGGTTTTATGATACCCATTAAAGCCCATGGTTGATTTTGAATAAGTTTCACTTTGAAAAAAATTTCTGGCTTTGTCATTGCTTGTTTAAGTCTGGATCATCAAACATGAACGCTAATGAGATTTTTAATTAAAAAAAATTCAGGTTGAATTGGTTGATCCACCTAAATCTGCAACTGTTGGAGAAAGAGTTACATTTCCTGGATTCAATGGTGAGCCTGATGATGTCCTGAACCCGAAGAAGAAAGTCTGGGAAACATTGCAAGTGGATCTGAACACTAACACGGAACTAGTGGCCTCCTACAAAGATATTCCATTCACCACATCTGCTGGTGTTTGCACAGTTTCATCTATTGCCAGTGGGTCAATCAGATAGTTAGGTCTCTTGTTCATTTTTTTTTTTTTTTTGAGAAGTTGTTCAATTATTGAAAACAAAAAAAATCCCCAGATTTTGATACGTAATTTTATGTTATTCTTCATGTTGGTATAAACAACTAATTGTATGAGTACCTTATCTTCATGTTGTTACTAGTTATTTTGAAAAATAGTAGTGATCATAAGTCGGTGTTTTTTTTTTTTTTTTTTGGGAAATAAAAATTTAATTAAAAAAATTAACAAAATACACAAAAAAAGGATAGGGCAAATACTTGGAAGATGGGTATGAGAATAGCTCGGACACCTTACACGCTTAAGCCCATCGGCCTTCCTAGATCATTTTTATCAGAACTGGCAGTTGAATCCTTAAATTGGTAAATCTTACAATATTTTTGGTTAGTATGAAAGAATATTGGATTTGCAAAAAAGAAAAAAACCAATTAAATCATAGAAAATCAACAATTTTTTAGAAAATTATCAAACTGAGCAATTTCATTCGAATCATCCAGTTTTTTAATGTTTTAAGTTATTATTATTATAAAATAGCTATATTTTCCTTCAATTTTTTACTTTTATT
Organism: Quercus aquifolioides; assembly: GCA_019022515.1. Taxonomy (NCBI): domain Eukaryota; kingdom Viridiplantae; phylum Streptophyta; class Magnoliopsida; order Fagales; family Fagaceae; genus Quercus; species Quercus aquifolioides. Next base: position 4,245,076 of record CM032331.1, read on the forward strand.
TATGGAGTTTTTAAGTCTTTTGCTTTTAAACTTGAAATAAGTAATAAAAAAACTCAATCACCCTAACTTTTGGTCATTTTTATATACAAACACACATTAAATTCTATATTTAAATAAATTTTCTGAAAATAATATTCTATTAGTTTTAATCTTTGTTATATACATATTTATGTTTAAATTGAATTGAATTCCAGGTTTATGTATATTGAAAAATAATTTAATTATTAATTCAAAGGTTGAACAAATGATATAACGATTAAACCAATGAACCATCATACCACACTCTTTACGATTTAATGTGCCCTAAAGATATAAAAGAGTCAAAATTTGAGTGCATTTAGCTTAGTTGCCTTATAGGGTAATTAGTTGTGACTTCATTAGTTTTTGTATTTTATAACTATATAAATGGATGATTCCCATAGTAAGTAAATATTACCTCCCAAATGCATGTAAAGCGTAAACTCCAACAAAATGTTAGGAGTATAAAAGTTAATATTGGATGGTTAAAGTATTATAACTAAGTATTTAGAATTTTAATAAACAATCGGTCATGGATTTCAACTACCTTAAAGTTTGTATTGACAATGCACATTGATAAATTCTATTACATTCTATCACAGGTTTATAACTTTTAAAACTTAACTTTTATTATGCAGTATGAAATTTTCCTTGACTCAACTTTGAACAATAGCCCAAATTCATCAATAGCCTATAATGTCCCACTTATGACTTAACCAATAAAATTGTAAGAGTCTGTACTGCTGTTCTTAGGTTTTTGTTGTTGAAGGTAGGTTGAAACATTAATTTATGATAGCTATTTTTTTTTGCCTTCGAAAAAATTACTTTGTGTTTAAACAATATTTAAAAAAAAAAAACAATGAACTCAACAATTAATTTTCATCCATATCAATTGAAATTTGTCAATGAAACCATGTTCCACCATTTTCGGGTAAAAAGTAAAAATGCACATTATTATAGCCATAAAGTTTTTAAAATAGAGTAGATTAATAGTATTAGAGTTAAATTAGATATTAATTTTTATTTGATTTTAAATTTTTGCTGAGTAATTTGAGATTAACTAACCCAACTTTTTGCAAATAAAAATCTAAGAGAGCATAACAAGGTTGCTAAAAATATAGGTTTTAGCAATTCAAAACACTACTTTATCTATTTTAACACCTCATTTTAACATTCAACACATTAAAATAATATAAATAAACAATACAATAAAAATAATATATCAAACACAATAAACAACAACCTCAAACCATCAACACATTAAAATATATATATATATTTTTTTATAATTTTAGAGATGACACATTGACACCTTAGTTGTCAAAAGTTTTAGGTTTGACACCTTTGATAAAGATGATTTTTTTTTTTTTTTTTTTTTTTGGGGTGCTAAAATGATAATATAGCCATTTTCACATTTTTGGTGTGAATGCTCTAAAAACAAAACTTTTATCTTTATCGTAGGATTCAATGAGACATAAAAACCTTAGCCAGTTGGGCCTTAAACCCTGTTTTTTAATGAAAGCTTACCAAACCTTAGTCTATCAAAAAAGTTGGTTTATCTATACTATTGTTTAAGGGGCTTCATCTGTTTGAATTCCTCATTTTTTATGCCTAAAATACCATTATCATACCCACTTACAAGTTTTCAATTAACAGGAATAAATATGTAAATTAAAACTCTTACACTTTAAGACCCACAGACTCATGTACGTTTTGCAGTTTCTATCTCACTTTCTATCTCTCATTCTTCTTCAGATTGAAGACATTTTGTTTAGCTCTACATCCTACTTTCTTTTTCTTTAGATTAAAGACATTTACTGTCAGAGGCTCCAACAAATTTTCAGGTTCTATCTTTTGCAAGTTCCTCTTTGTTTTCTTTTCTTTTGTTTATGATTGACTTTCTTTGAGTTCTACTTTTTTTTTTTTTTTTTTTTTATTTGTATCACGTTAACTCTTTCTTCTTCTTCTTTTTTCTTTTTTTTTTAAATGTAATTTTGAAATGAATAGTTCCTTCATATACTCTACCACTGTACTTCTTAATGAATTGTCATTTCATGTTGTAGGTATTGTGATCCAAAGACAAAGTTGCTTTATGCTACAAAAGAAGCATTCATAATTATTTGTGAAGCCTTTGTTTACATTTTATTTAAAAAATTTGAATTGAAATAAAAAATAGTTACCAGAATACTCCCTGATTAATGATCAAAATATAAATGATCAATTACTATTTCCTTCTCCTTCCTCACTTTTTTTTTTCCTTCTTCGAATTTTTCTTCTTTTTAAGAAAGTTTTTTTTTTTTTTTTTTTTTTACCATCATTGTGTATGTTTTTGGCGTTAAATTTTTTTTTTATTTTGTTTTTTATTTTTATTTTTTACCATCATTGTATATGTTTTTGGCGTAATTTTTTTTTATTTAGGTATGTAACAACCTCACAAACGCCAACCTCTCAATTCTGATTATCATTGACAATTCATTATGGATCCAAGAAAGTAGAGCCACCAATCATATGGTTAGATCTCCATTAGTTATTTATTTAAATAGTTGATGATGTGGTGATAAGATTTTAAAGAGTCCATGATAGAGTTAAATTCTAAAAAATCTTTATCTTTATTCTTAACAATTTTAATAGGATTTTTCAGGAAAAATGATCTCATCAAAATTTAAATTAAACACAAACTCTAACAAACTTATGCTATTATCTTTAATAACACGCACAGTAACTTTGGTTTGTTGATTAAAGTTTTTTTTTTTTTTTTTAAATACTTGGTTTAACCCTAATTCTTTTATCTCTCTCAAGTTCACGTACGCACAAATTTTTTGGATTGCATTGAGGAGTCATTGGAATGGAATATTAGATAAATTTGAGTGAGAGACTTTACAAGAATTATTATATGTATTAAACCTTGCATAAAGTGGTTGTTATCTAAAAAATTGTTGTAAAAAATTTTCTTTTGTAATAGAAACTATATTTATCATTTGTATAATTCTATATCAAATTCAATTTAAATTTCTTTCCATAAGTATTAATTTACTACTTCATAAAAAATGTTACGTACCTTTTTCTCAGTTTAAAGGTTGTTGATGTTGTTGATATATTCGAAATTTAAACTATTTTCAACTTTTGTTATGGATGTGTAGTAAGTGGCTAACTTTTAAGACTAAAAAACTAAAATTTTGGATTAAACAAAAATTGATAAATGTTATTAAATTTTTTTAAAAAGAACAACAACACCAAAAGAAACGTGTATCTCCTGCCATAAAATTTGAAATTTAAGCTTTTATTTACTTATGTTATGGATGTGTAATAAATGATTAAATTTTAGGATTAAAAAACTACATTTTAGGAATTGACAAAAAATGATAACTGCCATACATAAAAGTTTAAGGATAGAGTCACACCAATTCCCCACCTTAATCTTTTAAATTTCCCTAAAATTTAGCCTTTTATTTTCTTTCAAAATCAGATATGTTAGTGCCTAAATATAAGGATATGGATGGAGAAGCTATATTAGTGTTTTTATAGTAGAAGTCTTTTTTTTCCCCCAAAACATTGAAGAGATTAAAAAAAAAAAAAAAAAGAAGAAGAAGAAGAAGGAGAAGAAGAAGAAGAAGAAGAAGAAGAAGAAGAGGAAAACATGAATTTGGATGCTGTTCCTATTGCTATGAACTTAAACTACATTTAGTGTACTTTTGATCAATAAAACATTTAGAAGAACACCATTGACGAATTAAAATAAAAGTTCATTATTATTCCTATTGGGTTTTTGTTAAACCACCTTTAATAATACTTTATAATATTTTTTTTTTCCTTCTCAAAAAACAATCATGAAGTTTTTATACAAATTTTTTTCTAGATACTTCTAATCATTAATTCCCAATTGTATTAGCCTTTTGATAAGGTTAAAGCACCATTTAATACTTTATTAAAAAAAAAATCTCAAAATACAATTATGGTTTTATACAATTAACGTGTATCTCTTACCATAAAATTTTCAATTTAAGCTTTTATTTACTTATGTTATGGACGTGTAGTAAATGACTAAATTTTAGGATTAAAAAAACTACATTTTAAGATTAGACAAAAAATGATAACTGTCATACATAAAATTTGAAAAAAAGAACATCATGAACAACACCAGAAAGGGGGAAAAAAAAAGGTTGATGGTGTAGTTACTAAATTTTAGGATCTTTTTACGAGCATTTCCTTTAACAAAAATCTTATTAATTTACTACTTCATAGAAAATGTTACATACCTTATAAAATACTAGTATCTGAGCACACAGTCACGCCTATGCTCAGAGGTTCTTTTATTTTTTGAATAAGGGTTAATTTAGAGTATTTATTAATGAGCGTGAGCTCAAAAACTCTTTTATTTTTTGGATAAGAGTTAATTTAAAGTATTTATTATAATTTGAAATTATTACATTTCCCAATCACCAAAAAAATCTAGGGGTGTGATGAGTATCATGTGTGGAGAAATAATTTGTCATCACACCCTTAAATTTTTTTGTGATTGAAAAATATAATAATTTCAAATTATAATAAATGTTCTAAATTAACTCTTTCCTATAAAATAGAAAAGTTTCTAAATGTACACTCATTAATAAATACTCTAAATTAACCTTCCTTAAAAAATGCAACCCACCTGAGCATTGAGCGCGTGCTCAGAGGCTATTACTTTATAAGGGGCGTGACTCTTTGTTCATGTATCTTCGAGTCTAACACAGAGTCTCTCTCACACACACACACACACAGTAAGACTCTTTTCTCTGATTCTGTCTCTTGCAATCAAATTTCAGCCCTTCCTTCGTTCGGGGTTAGAGGGGTAAGTCACTCTTCTTCTTTTTGCTTCAATATTATTTTGGTTCTGTTCTTTTACAACTTTAACAGCATAGCACAAACAAAGCTTACATATTTTTGATTTTTTCTTTGCTTTCTCTTTTTGGGTATTTAATGGGTTTTATTGGAAGTGTGAGGAATGTGTGTATTTTGGGTTTCAGCTATGATGCCCAAATGGGTATTATATGGTATGGAAGGACCTCATTCATTGGGTCTGCCTGTTATCTGTTCTTCATTTTGAGGAGTTTGCTTGGGCATTTTCCTTTTGATCTTTGATAAAACTGGAATGAATGAATTAATGTACTTGATATTATGTTAGTTCTTGCTTTTAGTTTTATTATTATTATCATTTGTACAAGATGAACACCATCTGTTTGACAAAAGTCCTCATCGGCTTAAGTGTGACATGAAATGCAATGCAAGGGTTATTGAATCTATGGATGTATGGTACTATGGTTGGAAGACATCCTTGATGTAATCACAAAGCGCACAGCATGGTGGATGTATCCCATTTAGATTCATTTAATAAAAATTTATCAATGACCTTTGTACACTGTAATCTAGTGGAATATAAATTGTTTGATAAAAATACTGAGTGAGATTTGGAAAAAGGAATTTTAAATGTGGCTTAGGATATTAAATTAGTTTGAAAGTATTGTGAATCTAATACTATATATAAATTTTAATTAACTATCGGTCATTGGTTCCAATTACCTTAAGTTTGTATTGACAATGAATATGATTGAATGTTTCGTGAACCATTGTTATGAAATACTAATAGCTATCACTTGTTGTCTTTGGACAAATGAGAGAAATATTATTGGAGAGTTGCAAGAGTTGGACTAACTTTATCAAGCAGTCTTTTCAGGAGTTCATTTGATATACTACCTTTTTAAAGGATCCATTTTAGTAAAATTTTTTACATAAGAAATTGTGCCTACTGAGCCTCACGCACCTCCCTATATCTTGCAGAGAATGGTGTCCTTGCTTAAAGTGAACCATCAGCAACACTTTGCGGTTTTCTTCAGTGGTATTAGACCCAACAACAGGACTGTACATCGCAAGTCATCCTTCATCTCAATGTCTTCCACGTCACCCACAACAATTCAACATCTTCACAGTACAGTGTCATCATCTTCGAATCACAACCTCGACATTCCCATCATGGTACTCTTTACATTTACAATGCTATCCATATTTAATATTCAAATTGTGCTGCTGTATTACTTTTTATCTTAGCTTGCGGTTATAAGTTTTAATTTGCAACCACTGCTCCTGGGCATGAGCATAAACTGCTTAGCCCTAGATAACAAAGCAACTGGTTCTGGTGGGTGGGGTTAGTTGCTAGGTAAAGGGCTCTTCTTTAGAAAGGTTCCTTACATTATTAAAAAAAATGCAACCACCCTAATACTTGATTTATCTTACTGTGCTAAGCATAGTCTAAATATATATATTTATTTATTTTTGGTTTGTTTTGTTTTAGGCCACATTAACATAGTAATTAGTTGCCCAACTTCTATCTGATTTACTGAGATGACCTAGATGATTGCAAAATTTGAGATGCTAAGTAGTCATATTGCCATCAAATACTTAAAAGGTTAGTGAAGAGGCTTGTCACTAAGCTACAAGGCTCAGTGGCATAGCCTATTCTCCTTTATTAGAAGAACAAGGGTTCAAATCCCCCCCTCCCCCGTTTCACTATTAATTATTAGAAGAGAAAAAAGATTATTGAAGAGGCTTAAAATTTGTTTATTATCAAAACCTACTGTGATGGGGGTAGTTGTACATTTTTGGATTTTATGAGTTTTAAAGGCCTAGTATTAGTATCTCATGGTGAGATTTGTGTTACAACATTTATTTCAGGTAAATGGTTGTTCAGGGAAAATGGGGAAAGCTGTTATCAAAGCAGCAGATTCTGCAGGACTTAATATTGTTCCTCTATCATTTGGCTCTGCAGTGGAGAATGGAAAAACTGTGCAGGTGTGTGGGAAGGATATTCTCATACATGGTCCTGATGATAGAGAAAATGTTCTTGCATCTGTCTTTGATGAACATCCAAATTTAGTTGTTGTGGACTACACCGTGCCGACTGCAGTAAATGGTAATTATTATGGAACATACAATTTGAAGGCTGAGAAAAAGGAGCCATAAGTTGGAATCTAGTGTTTTTTTTTGTGCATGTGTGGCAAAGGGAGGCTTGATTTACTATCTTAGTCACCATTTTTCTTTGTCTCCAATATGAATTCTATATTATCACACACGGGAAATTTAAACAATTTCTGCTATATAATAAAATTTTGAGGCGAAGGAGCTGTCCTAAACATGTCTCCTTTACCTTATACCATCTGTTGCTTTATGTTGTTGTATTGAATGTAAATTGTATTTATGTTCTATCCTTATTCTAAGGAAATTTGACTCAAAATAAGAGTGCTTAATCCATACCTATGGTGCAAAGTGTGCAATACTGGACTGATATATTTTCAAAGAAATCTTAATTATTTTATTAATTTTTTGAAGCACTATTATCTGATTTTGTTTGCGGGTGTAGTGGATGATGCCGTTCAAGGTGATATATTTCTTTTCTTATCGGAAAGGGATGTATGGTAGGCAAAGCAATGATGCCCTGTGGTTTTTGATTCCTCATTGTGTTATGCGGGTTACGTGGAGGGACTGGAATAGCAACACATTTGATATAGTGCAGAGAAATTTGATTGAAATTATGTCTATTTTTTGTGCATTCCTTGTTTGAATGGTGCAAGATAAGTGACAGGGTTTCTTGTAGTTCTTTAGTTGAGTTCATGGATCATTTGAGTCTTCATTTGTAATTTTTACGAATATTTAAAAAAAAATATTAATTAATTAAGTATTTAATATCATATACAACTTTACTGTATTGGTACGTACACTCTAATGCTTCTATGTATCTTTTGAGTTTGTTTAGTTTCTTTAAATTTTGTGTTGTGGATGTGTAGATAATGCAGAGCTCTATTGTAAAGTTGGAGTACCCTTTGTGATGGGAACTACTGGTGGAGACAGGGACCGGTTATATAAGACAGTAGAAGACTCTAAAGTTTATGCAGTAATTTCCCCACAAATGGGTAAACAGGTGACCAGAGTTCACTACACTTAATTGGGTCTAGTTTAACACTTTGGGAATTTTTTGTTCTTGTTCTTATAGATTGTTGGTTTGGTCAGGTTGTTGCATTTCTTGCAGCCATGGAAATTATGGCAGAGCAATTTCCTGGGGCCTTCTCAGGTTACTCCCTACAGGTTTCATTTTCTCTCAATCTTGGGATTTTTCTTGGGGGTGAAGATGGAGGCTCAAGTAGTTTTAATTCCTTGATTTTGATTTCTTTTTTGTTAATGGTTATTTCAAGCTATCATTCAGAAGAATATTCAACTCAACTAAGCCATACTAGTAAGTACAAAATTATAGTCCTTATAAAAAATAAGTACAAAACAATAATGGAGCTGCAGTTGCCCTTTATTTGATGAATTCAAAATAGCCTTTACCAAACCACTAGATGTGAGATTTATTTGTTCGTTTGAGTTTGGGAATCAGTCTCTCCAAAATTTAGGGTAAGGTTGCTTACCAATTGCCTCTCATAGACTCTGCAAACATAGGAGTCTTATGTACAACTAGGAGGGACTAAAGGTAGCTATTTTAACCTATTTTTCAGTTGGATGTTTTAATCTTGGCATGCACACAAATTGTATGAAAATCAAGTTGACCTTCTTGTTGCTTGGTTTGCCTTAGGGTTTTGGCCTCTTAGTCTTCAAAGTTCTTTAATCATTTATATTGTGTTTTCTTTTATGCAAGAAGAATAATATTTGTTGATAATAAAACAAAATTGTCTTAGAAAAAAGACTGGAGATGTAAAGGGGAGACTTTGAACTTCATTAGTAGCTTTTTTAATCTAATTAGGTGACACTTGATGGTTGGACATTGGGTTCTGCACTGAAAAAGAAAGAAAAGAAAAAGAATAAATAGTGGCTGCATTCAAATAACTATACAACAAAATGCACAGAGGGAGTGAAATAAGGATCTAGATGACTCATCATGCGTCACAACAAGAGTACCTCATGCTGAAGTTTTCCAGACAATTGTGGTCCTAGATAGAACAGAGAGCCAAAAAGACTTTGCATGACACTTGATAGTAAGCAATGTTGATAGGAGTAGACAAGGTTCTTAGGCCAGGTTTGGGCCTGAGCCTATTAAATAAAGTTAAAATCTCGTAAACATGTATGCTCAACTGGTTATAGCTCCACACCCTTTTGCAGGGTCAGTTGTACAAATCACTACTGTCTTTTTACTCTGTATAGGCCAGTAAGCAATGTGGATAGGATTAGCCTAGGTTCCTAGGCCTGGTTTGGCCTGTGCCTGCTGAATAAAGTTAAAATCTGCCTCAATCTTCTCGTAAACTTGTTATAAACTTATAATGTGTCAGAAGTTGATGCATGCTTAACTGGTTGTTGCTTCACTCCCTTTTGCAGGGTTAGTTGTACAAATTACCACTGTCATTTTAGTCTTTATAGGCCATTTTCTATTTTCACCTAAAGTCATGGTGCCTTTCTTCACATCATTTTTTTCTGAGTCCTTTTCAGCACTCATTGAATGGTTCTTTTAACTTGAGCGTCAATTCTTACTCCTGGGCAGTAATTTTGTATTCATCTTATTTTTGGTGAGTTATTTTCTTCATTGCACTCTCATGAGATAATCAGATTTTTCAAATGTTGAAGCAAATGGAAAAATAGGGTGGAAAGGTGTCAGATTGTATATTTTGCAATTAAATATGCTTGCAAACATAATTTGGACACTTAATTATAATTGTAATGAATAAGTAGTCTTCAATGCTTTTGGTTATCTAAATTTGGCTTTAAGCCTAGCAATTTGAAAAATGCTCAGCTTATGACTGCAATATAGGTCCATAAAATAAGATAATTTTGATTTTTTTTTTTTAATTTAAAAAAAGAGTAGAAACTTGTCCACTTCAATAACAAGAATCCAATTTCAGGATTCTATCAGGATCATAACAATTCGTTCCTCAAAAGCTTCCAAAAGTGAATAAAGATTCGTGACATGTTCAATATGATGGAAGCTAAATGTAGAATAGGAGGATTAATAGTTATTTTTCAATTTCTACAACTTTACTTCATTCTTGGCCTGATTTTTTTTTATTATTATTTTAATTGATAAGTTACACAGACAATCAATGGGTTTTGAACCCATGAGGTCACGACCTCACCCTCTATCTTGCTCTTAAAATGGGAGGACGTGCCATTTGAGCTAGAGCTCATTGGCATCGCTGGCCTGATATTCATTTGTAATAAAACTTATCTCAGTATCTTAATCACTGCACTCTTTACATGTACCTAGAAGTCTCACAATTTAGCTCTCTTTACCCATTGTATATCCTTTTAAAACAATTTAAACTTATGGAAGAGTTTGAGTTACTTCGATATATTCTCAGTAGTGTTTGATGCATTAATTTCAAATTTTAGGTGATGGAATCCCATCAAACAAGCAAAGTGGACACATCTGGAACGGCTAAAGCTGTTATTTCTTGCTTCCAGAAATTGGGGGTGTCTTTTGATATGGACCAAGTAAGTTAAAAGAATTTGTAGAGTATTCTTTTTATATAGCATCTGATTAAGTTTCCTTTTCCAAAATAATTTTTATGAATTAGTGGATGAATATGCTAGTGCTAGGTCATAAGTTTCTTATTCAGCATCAATTTTACAGGTGGTTCTTTCTTTTGATAAGTAATTGTACAGGTGGTTCTAGAACATGCATATGCATAAGTACGTTTTAAATTGGCCTATTTTGTTTTGGTTCTTGGAAGCGTTTGCTCATGCATGTTAATTTTTTATTGACCTGAAATGAGTAAATTTTTAAATCTGGAGGAATGTACTGGAATTGAGTTAGACTGCCTTGAATCCAGGTGGCCCAATTCCACTTTTATGGCTCCCAAGGTTCATTCCACAGCATTGGTTTAAGGCTTTATAGGAAATATGCGGGCAGTTTCCTTGTTGCTTTAGCCTAGTCTCACCATTTTATCATCTCAATTTTTATGATGACAGCTAACTAGTATCAAGTGGTCATGTAGCTATATCTTAAATAGAGGTAGAGTAAAGCTAGGGATCAAACTCAGGATCTCCTACATTGATACCATGTTAAATTACCGATTGTCCCAAAAGCTTAAATTATTAGAAAATGATGAATTTAATCATTTAACTAAAATTCTAACAATCTCACCCCCACCCCCCCGCTCTCTATCTTTGTTCTTTTTGTTCTGTACTCTCTTTTGTATGTATTGGAAACTATAAACAACACTTTGGATAGAAATTCTATTTAGCTAGTTTGGCACTATTTGTTTGACACATGATGCATGTTGAACGGGAGAGAGGATGGTCTTTGCTGTTATATTGATCAGAAGACATGTATAAAATCTTACAGCACTCCTGTCCAATTTTTTTAGGGACAATTTTTTTTCCAACCCACTAAATGGAAATTCAAATGACTATTCACACTTGTTTTTTTAGTCAGATGACCTATTTAATAATCATATGATTCATTTAAATGACTTAAAGGGTCATGTTATTTAGTATACATGGATAATCATCTATGTGGCCTTGTAATGGGCTGGAGGAGATTCCTTGAAACCAGTTTAGAGGAAAACTGTTCTTTTCAATAGAAGAGCCTGGGTGGCAGATATCTAAATTATTTTTTGTTAGCTTGTTGGCTTAAGCTTCTCTATTCATAAAATTTAGAACATTCTGATTTTAAAGCTTAATTTTCCAATTTGGTACAAAATCTGTCCAACTGGGGAGTGTTATTTCTGACTGACTGATTGTTTCTGATTGAACTTACTTTGTGGGAAAACAGTGTTTATCCAAAATGTTTTTTGAGTTTAGTCCTCCTCTCAGTTCTGTTTAAAACATTTTGTCAGATACAAATGATACGGGATCCCCAGCGACAACTTGAGATGGTGGGAGTTCCAGAGGAGCATTTGTCTGGTCATGCATTTCATATGTATCATCTGACATCACCTGATCAAACGTAACAATGAACATCCTCAGTTTCATCTCTCGTTTTCTGGCTTGTACTCTTTTACTGTTTCAGCTAATATGCTTTGAGTAATTTGGTTTAATTCTTTTTCCTGCAGAGTTTCCTTCGAGTTTCAACATAACGTTTGTGGTAGATCAATATATGCAGAGGGCACCGTTGATGCTGTAATATTCCTTGCTAAGAAGGTGCTAATGCTTCCATTCCTCTCTTTATTTCTATTACAATTTTCTTAAGAAAATATTTATGTAATGTTATAATGTTTTATATTAATGTAGACCCTGTTGTAATCTAACTCTAATAGAAGTTATAACTGCTGTACCTATACCTCTTTTACTCTTTTTTTTAGGCAATATCTCACTGATCAAAGATAATATGAATATCCTTTTTAGAAAATAATTACTTTTCTCAAAATTATATAAAAACATGTTTAGTGGTAAGAAGAATATTGATGAATTTCTGATTATGATTGTTGTGTTTCTCCAGAGTTCGTGTTGAGTAGAGAAGTGTTTAACTTGTTTACTGTCAGCGTTCTGTTCAACCATGCTCTCATTTTCACTGTTTGATTGTGCAAATATTGTGTAATTGCAGGTTCAATCAAAGGCAGACAAGCTGATATACAATATGATTGATGTCCTACGGGAGGGTAACATGCGATGAAGTTGGATCATTCAGATTTGTATTAGTATTTAACTTAGCTAAAGATTATTGGGATCTTGGTTAAGTAGCATGGGGGTGGCAATTTTGGATTCATAGATTTGGGCCTACCATTTTCTTGTTTTATTTTAGAACTATGCGATTAATTGTGGCAATGATGGTTTGGATTGGTGGGATATACTAAAATGTCCAGGTATGAACCTCTATTGAACACAACGATTGCATGCAAAAAGTCAAATACCTAATTAAGGTTTCATTTGGCAGGGAGGATTGAAAAGTGAAATAAGAGAACATGTAAAAAGAGATTAATGTTATCTATTATAGGTGTTTGATAGGAGCCTAGGAGGTATAAAAAAGTGGGGTAAAAAAAAAGAGGAAAAATCGTGTATTAAAATAACATTATATTTTGTATTGAATTTTTTTTAATAAATTAAATCATAAAATTGTCAAATCACTTACGTAAGATATTTTTCTATTATCTGTCTCTTATTTAAGTATGATTAAAAATGGTGGGCTTAGGAAGAAAACAATATATATATATATATATATATATTATATTTTTGAAAATGGAAAAATTAGATGCATATCAATCCTCATCTTATCTTTCTCTATTATCACTTTTCACACAACCAAAAGCACTCTAGGTGTTAGCCCTAACATTGTCCAGCACCCGCACAATTCATCTCACTGCCCATTACCATGGCATTAGTGAATGACTAATAAAAATATTCCTAAATGAAAGTCTTGTGTTGTATTATTTTATTTGAATTAGAACTTGCAAATCTCTTCATCTACTATCATTAGACGAAGGAAAGATGCAATTGATTTTCTTAAAACCTCCTTCGGGTGAATAGATGTTTGATAGGGAAAATATTGGTAACAGCATTGTTTCTGACTTCAAAAACACATCTACTTTTTGTTTGACAGGAGTGATAAAAAAAAATGGAGAGAAAATGAAGGAGATGGGCAACATGGGATTCTTGATGGCATTAAATCAAAAAGAAAATTTGCAACTTTTTTGTGCCGCAACTTTTATACAAAACTAATAGGTCTATACGATAATCTTATCACATTAAAATTGTAACAAAAGTTAGGGTATAAAAGTTGTGGTCTTTAAAGAATTTATTTGTGATCTTAAAGGATTGATTGATTCGATAGAATTTTAACTTATAACGTTCATTTCATGATGAGGTGCTCTTATTATCAGATTAAAACACTAATCAACTTTTGCTGATGACAATTTAAACCTCATTTTGATCACAAAACAAAGAGATTTTTGCCGGTTAAATTAGACTACAAGGACTCAATTCAAACATGATGATGTGTGTCTTTTTGTCCACTCCTGTTACATAGACCAACTACTGTTTGTTTGTTCTATACTAAAAAGAAAAATGAGCAACCAAACAAGTTTTGCTATTTAAGTAACGCTAAACGAAACGTTCCCACGTCTTTCTTCTGGAATTCTCTCTCTTTCTCTTACTCCAACATCCACATTTCCAATACTTACTCTTTACAAATTATAGCAATTTTCTCATAAGACAGAGTGAGAGAATGGAGAGCAGAGAAGACTTGAACTCGATACTACCGTATTTGCCACTAGTGATGCGGTCTTCGACTCTGTTCTGGCCATCTCAGGTGGTCGAAGCACTGAAAGCCATGGCAAGAGGACCCCTTCACAGCCGTGTCGACTCCGGTGAGCTCCTATTCCTCGCCATTTCCGATCTCAGACACTCTCTCTCCCTCTCCAACCACCACTTCGCTCCTTCTTCCCCACAAGGCTACGCCCTCTTCTTCGACGAGGTAAATTCTATTCTTCTTTTCACTTTCACATGCAAATATTCCAACACCTGAAAAGTTGAATGTTATTTTATGTATCAAATTGTAACTGGGTTTTGTGTGCTTCACGATATTCAAACACTTTTCAACTTCAGGTTAATGTTTTTTCATCAGAATTTTAGTGGGTTTGTGTAGTTGATGGATGATATTCAGACACTTTTCAAATTAGTGCCATGCTATGTTTTTTCATCAATCTGTAAATGGGTTTTGTGTTGTTTGATGATATTCAAACACTTTTCAACTTCAAGTTATTTTTTTTTTCATCGAATTGGAAGTGGGTTTTCTGTTGTTGATGATATTCAAACACCTTTCATGGCAGAAGTTAATTTTTTCAAATCAAAATCATGAGTTGGTTTTTGTGTGTAAGTGCAGTTGATGTCCCGGGAGGAATCAACAAAATGGTTTGAAGAGGTTGTCCCGGCGTTGGCTGATTTGCTCCTACGCTTTCCCTCTTTGTTACAAACTCACTATCAAACTGCAGATATTGCTCATATCAATGGGGTCAACACTGGTCTTCGTTTATTGCATTCGCAAGAACCGGGCATTGTGTTTCTCAGCCAGGTATCCATGTTATTTTAGTTTACCAGATGATAGAATAGAAGAACCCAAAGCTCATACAACCCATGTCTTTACTAGATGGGTGCCGATTCTTGTAATTAATAAGTTGTTGTAATTACTGTATTTCTGAATTGTTTGTTGTCATTACATGGTAATATGAATGAAACAGAAAGAAGTGGTAAGAGTTAGTAACATTTGCAGTTTAAAGATGGAGAAAATGAAATGTGATATATGAATGTCTGCTGCTGCATAATGATTCTTGTGTTTTCTATTTTTAATCTCTTATATGATAGAGACCGACAAATGTGTGTGTATATATAAATATTTCAAGCCCATATTTTATATTGACACAGGAGAACTAAATTGGAAGTCCCATCGATTATATATGTATGATAACTTCAAGTGACCAATTATATGGCTTTCACATACCTAGCAGTTATTTGAGTGGGTGATCTACTATAGGAATCAGGATCAGTACTTTCATTTCATGAAAGTATGCAATTCTTTTATTTATTGATTTATTTTTTGAAATTACAAATTTGACTCAAATGGCCGATTTAGATATTCTTGAAGGACTTCAGGGGCAGCCCTCATGCAAAATACCCCAAAAGAATTCTGAATTTCCAAATGGGCATGAATTTCTCTTTCAAGTCAGTGGGGGCACTTAGCTGATTTATTGTACTTAGTTAATTAAATATTATATAAATTCAACCATTTTTTTTGTTACTATTTTCTCTTTATGATAGAATTATGAAATTAATGCATTTCTTGATTTCCAGGAATTGATTGGTGCTCTTCTTGGATGCTCTTTGTTTTGTCTGTTCCCAGTCACTGATAGAGGTGTTGAACATCTTCCAACAATCAACTTTGATCAATTGTTTGCGTATGTGAGCTTGAGCTTTCTTTTGTGAAATAATTTATCAGTCTTGTTCAAGAAATTATAGGATATGAATCATCCTTGTGACAATATGTTTCAGTTTTCTACTTGTATATCTCTGATCCCTTTCATAGATATAATATTACGGATGAGAAGAGCATTTTTATGTATCATAGTTGATAATGCCATTCTGATTGGTCTAGATAAGTAGAAAATTTTATTCAATAGGTTAGAAATTCTGATTGGTCTAGATAATATAAAATTTAACAACAGCATTGTTAAGTTTGGCTAACAAGTGGCTGTATCTGGATACCATTTTTACTGATATGCATAAAAGTTTTGAGGTGACATTGAAGAGTATAGCACTAACCATGTGCTATTTAAATCCCAAATACTCGTTTTATTGCTCCAAGAAGAACACCATATGCTGTAGAAGGTTGCTGCAGTAGAGGGTTTGAATTTTCTTTGCATCTGAATGTCTGGTAGGAATTAACATACATGTGGATGGTATAACCTATATCACCCAAATATTCTTGATTTTCTTTAGCACATGTGTTGAATGTTGATAGAAAGGATCGGTGTAGAAAATGACAAATCTATACACTTTTTAGTCCATGTAATTGTATGGGTTTATTATTTTATTCTATTTACAATTGATTTATATTCTTCAAGTTGGTTTATCATTTATTAGAATTTTATATTTTTCTATCTGAAGGCTTACTTTATCTTGTCATGCTGAATTCAATATCTTTGAAATTCTTGGATCTCCAGGAGTCTATATGACAATTACAACGAAAAACAAGAAAATAAGATAAGGTGCATCATACACTATTTTGAAAGGATATTTTCACATATGCCTATTGGCTTCGTCTCATTTGAGCGGAAAGTACTTCCTTTGGAACATCTTCCTCAATGCATTTCCTATCCCAAGGCTGAATTTTGGAGCAATTCTGTCATTCCTTTATGCTGTTTTGAGGTAACGATAAACAGATGTAATAAACAATCTTATTTAGAAGATCTATTTACAATGCTTAATCTAATTTTGTTGATTTAAGATAAGCACAGATTACCCTGTGTTGTGTTTCCATATCCTTGTAGGTCCAAAATTCAGGCTTGATAGAAGATCAATCCAGTGAAGCTCTTGAAGTGGATTTTGCAAATAAGTTTATTGGAGGTGGTGCTCTACATAGGGGTTGTGTACAGGTATGCCTTACAATATTATTAAAAGAATATGCCTTTTTTTTTTTGGGGGGGGGGGGGGGGGTCTTATTGTTTGTACTTTATCAGGCATTTTAATTTCATATGCTTAGATTTATCATTCCTGATATGTGTTCCTACAGCATATGTATGTCATGCAGGCCATGATTTATTGCAAAATGTAGATTATTTTTGTTTTTATCATCTTGTGTAGGAAGAGATCCGTTTCATGATCAATCCTGAATTAATTGCTGGTATGCTTTTCTTGCCTTCCATGGCAGATAATGAGGCCATAGAAATTATTGGTGCTGAAAGGTTTTCAAGTTATACTGGGTGAGTATTACTTAGGGAATGTAAATCATAAGTTTGATTTGATAGGAACAATGATATTTTCTCTATTTCCTTTTGCTTTGTCTAATCTTTATATTTCTTATGGAGAATAATTTGTCAATGTGATATATATGATTATTGATGAATAAATATTGGTTTATAGGAAATTGTGTATCCTGATTGGTTTTAAAATTTGTATGAAGTCTATGCTCCTTGCACATGGTATTCCATATGGTCTAGAAAAACCAGTAGTCATGGTGAATATCTGGGTTATGCCCCTTTTGGTCTTATCTTATTTAATGAATTTACTTATTACAGAAAAGAATATCTAGTTCTTGACAAAGTTAATATAATTTTCTTTATAAGTAAAAGACTGTAATGAAAATTATGAATGGGCATGCTTAGCTACAAGGATAGTGTAAATGAGATGATGAAATAATCATAATAATGGGTTTGAGGCCTTTTTATTGATTTTATTTTTATCTTTAAGGTGACTTATTCGCCTCTCTCTCTCTCTCTTTGAATTGCTTGTTTAAAATTGAGATAGTGTTCAGTGGAAAAGTACCTCCCCCAGAAAGAAAGAATGAAAAAACATTAATGAGGTGCTCATTTTCAGTAAAATTTTAAATTAAATTAAGAAAACCCATGAATATTTTCCTTAGTTCTGTAGAATGCTATTTACTCCATAGACCAGGCTTCTATTGTGAAAAAGTGCTTCTTGAGCCAAATATGTTAAAAGTGACTTCAGTAAATGAAACCCTTTCATTTACTTATCAAAAAAAGTAAATGAAACCCTTTATAATGCCTCCTCCAGACATGTCATGAATTATTTGTGCAAATATTTTCCCATGATGTTAGTGCCATATTAAAATTCCATGTTTGTGTGGTTCCTTATATTGATTCTATGGATGTCCAAGTTTTGACTTATAAAAAGAGATCTAAAGTTTATGTTTATTGTAATTAACTTGTGCTGCAATGGAAAACTAATTCAAATATCATCCATACGTGGTGTAGATATGCTTCCTCATTCCATTTTACTGGTGATTATGTGGATAAAAAAGATGTAGACTGTTTTGGAAGACGTAAAACCAGGATCATTGCTATAGATGCATTATGCAGTCCAAGGATGAGACAGTACAAACAAGAGTTCCTCCTAAGGTATGATAATTATTGCTTCTAGCACCACTGGAACAAACATAATTCATGGGAATGCAAAATAGGTTTATTTGGAGAACAATGATGTGAAATCTTAATCATGTCTACCATCATGCCTGTTTGAGCCAAGTGGACCACCACACTACTCAGCTGAGTCAGCTCAGCATGTTTACTCCTTTTTAGGGGCAAGCTTTTAGGGTTATTATTATTATTATTATTTATTTATTTATTTTTTATAGCCGGGGGGGGGGGGGGGGGGGGCGGGAATTTCATACCTGTCATACCCATGAAATTAGTTTTACAATCTTGTTTTGCTTCTAGGATTTTGGGCTTGTAAAATGACAATACTTAAATTTGGAGTTCAATTTGGCGAGTACTAGGAAAGAAAGAGACCTATTAAACAAAGCATTAGCCAAGAAAGAGCAAGTTTATTTAAATTTAGGAGAGAAGGAAGAGAGATGTTTTCTGAGAGTTATGTATAAAATTTGATAATTACTGGATACTTTTGCGATACACATGTGAGTCTAGCTTCACTGAGCTTATAAGATGACAAATAATTGAAACAAGATGATGATTACTAAGGCTTATAAAAAAAAAAGATGATGATTACTGAGTGCTAGCCTGCTAGGCTAGAAAAAAGACTTGAGTGATGCCAGTTGACGATAGAATGAAAAATTATTTGGATGAGATGGATTGACTGTTGGCCTTGAGAATTACTAGATGCACATATGAACTATGAAGAGACATGGTTCTGCTTGGCAACGCAGCTAGGGCTAGATAGTTTTAAGGGACATGGGTGACATCAGTGAGCATTTGTTTTAACAGATTCTTTGGACATAAATGAAGTTGAATAGCTTCAGAGGGATACGTGTAGCCAATGGTTTTTTTTTTTTTGGTTGCCTCGATTCAATTTTAATTCAGAACAGGGCTCCAAGTAAGTAGAACCAGAAGCCAAAGAGTTTTCACTCTTTACTTTCAGTTTCACTCTCTATCAGGGAAACCCCACAGTCTCGGTAATCGAAAGGCACTGCTTTCATGGTGCCTATCCACTGTAAGGGTCAATCGTTAACATTTTACAGACCACAAACACATTTTTCTATACCCAACCCAACCCGTTAGATTAATGTGTTGTTGGGATATGGATCATTACTCTTGACATTAGTGGGATGGTTTCCCTTTATAATAGATTAATGTTAATATGCAATCTCATAGCATAGGAGTTCTCTTAGATTTTTTCCTCTTTGTATATATTTTCTTTATCAGAAAATGTTATTATTCCAATTTATTTGTTTTGGAAGGGAGATAAACAAGGCATTCTGTGGCTTTTTTGCTCAATCTAAATATCAGCAGTACAAGAGACTGTTTCCAGAGAATGGATGTTCTAGAGCTCAGCTTGATCAAAACATAGAAGACCCCATCAGCAGGTCCAGGAGTAATCTTTTGGTGCGAGTTTCTCTATGACTTCTTTTCTAGTGGTTGGATTTTGTTATTAAGTCACTTCTGCAAGTTTCTGTGGTATTCTCATTGCTAACTTTTGTAGTTGATCTGAAAGCATTTAAAGTTATTATTAGCTTAGTGTGGTTTGAACTCGTTCGTGCATGTTAGAATTGGTTGTTGCATCTGCTATCAATTAGCTTGCTTGATTATTGCTCTTCTGCTTTTTGACAGTCACATGATAATGCCTCAACTTCTGATGAAACAACTGAAGAAAAATCTGTAAATCAAGTGATCAGAAATTATGAGGAGAAGGGTTGTGAGAGTCTGGGCCATGAAGATAACAATATTGGGATTGTGACTGGGAATTGGGGCTGTGGTGCTTTTGGAGGAGATCCGGAGCTTAAGACCATAATTCAGTGGCTTGCTGCTTCTCAGGTAATTTTAACTTGAGTTATTAAAAAAAAGGGACAAATAGGCGATCCTTTTGTTTTTCTTTTTCAAGGATGGTTATATATAGCATCTGATGGAATAGAAATAAACCCATGTTACATTCTTTTTGACAAAATACACCTTAATGTATTTCCTCTTAGTGACAAATGTGCTTTCTCTCTTGTTTCTTATAAAACATGTTAAGTATTTGCTTCATATATGTTCATTCTTGTAATCGTCACCCCCTGTATTTTCATAAACAGTTTGGAACCCTGACAAACAGCTTCACCCAATCTTAAAGTTTATAATTCCCATTAATTTGTGTCTATGGGCTGTTCCATTTATGCTGATTCACATCATAAACGTCATTGTATCATTTTTGAGGGCACCACAAAAATCAGGATGAAATTATTTAAACTCTTCTTTTGCACATTTTTAAGCAGATTAGTTGTACACCTCTTTCAAATAAATTTTTTACATAATCAGGGAAAAAAGGGAGTAGGTGAAATTGCTATATTTTGAAAATTAGAGGGGATTTGAGACAAGGTCTGATGTGTGAGGAAGTGACAGGTTTTAGAAATGTCCTATCAAAGGCTAATTGCCTTTATACCAAATGGCATCTCTCTCCCCTTCCACCCCACCCCCACATTTTTTTTTTTTCAAAATACTCTTAAAAAGAAAAGATACATTCATTCAGAAATCCATCTAGTAGATCAAAAGAAGAGCTTAGGGTCAGTTCTAAATATCAAAGAACTCATTTTAGGTCCCAGGGCAGATTTTGGATTGGATATTATAATGTGATTAGTTGAAAGTCAAGGAAAGAAATCTGCATGCAAGGGATCTGATAGAGAAGGAAGTCGAACTTAGATCTCTGTTTTAGTGCCATAGGCAAAGCATGGAACTTAGATAGTTGTATAGATTTGTTTGTCTCTCTCTCTCTCTCTCCCCTTTTGAGCTATAATTTGCTTCTCTCAAATAATCACATATATTGAATGGGCAAAACATGGATTTTAATAGTTCACTTTAGCAGAGTTCCTCATTTCTTGCACACAAGCCTCTTTCACTGCTGTTATTAGACCAAAAACTGTATTTTAATGTGAGAAATCTTCAGCTTTCCCATACACAATAGTGCTCAAGGAGAGACATCTGTGTGGGAACTGAAATTGATAATGATCGGTTTTAGTGATAATAAACGGAGATTCTTTTTCTCACAGATACTGATCTTTCTTATAATCTTGGTTCATATCTTTCAGGCTCTAAGACCTTTCATTTCATACTATACATTTGGTTTGGATGAATTGCAGAACCTAGATCAGGTATTTACTGCCCTTTAAAAGTTCTCCATCAATGATTTTTGGGATATGTGTTAGGGCATCTGTGTCATCAATACTATTACACTTTTACAGCTTTACACTACTATCAGTAAAAGTTTAATTATATTGATTTACTTATAAAAAATCAATACTATTAATATTTTACTGTTAGAGTGTAAAGGAACTAAATAATTAAAATCAATATGCTTTCCATTTCTATATTATTGTGCATTCTCAGAAAATGTTCTGGTCACAAGTTTAGCAGCAAATAGTCATGTCACAGATGACGTGTCCTGCATAATTCAAGCGTCCTTCAGACTTCTTAGCCACTTGATGTTCAACCTTTTCACTCTATATTTTAAGTTATTAAACAGTTTTGAAAATGTGCATTATAGCTTATGAATTTCTCACTGTTGTCACTGCCAACAATTATATCTACACTTACAAATTGTAATCTTTTGGATAAGATGATCAGTATCTTTTAAGCTCAGTTCCGGAAATAGCCTAAAATAGTGGTGGTCTTGCTATTAATTTTTATGTGCTGCATTTGGTGTTTTATGTCTAGCTTCTATCAAAGAATATATTACCTTTTGGCTTGACCAAAGTCTTCTATCATCTAAGAGCTACCAATTTAGCTTTCAACTTTACCGTGTATTATTCCAGGTTCCGAGTCTTACTAACGAGTCTGTTTCATTTGGCATTGGGGGCAGGTGACTCAGTGGATTTTGTCCCAAAAATGGACTGTTGGAGACCTGTGGAATATGTTGGTGGAATACTCGTACCAGAAATATAAGGGACAAACAGACGTTGGATTCTTTACTTGGCTACTTCCATCTCTATTTGGCCATGATGCTGAGATGTTGGACTTGCCGAATACGCCTTAACACTTCTGAATCATTGAATTGCTTATGCATCCTTCACTTTTCCATTTAGCATGTTCTTTGACCTATTTCTGTAAAAAATAAATATTCTTAAAAAAAAAAAAAAGAAAAAAAGCGAATGCAATCTTGTAGTTTTTGCTTGGTCTCCTGAGTTATTATTGAAGTCCCTTCCTATATTTCCATCTCTGTGTGTATCTGTTTATTTTTATGTATTTATTGGGGGGCTTAAAAAACCAGCAAGTCTAGAGACAAATTTTCCTCACAAATTTTCACAATTGTTGAAGTGGCAAGTGTTAATGGTAAAAATTAACATGGTGTTCATGCTAAGTCCATATAAGAAATTTAATGAGGCTCGAGATTCATGTTTGTGGAGATGCAATGTTCTACCTGAGCAGTATGGACATGCCTTTGTTTCCCTATGTAATAAATAGTAACAGGTTTAGTACATGCACGAAGAGGACTAGGACTACGGCTAGCTGATCCAATATTACAAGTCCACCCAATTCATCTTTTGGCTACATCTAGATGTATGACTATATAGATAATTCAGTGAAAGAAATTCTGATCTACCTTTTTCTTGTTTATAAGCTCATTCCCATTATAATATTTAATTAAATGTTTCACTTATCAAAAAAAAAAAAATTAATTAAATGTTTTTTAAAAATTATTAATAACATGATAAAATTTGAATAACTTAGTAAATTATGGGAAGCCAAGTGATTCAATAAATGAACAGTGGTGAGATAGGTGGGTTAGATAGATCAAATGATAAAGTTTTTCTTTAAATTAGATTAGAGAAAAATTCTTTCAATTTTCCAATATATAAATGTTTAAATTTCAAGTTTTTGTAGTCTTAAATTATGTATAAAAATACATTTATGAATTGAATAGTAATTAAAATTAAATTTGATATGCATACAATTTAATTGTTAAATTTTTAAAATATATAGTTATGTTAATTTTTTAAGTAGGTATTTGAAGGTTTTCTGTACGAACACTTTGTCCGGTTACATAAATGGCCTATCCTTATCCACATGGTCTAAAATGACTCTAAATAATATAACTATCATATCATATGAGCTGCGAGCTGCCTCACTTCAGCGTGTCACACGCAAAAACCTTAAACCTCTGTTCTCAGTTCTCTGCTTCTGAGGGGGTGTAGCTATAGCTAAGGGCTTTTACCTGAACAAACTAACCGTAACTAACTTGAGCTTCATTTCCAGGAAAACAAAAAAAGGATAGCAAGGTAAGTTACTCAAAACAATAACAGTGTACGCTTGTTTTAAGAGTTATTTATATGCTGCTCAAGTGTTTGCTTTAATGTCGAAATGAATGGAATCCCTCCACCCTTTTATTTTTTTCAAAACTTTCGATACTCTTTGAATTGCAAACAACTTTTGAACTCTTATTTCTGCTTTGGGTCATTCTCATATTTTTGTTTCTGCTAGTTACTTACTCTAAACTATATTGCTAATTAGGAACCAGTTGTGTGTAGAAATGGCACTACAACATGCCATAAGGCTACCATTGTCATATCTATTCTCACCTCTCAAAGAGAACATGTTCAGACTTCCCAATTCACTAACTGGTATGAGTCCTGAAGCTGAAGAAAAACGATCCAACAGTTACTTGTCTTCCTCAAGAGTGGAGCTTTTTAGTCCCTCATCGAACTTTCTGAAGTCTCCTTTGCTGGTGTGTTTTCAAGTCATGTTTAAAATCTAAACTTTATTGTACGTTTGAAATTTTGTTAACATATTGTTACATGGAATCAATTGTTGTCCAAACACAGAGTGGCAGAATAAGAACAAGTAGATTACGAGCGTCTAAAAGCGTAGGAAAACTCAAATCTAATGATGGAAAGAGAGAGCGAGGGGAAGCATCTAGTGACAGTGATGAAGAGGATGAACCTCCTTCAGGGAAGGTGGATGATCCTCATCTTATGGATGCTGAAGAGAGATGCGAATGGAGGAGGAAGATTAAAGAAGTGATTGATAGGACACCAGATGTTGAGGAGGAGGTTGACCCTGTAGAAAAGAGGAAGAAGATGCAGAAGCTTATGGCTGATTACCCACTTGTTGTGGATGAGGATGATCCTGAGTGGCCTGAAGATTCTGACGGGTGGGGATTCAGCTTGGGTCAGTTCTTTGACAAGATAACTATCAAGAACAACAAGAAAGATGATGATGATAATTATGATAGTGACAATGAAATAGTCTGGAAAGATGATAATTATATACGTCCGATTAAAGACATACGATCTGTAGAATGGGAAGAGACTGTGTTCAAGGACATCAGTCCTCTAATCATTCTTGTGCATCATCGCTATAAAAGGTCAGTAATTTTATTTTTCTGTTATGCTTCTTTTCCTATATTACCTTACCAACTTTAAATTATTGTGTTTTTCAACTTCCTTTTGAGTATACACATGATTGATTTGTGTAAAAGTTTCAGTGTTTTATTTATCAAGTGTAATGTATCTTTCTTAACTTGGTTTTTGAAGGGTATATTTTACCCACAGGAATAGTCATATTATTCATTTCACACCATTGACTCTTGAGATTTCACAGCCAAAATGATGTCTTTAGAATCTTGTCAAATTTTTGAAAAAAAAAAAAAGGATGTAGATGAAATTGATGCCTTATAGTTTCTTATGCTGTAAAATCGTTTGGCATGAAATAATACTATCTAATACCCCTACTAGAGCCATGTTCGAAGGTTCCTCATGGATTTTTACTTCCTGTGTTATATCTTCCCAATATTTCACCCTCCATGTATTTTTCACAGAAACCTCCCTTCATTCCCCCGTCACTTGAAATCTCTTGGTCTAGTTTTTAACTTTTTATCGATTTGTCAACAACTTTCTAGTATTGGATGTACCTTTAAAGAATTGAATTTGTTTTTCCTTGTAAGTTTCCTTCTTTGTGAGTTTTCATGCTTTGACATTTTCTATGTGGAGCATAAGGTTAGTGGTGGAGTATTAAATGCTTTAATTTTTGTGATGTCTATCAACATTTGCTGTTAAGCTGGTATACCAAATGCTGAACTTGCATCAGATCAATCGATTGTCGAGTGCTTGAATAGATCAATCTTTTCAAATTAGTCTTTTATATTTCTTCGTTGCTTAGTATTTTTTTCAATGGCAGATTGATTGCTTAAGTTTCTATGATCAATTTCAGTGATCATTATAATTGGATTTAAAAGAAGAACTAAGTGAGTTAGTTATCAAAAAAGAAAAAGAGGAAAGAAGAAGAGTTAAGTGAGCTGTCATTGTTCTTGAGATAAATATCAAAGATTTTGGATGACTATTGGAACATTTTGATTAATTACTGTGGGTGATGTGTCTGAAGTTGTCATACTCTTTTAAAATAATATCTGAAACTGTATTTTAATACCAGCATTTGTGTTACTTTTGCAAGCTATAATACAACTTTTATTTTTCTCAGACCAAAGGAAAATGAAAAAATACGGGACGAATTGGATAAAGCTGTCCAGATCATATGGAATTGCGGACTACCGTCACCAAGAGTGAGTAAAGCCAATAAATTGCTTCTGTCAACATCCATCCCTATAATCAAGATAATTGTTTCTAATATTTGTAATTGTTATATCAATAGTGTGTTGCGCTTGATGCTGTTGTTGAGGATGGCTTGGTCTCTGCATTACAAGTGTCTGTTTTCCCTGAGATTATCTTCACAAAGGCAGGGAAGATTTTATACCGTGAGAGAGGTGATTTCTAAAATTGAATGATAACCTTCAATTTCTTGCATCCCTGATATATGATTCTAATTCTTTATATGCTTGTTCTTCAGAAATTCGAACTGCAGATGAATTTTCAAAAATAATGGCATTCTTTTATTATGGGGCAGCCAAGCCTCCCTGTTTAAATGGCCTTGGAGATAGCCAAGAAGCAGTCCCATCTGCTCCCATCAATGGTCAAGTGCGCTGATAGCCTGATATAGCAGTTGAACTATGTGTGGAAATGATCACTAATGTGCATTTTTCTAGGCTTCCTGAAGAAATATTTTTGATGGGGTTGTTCCACTTACACATTTCTTGATGTACCTTTATATGAAGAATTGAAAATGAGATGTATAGTTTAC
The DNA here is from genome assembly GCA_019022515.1 of Quercus aquifolioides. Taxonomy (NCBI): domain Eukaryota; kingdom Viridiplantae; phylum Streptophyta; class Magnoliopsida; order Fagales; family Fagaceae; genus Quercus; species Quercus aquifolioides. The sequence continues at coordinate 4,271,772 of CM032331.1, forward strand.
ATTTACTGGTATGCAGGTAGTTGATATGATGAATAATGTGTTTTTTGTTTATAAAAACTTATAAAGAAGAAATATTGTATCATACTTTTATTGAATTGCTAGTTTGCTACATCTTGTGCTTGGTGAGAACCAAGGTAGTGTCTGATTTCCCATTTCAGCTTTTTGACCAGAATGAGTATGTAGAAATAATTTTGTGTTTTCCGATAGAAGCTGGATGGTTGATTGTAGTTAAAATGTGGGAAAATTGAAGCTATTCATGAAATTTCAAGGGTCTGATACTTTATTTTCAGGCATGAATGCTAAAGTACATCGCAATGATAAAAATTATATCAATTTTCTTCTATCATTATAACATTTTATGATATGTATTATGATCGAAATTGGTACCAACTTTCAATAGCCAAGAAATTACTCGTTGTGATGTCCACAACAACAAAAGGCTTTGTGATAATGGAAGCGGAATGCAAAGAGCTGATAGGGGTTTGAGCCATCCATCTTGCACTCAGCTACACCCACAGTTCGCTTACTTGTCTTGCCTCCAAACACAGTTAGGCATTGTCCTGTACTACGTGAGAGCCAGAATCGGAATTCACGGTGGTTGAACTTGGTTGGTGGGTTGATGGATTTCCAGTCGACCTCAGCCAAGCTCTCCAATGAGTTCAATGAGCGAAGGCTCACTTTGCCTTGCCTGTCCACTGTGAGATAGCTTTGACCCCCAGAGCATTTATCCATATAATTGCCAAACCTGTCATAGATAAAGGACACAATCTATGTTTTGTTAAAATTGTCTTGTCCATGTAATGAGATACGGTCAATTTTGGACCATAAATCACATTCATTGTTCACTAAATGGTAAATGTAACTGTTCACTCTCAGATGCTCTAACGCTTCTTATTCATTTGAATAAATATATGGGTCTTTTATCTTTGTTTTCCATGGGTTCTCTATCTCTCTGGTTGAATCTTCGAGTTTAACTCTTTTTATTTTTATTTTTATGATGAAAGTTTGACTTTGTTTGATGAGTCTTTGAGCTTGAGATAAGATATTTCCTATTCTAAACTTTTAGTATGTGGTGGAGAATTGAATTGGAATTATAAAGTGGGTTCTAGTTAGCTCAACTGGTAAAGTCTCTGATAGTTGAATAAGAGATCTGAGGTTCAATCCTCGCCTACACCAAAAATTAATTGGTGTCTTGGTCTGATGATAAAGAGCTATCATCAGGAGCGGACGCCATAAGTTAAAACTCTACAAAAAAAAAAAAAAAGGAATTATAAAGGAGTGTGTGTGGTGGTCAAAACAATGGGTTGTAGATATCAAAGGGGTGTGACCATGTGTGGTGGAAAAAATGGGTTAATGATAAATTTTAAAAAAAATTATGATCAGATTTTTTTTTTAATTTTTAGAAAAATTAAAAAAAAAATGGGTTAATGATAAATGAATGAATAATGATAAATAAAATTCACTAAAAAGAGAATAATAATAATCCCAAAAAAGGTAAAATTAATAAATATTTTTAGAGAAAATTTAACAAGATAAATTCAATCTAAATTGCATAAATTTGATAAATTTCAAGACTAAGATAGATTTGATAAATTTCAAAATATATAGAATTTAAAAAAAAAAACTTGCACAAGAATAACATAAATTTGATAATTTCAAATTACAATAAACACTAACAACTCACTATATTGTTATCTCAAGTGCTTCACGAGATCTATTGAAAAAAAAAAAACTGCCCACAATTTTAAAATCTTTACCCATTGGGAGATTTTAAAATATATAGTTGTTGAGAATGAATAAAAAAATATTTAAAAAAAATAAAGAAAGATTTAAGAAAAAATAAAGAATGAATGAAAAAATAATATTTAAATAAAATAGAGAAATGATAAAGAATCTGTTGTAAATATATTTGAAAAAGTAAGTAGATAAAGGATTAATGTGTAGTCAAAATGTCAAATGGTTTTTTTTTTCTTTCCCTTTTTTGAGCAGAAAAAATATCAAATGGTTGACGAACAGTTTTAGTGAACAATTTGCCATTCCGTTCCGACTTGCCATGCACGAATATAGTGAAATAACAAATCAAAACAAAAAAAAAAAAATAAATACAAAAAAACAAAAATAAAAAGTAGAGGTTGCTCACATGTGCAGCCTCTCTTTTGTTTTGAATTTCTTAATCAAAGTTTTTCTTTAATGTGATGGTGTTGAAAGTTGAAACATAACCTTACTTAATATCTTTTTATTAGAAATGAATTTTGACAAATCTTTCATTAGATTATTTATTCTTCTTATACCTTACATACTTGCAAAATTTTAAAAAAAATTAAAAATTAATAGATATATCATCAATAAATTATTTAAATTACAAGTTTTTATAGTTTAAAATTATACATAAAATATAAGTTATAGATCATATAGTAAATAATATCCGATTACCACTAAATCTGATATGTATATTAAGAGTATAAAAAATATTTTTAAAATATATAACAATTTTTGTTTTATTAAGTTAAGTTGTAACATTAAGTTATACCAGATTAATGGCTAGACTTTGCCTTATATATATATATATATATATATACACCTTCGTGTAAGAATTGAATACATTATCAGATTATCTTTATCTTTTGCACAACCGGCCAACATTTTTGACTAGTCTTTTATTCTACTTGTCATTTTTGACCGTCATCTATGACTAGTACCTTCTACACACAAATACATTTTTTGTAAAAGGGTGCGGGTCCAATACAAATAATTGTTGTGAACTAGTCTTTGAAATTTCTAAAAGAACTGGTGTGTGTGTATATATATATATATATATATAGAACACTTAGATCCCCCATTTTCATTCATGCTTGAGATTATTTAGAGAGAGAGAGAGAGAGAGAGAGATTCAGCAAGAGAGAGAGAGAGAGACAGAGATGGAGGAGCATGATGTGGTGATAGTAGGGGCAGGTATAGCGGGATTGGCAACAGCAATCGCCTTGAAGAGAGTAGGGGTTAAAGCATTGGTGTTGGAGAAATCAGAAGGGCTAAGAGCCACAGGTGCAGCCATAGGTCTTCACCAAAATGCTTGGCTTGCCCTTGAAGCCCTCGGCGTAGCTCACAAGCTCACCACCACTACTTATCCTCCTTTGAGAAAGTACTGTACTTTCGCACCATTTTCATTTCATGAGTTTCCTTTTCCATTTCAAATAACAATTATGTGTTTCTATGCCATTTTAAATTTCTTCATGAAATTTTTAGACTTCCTTTGAAGACATTTTGCTCACTTTTATTTGCACACACTCTCACTTATGCAAGCATTCACGTCTGTTTAAATATTTCATTTTATTTTAACATAAAATCTACTTTTATTATTTTAGACTATTATTTTTACAAAACATTCATAGATTATCTATTAACTATTATATACCATTTTTATTTAAATAATCATTTATTATTATTATTTTTAACTTTATTTTTTCTTACATGTGGATCCATTTAAATATAATTTATTGTTGCTTATTGTGGCTGTAAACTGATTGTCGCTGAAATAATTTTACTGTTCATAAAAAAAATAAAAAGTTCTGAAACGTGAAATTGAAAACAGCACCTTTGATTGTTATCCAAACACATACAAAGCCTCTCTTATCTCTCCTCTCTTTACGTTCTCTCTCATTTCTCAGCTCTCTTCTCTCCTAACCACCACAAAACTTCCGTGGCTGAGCCTCTATGGTCATGGCCGAAGCTCACATGGCCACCACAAAGGCGAATTTCATTGCAGGACCTCCATTTCCTTCATCTGTTGTGCGCTGTCGATGCTTCTTCTTGTGTTACAGCTGTAGCCGCTGCTTCTACTTCTTCTTGTGGTTCTGCTGTAGCCTGTAACCGCTGCTCTTTTTCTTCTTCTCCTTCTTCTTCTTGACCGCTTCTCCTTCTTCCTCTTTGATGATTCACAAAAATTTTATATATGGGTCTGATGATATGGTTTTGAACTTGATGAATTTGATGATTTGTTGAATGGAGGGGGTAAGGAAGAAAAAGTCAGAGGAGAAGAGAGAGAGAGTCTAATGTGAGAGTGACGTGAGAAGCAAGAGAAAAAATTATTAAAAAAACAAAATACAAAGCTACAGTAAGTTGGGATTAGCTTTTCTTTATAATAAGAGCATTTATAATGTGAACGCAGCTATTCTAAATTTTTGACTGTTTAGACATTAATCATTAACATTTAGTTTTTTCTTATTTACTTTTTTAAATATTTTTTTAATATTTTTTTATTTATTTAAATATTATTTCTTCATTCATTTTTTATTTTTTTATTATCATTTATTCTTCCTATATTCATTCTAATAATTATATTTTTTAATAAAAAGTGTTATATCTACAACATTTTTCGTAATACTTTCACAAGAATCATATCAAAATCTTATGTAGAAAGTTGTTAATAGTTTTAATTTGAATCCACCACTAAAATTATTTTTTTACTCACCAATATTAGCTAATAACAATCTATTACTTAAAATTTATTGTAAAAATATTATGGTAGCATTTTTTAATTGTCATTTCTTATTCTTTATACTCCTTCTGTTCCAATTTGTTTGTCCTCTATTCTATTTTGAGATGTTCGAAAATATTGTCTTGTTTCTAAAAATAAAAGTCAGTAATATACTAATGTTTCTATTATAGCCCTACTTTATTTTCAAAACTATTTAAAAAGAAAACTAACAAATATTTAAAAAATCAATCTGATTGGAGCACCTTTTTAGTTGCCTCATTACGAATAATTTTTTTTTTTTAAAAGCTGATAAAGTTATTTAAGGGTAGTTTTGTAAACTTATACATTTTTATAAGGCAGACAAGATAATAAATGATGTTCCCTTAAAAAGTTTGACTTTTTAAACAGGATGAATAAATTGGGACGAAGAGAGTATTATTTTTCCTTTCTTAATTTCATCCATATTTTTCTTTTTTTTTTTCTTGGTTTTTTCTCCACCACACACGTATCCCACTCCTATCTAGGGGTGTCAATTCAGGTTAGCGTGTCGGGTTCATGTCGTGTCGAGGTCGGGGTATTCGACTAAATGACTCAACTCTAATCCGACTCATTTAATAATCGTGTCATGATCCTTCAACCCTAACCCGACTTGTTAATAACGCGGGTTAACCTGATCCAACCTATTTGACACGCTTAATAAACGAGTCGTGTTGGGTTGACACTAATGTAACACAACCCATTTTAACTTGCATAATATTAAATATAATATCCATCTAGAAATAATTATTTTTTACATCCCAAAAACAGTGCATACACTTCAAGTCTTCAACTCACATTCAAAATAATATAGTTTAACAAAAATATAACATTCATCTAGAAATAAGTGCATAGTTTAACAAAAGAAGTGCATACACTTCAACCTAAATTCAAAATAACATAGTTTAACAAAAATAAAATAACATAATTCAATAATAATATAATATCCTTGAAACTCACTAAATGCTAAGTGTCAATATTGAAAGAATTGGGGAAAACAGTAGACTAAAGTTTAGAGAACAAAAACATTATGTAGAAAAAATTACTGCAGAATTTTGAAACACCAAGAAAGCGGTTTTCTTTAATTCTAAAACGCACTAAACACATGAGAGAGAGAGAGAGAGAGAGCAATAACTAGTTTGCGAATTGAGCATGAGATTATAAGATAGTAGAGTGAATATTACGGCTGAAATTAAAATAATAATAATAATAATAAATATATATTTATAAGATGGTTTAGAGATTTAGGGTTTGAAGGGTTTAGAGATCTAAGATTTGTAAAGTTTCAATTTTCAATTATATCCCTTGTAAGTTTTTGTAATTACTCACTTTTCTTTTTAAATTTAAAATATATGTTAGATATAAAAGGTATTTAACAAATCTAAAATAAAATGAATATTTATTTGTTATACGAGTTAAACAGATTGTGTTAAGTGGGTCATTTTGGGTTGATACAAATAAATTGGCGTGCCAAGCGTATCTATTGCGGGTTACGCGGGTTGACCCGTCTATGACATGTTTCTTATCGTGTCGACCCGTTTATGACCCAAACCCATAAAGGCCTAACCCGAACCCGCAAAAATCCATGTTGAGTTTGTGTCGTGTTCGCGGGTTGGGTCGAACATTGACACCTCTACTCCTATCTCTATCTACCCTTCTTTTTCTTTTTCTAGTTCATTTCAGATCACTTTCTCTAGCCCTCTCTCTCTCTTTCTTTCTCTAGCTCTCTTTTTTTTTTACTTTTTCTATTTCTACTTGATTCTAGAACACTCTCTAGCAGTGATAAGAAACAAAGAAAGAACATGCGAGAGATATCTTGTTTGCTGCACCGTTGATCGAAGGACACAGGCAGGCGCAGAATCGGCATTCACTGTGCCAAGCCATGCCTTGCCGCCGCTCGTCTTCCTTCCCAACACAACCCAGATGGGTCAGATGGCTTCTGTCTCTTTTTTTTTTTTTTTTTTTTTTTTTTTTTTTTTTTTTTACTTTTATTGTTATGATTTGATTAATTTTAAGATTGTGTTTTTGAGTTTGTATTTTGATTATGCTTGAGTTTAGAGATGTTTAAGAGAAATGCTTGTAGTGTTTGTAGCCGTTGTGATTTGTGAATGTTTGTAGCCGTTGTGAGAGGAGAGAGAAAGAATTGTTTTTTATTGAGTTGTATGATTTTTTTAAGTAGAAAAATTCATATGGAGTTGCTATAGTGTTTTCTATATCTAGAGAAATACTGTAGCAACTTCAAAAAAAAAAAAAAAAATTGGAAAAGTTTTGCATTTAGAGAATCTGTTGGAGTGTGAACAGTAGGGTTTTCTCTCCAAAAAATAGATATAGCTAATCTATTGGAGATGCTAGCCTTATTTATTTATCTACAGTATATTATTTTCAAGTTTGCCTTCCAAAAATATATTTAAAGCTTTTTTTTATTATAAAAGTATAACTGTACTTTCACAAAATAAATATATATAAAAAAAATTAATCCATTGAGCACATAAATCTCATCTCCATTCCATACTCTAATAAAATTAATATGAATAAGTGGAAATACATTATATCCAGAATATATGTGATCATGTACATATCATATGATAGTTAAGATTTTGATCTGTATTGTTTTATTTTTTTTCCTTTGTTTCTATAATAGGGGAAATGTAACAAATATTGATATTGGAGCAACTCAACAGATCACTTTCCCCCAACCTGATAAGTATGTTACTTAAACCGTATCCTTCATGTTTTCACCTTCAGATCCATTGCCAAGTTCACTAAGCTTGAACCATTATTTCCCTCTGGTGGTGACGCAGGCATGGACATGAAACTAGACTAATACATCGTAAAGCTTTATTGGAAGCTCTGGCAGAAGAATTGCCAGTGGACACCATCCGTTTCTCTTCCAAGCTCGAGTCCATAGTAAACCTGCAGGCAGAAGAAGGCTCATTCTATGCTATCATTCACATGGAAAATGGAGTTAGCATCAAAGCGAAGGTGAATTATATACTAAGCACATTGTTAAGGATAACTTTTTTCCTTAATAACTTGGCTAGAAGTGATTAGAACAACATCACTTTCACTTAAGTCCATCATTAATAAAATATTTATTTTGCACTAATCCTAACAAAAATAAATAAATAAATAAATAAAAGTATCAATTGAAAAAAAAATTTGTGTGCAAAGCTTTTCTTTAAATCCTTATAAGTAAAAACTTTTCTTTATAATCTATTACAACAAAAATCTTTATAAATCCTAAACTTACCATGAGTCAAACCTTAAACCTTACCAACATGTTTGGTGGCCTAGTAGAAGGGGCCTTAGGCTAAAAAGACTTTATTATGCAAAGCATCTTAAATTTGAGCCACTGCCCTCCCACTAGCAACATGTTGGTGCTCTTTATATTTTATTATAAATGAAGTCTAAGTCTGGGAGTGATTAGGGGCTATTAAGGTAACAGTTAGGTAAAGAAGCCACAATAGTTGCCCCTCTCCTAACCATTTTATATTTACCAAAAAAAAAAAAAAACCTTAAGGAGGTGTTTGGTAGAATAGTTTGAAAATTGTTGTTTGTAGTTTTTTGAAATACGTGTGGGTGAAAAAGTGTGTTGAAATACGTGAAATGTTGTTTAAAAACTAAAAAATGTTGTTTGAAAACACAAACTAAACGGGTCCTAAACCTTTTGTTTTATAATAAAGTGACTACAATGTCATTGAGTATAATAATATTGAGACGCACCTCTTAGCCTCAACTATGGGCCCATATTATACCTCTTAATTAGTAGAGCTTACAATTGTTAAATTTGTTTCTCTATTTTGAATGTTACAGGCTCTGATAGGGTGTGATGGGGTTCACTCTGTGGTGGCCGGTTGGTTAGGACTGACCACGCCTGTCAATTCAGGCCGATGGGCCGTGCGTGGGTTGGCCATATTTCCTGAAGGCCATGGGCTAGACGTTGACTTCCAACAATTTGTAACTATTGGCAAAAGGGCTGGCTTTGCTGCCCTCAATGATAAAGAGGTCTACTGGTTTCTCGCAGGCAAATCCTCAAAAGGTTAAGCCTTCTCATTCCACCTTAGTACTTTATCTCTTATATTGATACCAAGCTTGTCAAAGGTTTTCAAAATTGAGTCCATATTATTGAGTACAAATTCAGACTAGCTACCTTGACTTGAATTTTAAGGGCCCATTTGGTAGAGGAGTTTAAGAAATATTGTTTGTAATTTTTTGAAATACGTGTGAGTGAAAAAGTGTGTGGAAATATGCGTAATGTTGTTTAAAAACTAAAAATATGTTGTTTAACTACTTTACCAAACAGGGCCTAAGTGACTATGCCAGTTTTCTCAACCTCACGCAAACTTTCTACTATGATCATTAATACAAGTAGGCTACCCCACCCCCAAGTAAATAAACCTACTGGAAGTTTAGAGTCATATTTACCAAAACATGAGTATACAAGCGTGAGTGGAAGTGATCTCACATGAAAGAAAAAAAATAAAAGCTCGAGGAATTAATATAATATAATTGGTTCATAACTTAATAGGCTTAAACTTTTAAATGAAGTTTAAATATTTTCATTTTTGTGTCAATGTTTACAGCTATTTGATACTCTAAAAACAAAGAAATGATGGACAACATCAATTGGATTGATTGAGTCAAATTGCCAATGAATTTGTAATTATTAGTCACCTAACCAATACTAATGCTCTTACCAATTAAAAGGAGTGAGTATTTTTGATAAATCATTGGTTGTCCAAAAATTTAAACTGAATTCAATTATTTTGACTTTTATAAATTCTAACAATCTTTATCATTCCAGGTGAGGACATCCCACATGACCCTGAGATGATAAAAAAAGAAGTTATTAGTAACTTTGCCAAGAACTTCCCTACATCATACTTGAGAGTTGTTCAGCATTCAGATCTTTCAACACTGACATGGGCTCCCCTGTTGTTTAGATTTCCATGGGACGTAATACTTGGAAACCTGAGCAAAGGGAATATCACAGTGGCTGGTGATGCTATGCATCCTATGACACCTGACCTAGGACAAGGTGGTTGCTCGGCATTGGAAGATGCTGTTGTTTTAGGTAGACACATTGGTAACTTAATCGTTAAGAACAAAAAGCTTGTGGCAGGAGATCAAGTTGCTGAAGCCTTGGAAAGATATGTTAAGGAAAGGAAGTGGCGTGTTGCTAAGTTGATCGTGGGCGCGTATCTAGCGGGCTGGGTGCAACAAGATGGGTCAGGATGGTTTATGAAGTTCTTAAGGGATTCAATATTCTATAGGCATTTTTCTAGTTTGATATCTAATGATAAGCAGTATGATTGTGGGAAGTTGCCTTGTGTTTCATCATCAAATAATGAATTCGACAATGACCAAAGAAAAATTTACTAGCTAAAATCCCGGATCAAGTGATGTGAGAGCGTAGGGGCAATTTATGTGGCAGCTACATGGACGACATGTGTCATTTATTTATAAGTCCATTTGTCTTTTATTTGTCTTTAGTACTCATTCAAAGTTAATTATAAGTCTTGTTAGTAGTTGTCCCATCCTAATAAATCTAATGTGATGCGAAGTCAGTCTACGGAGTTGTTATTTGTATTGGAAGTTATCAAGCATTTAGTTGTAAGTATTTATTTCACACTCAATGTATTCACCTATAAATTTTGTTAGGTTCTAAAGATTTAGGTTTAAATGTTTAGAATCATATTTTTGTTGTGTTGGCAAACCGAGAACAAAACATGTCAAGTCTAAGTGTTAGGCAATGCTTAAAAGTATAGGTTTCAAGTTTCAAGTCCAGCTGACTGTAGAAAAAAGGAAGTGAGGTTCTGCCTTCCTCGACTGATTGAGAATTAAACTCGACCGATCGAAAATCGCAGGTCCAGATTTTCTGCAGAATTTTTAAATAGGCCCAAGCCCGTGAAAACATTTAGGGTTTCATTTAAACATCTCTACATATAAAACGGAAACCTTAGCCATGTTTTAAAGACTTTGGAGAAAACTTACGTGTTACTCTTTGTGAGATCTAAGAGGTTTTGTACCTTCTAACTACACAAGAATCTACCAGAGCAAGAATCACAATCAAGCGTTGGTAGAACATAGTTGCTGCATCAAGATCATTACTGATGGTGATTTGAAACCTTTGAGTGGGATCTCAAAGTCACAAACAAGGCTGCTTGTGTTGGTGTAAATTCAAAAAGAGAAGGAGTCCGTGAATTCGGAACTTGCATGTAGTCGTGTCAGTAAGTTACTACATGAGGTAGTAATAGAATCTGATTGTGAAAACTTCAATTCTTTTATAGTGGATTTATTTTACCTTGAGGGTAGTTAGGTCAAATCCTCCCTAGGTTTTTACCTTGAAACAATTCGTTTCATCGGTTTTCCTGAGTTATCATATTGTGTTGTTATTTATTTTCCGCTGCTTTGCATGATATGTTTTATTTGTGTTTAACCTAAATCTGAATAATTAATCTAAGTAATCACTCGGTTAATATATTAAGTTAAACAATTTACTTTAAGGGGTCTAAACGAACAAACAAGTGGTATTAGAGCATGTTAGCTCTTTCTTATAGGTCTCTTAACCTAGAGTTGATTCTTGACCCCTGCTGTCATAGAACACGGTCACTCTCTTGTGATCCCTCCACACTTTAATGGGAATAACTATGCTTATTGGAAGGTTAGGATGAAAGCTTTCTTGAAATCTATTGATGAGAGAGTGTGGCTGTCTGTTGAGAACGGTTGGGAAAGACCAACCACTGCTATTGGTGAATGGACTACTGCCCAAAAGGAAGCAGCAAGCTTTAACAGTAAGGCTATGAATGTGATATTCAATGCTGTTTCTATGGAAGAATTTAAGAGGATCTCACATGTGGAGATTGCTCACACTACATGGAACATTTTACAAACAGTGCATGAAGGCACTAAGGTAGTAAAAATCAATAAATTGTAGTAGTTGACCTCTAGATTTGAAAGTATTAGAATGTCTGATGATGAATCTTTTGATGAATTCTATGCTAAGTTGAATGATATTATCAATTCTGCTTTTAATTTGGGTGAAGTTTATGATTGTTGAGGACCGTTTTTTTGGCCCACGTGGCATTACTTCATTGGCAACCTATGCCACATCAGCATATTATTGATTTTTTGGGTAAATCTATTTAAAACCCAAAATAAGCTCATATCTCATTCAACTACATGGATTGGGCTCACATAGCCCGCGAGATCCTTACTTCAAGAGGCGGATTCATGTCCACATTTCCTCTTCATCAATTGGGATTATAACCCCACGACATCATCAACATCAACATATGGATTGGGCTTAAGCAATGAATCAAAGCTCATGGCCCATATTACCTCTCTTACACTCATGGCAAGCGGCTTCTTCAACAAGAGCCCATATTTACACAAAATGACAACAAAACCCGATGTACGTCATCTCACATTTGGCTTATGATCCAAGCTTATAAGTCTTTTTGGGGAAACTTTGGGAGTCGTGGTTTGGAAGGCCTAGAGGTATGTTCAGTAAAGCTCCAGCGGTTTAAAGTTGATAAAAGAAACATGTTGCTTGGCGTGTCTTCTTCAACTCCCTAAACTCTGACGAGTCCGTGTGTAGCAGGTAGCATATGGTAAGCATCTCTTATCACGTAGCACTTAAAATGATAAAATTCCTCATTGCTCTTTTCCTAAACCTTGATATGCTCAATATCCCCAGCCATCTAACTGCTGGAAAATAGCTGTTCATTCAATCCCCAGCTGTTGCTATACAAATTTAGAAACTTCATTATATCATTCTACATAAACTATATTACTTCTTTCAACTAAAATTCAACTCAAACACGTGGCCTAATCTGATTGGCTATCTTTTATCTCTCTCTCTATACAAAATATTCATGATATTTCAGATACCCAGCTGCTGTCTGCCACAATTTGACCATATATTTCTCTGCCAGGACAGAGCATTACATACTCTTCTTGCTTATGTCACAACCTAATGAGGCCTTTACTAAATCTCCAAAGCTACATTAACTTTCAACCGATCCTTCTATTACTTACTAGAAATGTGTTGTAATGGAACCTTGCGCCAAAAACACAAACACCCTAAAAGGAAGCATTTCCAGCTGAACCCCAGCAGTGCATTCAGCACTTGACACCTGGCTGGAAGTGATGTCATCAGCCATTTAATGCTGAAATCCCAGCAGCCAGCTATTATACCCAAAATAACAAGATACCTTCCAAAGAGATCTTACTATTTTTCAGCCAAATCCTTAAAATGACCTTTCCAGTAGTCTGAAATGACTCATCTGACCTCATTGGTTCTGCCCAAAGCAAACAGCTTTTCATGATAGCTGTCACAGTTTTTCCTGATGGCTGGGACAGCTTTTTCATGATAGCTGTCACAGCTTTTCCTGATAGCTGGGACAGCCTTTTCAGAACAGCTGTGACAGCTGACCCAGCAGCCTGAGCCTTACTGATTTTTCCTTATTTGGCTAAAACCAAAACCAACTATTGAAACTACCTTTCTCTTGCCAAAATACTTTTCTTTTCTGCTACTTTTTCCCCAGCAACTCTTACCCAAAATAGCAAGAATACCTTAAAGCTAAACTACCATTTTTGGCCAAATCTTGAGATGGATTTTCTGAAAATTCATTGCTGTTTGGGACAGATTTTGGCTGAGATTATTTGCTAAATTACCCCCTTAAACTTAGCTAAATAGGACCATTCTTCAACACCGAAAAGGGAGGACACCAATGGAGAACAACTCTCTCATAAGTTTCTTTATTCTTTCTCCTTTGAATTATCTTCCTAAGCCATTAATGAAGTGCTGATCTTCTGAGTTATTTTTAGTTTCTAAATGAGAAACTAAACTCTTCAACCCTTAGCTCACAAATGCTCTTCATAAGCCTTCATACAATCCCAGCAGTAAATCCTAGCAACTTTGCTAAGCACACTACCATACTATTACTCTCTTATACTCATCATCTCACTGTCCATATTCTGAAAATACATATATCTTGCTGCCTATATCTCTAAACATCTCTTTCTTCACTTCCCTTACATAATCTCATACACACTTACTGACTTACTACACCATTACATATAACACACCACAATTCTTCTAGGCTCTACTCTCATACTTTCTCACTCCAAAATTCTACTGTTTTGCTGCCCATAAACACATCTCTATACTCTTCTCTTACAAAATTTTTCCTCTTGGAAAGCAATCTCTACTACTCCTTAGCAGAAGATCCCAGCAGTAAATCCCAGCAACATTGTTAACACACTACAATACTATTACTCCTCTTATATCCATATCTCTCATACTTCCATATCATATACTACATCTCACAACACACCTATATTTTTTACCATTTCCACACTTCTCAAGAGATATCAATTGCTCATATTAAAGCCCTTCTCCTAGAAGGCACTAAGATCTCATATCAAAGCCCTTTTCTTAGAAGGCACAACTACTTCTTACAAAAGCCCTTCTCTTAGAAGGCATAAATTACATCTTACAAAAGCCCTTCCCACGAAAGGCAACTCTATTCATAACCTCACAACAACTAAAAGAGCATCGTCAAAGGGGAAACTTATTTAAGTGAATGATAAGAGGAGCAAGCTTAACCAGCCCCTACACACAGCTGGGCATACTCTCTCTCCCTCCAGTTGCACCCATTTTCCCCCCTCAATCTTGAAGTTATCATGGTAAACTGCCTCTCTACCGCTGGGGTCACTCTGCTGGGACATTATTAGCTCACAGAAGCTGTACAGCTGGGGCTACAAATCATACAAAGATAAGTGACTTTTCTTCCTTATCTTTAAATTTACATCATTGAGTAAATGATTGCTTCACATTTAAATACATATTACTTTATTCCAACTACTATTACAACTATTAACTAAGGCTTAAACTCATTTAAATGCATGATAAGAAGAGCAAGCTTAACTAGTCTCTACCGCTGGCATTCTGCTGGAACCCTATCAGCTCACTGATGCTACACAGCTGGGCTACAAACCATATAAAGATAAGTGACATTGCTTCCTTATCTTTAAATCTACATCATTGACTCCATGCTTACTTCACCTTTAAATACAAATTACATTATTTCAACTACTATTACAACTACTGATCAAAACTATCATATCAAACACATATTACATATTTATTCAACCGTTATCTTTATTTAACCATTATTGTGATTCTTAGATTTTGGCCTTAATGATTTTGTAGGCTTAAAAATACGCCGGTAGCCGTTGGACCACGTGGCCCAATATTGAGTTTCGGACGCAACTCCCCAAAAAGAACCCGGGCCTAGTAAGGTTATCCCTCTAATGGATCACACGTGGCCGAGGAACTGAAAAATGGCCCCGAACAATGATCAACCAAAAATTGTTAAGATAATTCTTAGATCATTAATTGAAGATTTTAGACCTAAAGTGACTGTCATAATTGAAAGTAAAGATGTTGACTCTATCCCTGTAGATGAACTTGTAGGATCTTTTCAGTCCTATAAATTTGACTTACCAAAATCTAATAAATCTAAATCTATGAATTTAAAATCTGTTGATGATGTTGATGATTGTGGATTTGATGATGAACTCTCATCTACTGAGATTGCTTATCTTGCCAAGAACTTTAGAAATTTTCTAAGAAATAATAATAGGAGGGCAAGAAATAGAAACAATGTTGATACTTAGAATGTGAAGAGGAATGACACTGCCAAAAATAACAATTTTGAAAAATCAAAGGATAAAGTAGGTTAATCTTCCAATAGTTCTTTAGGACAATAGTGTTACGGTTGTCAAGGTTATGGTCATCTAAAATCTGAGTGTCCAACTTTCTTCAGATCCAAAGATAAAGCTATAGCTGTTACTCTAAGTGATGATGAAGTTTCTAATCATAAGTCTGAAAGTGATCAAGAAGGAAACTTCATGGCTTTCACTACTACTGCTATAGTAAGTGAAATTGAGACTGCTGATGAGAATCCTTTTGATGGGGAATTCTTTGAGAATGCTGATTTGCAAGAAGCTTCTAACAAGCTATGCAAGATTGCAGCCAAAGATGCTATGAGTGTTGAGTTAGAGTTGAAAAAGATAAACACTCTTGAACAAGAAAAGAAGAATTTCCTACTAAAGCTGTTTGATGCTAATGAACTCTTGAACTCTGTTAAAATTAAGAACATGACTTTGCTTGAAAATGTTAAAAGTTTAGAATTAGAATTATCTGTTGTTAGAGAACAAATAGATAGGGCTTCTACTTCTAAACTAGATGAGATGTTACATGCTCAAAAGTCTGTTTTCGATAAGACAGGTCTAGGGATTGTTGAGAATGGATCTCCTTCGATTGTTAATCCTCCCAAATTTGTACCTACATCTTCCACTTCTTTTGTTCATTCATCTGTATTTGAAGTCAAGGTACATAAAGAATTAGTTCCAGCTTTTAGAAGAACTAGGGTAGATCTGAGTGAGTCTAAACCTAAGAATCCCAATCAATCTGGAAGCAAGAAAAACCGCAAACCTCAGTGGTTTTGTCACTTTTGTGGTGGAGCTGGGCATACTAGGTCAAATTGCTTTAAGTTGCAAGCTTTAAAGCAAGCTTCCATACAAAAAGTGTCTATGCCAAAAGCACAAGATCCTGTGGCACTTATTCATGAGCTGGTAAAGATTCTTAACCTTTATACTAATACTGGAGCTGAAATTAGGGCCAATTCAAATAGAAATCCCAACTCCAAGTTTGCATCTAAAAGAGTTTGGATGCAAAAGACTCATCCTCAATGAGTCTGTCTGACATGGTCCTTGTGTTAATTCTTTCTATCTTTTATGACCAAAATTGTTTTTCTTTAGGTTTGCATTTGCATAACATTCATACATTGCATTATAGGGTTGTTTTTGTTGTTTTTCAGTTTTTTTTTTAAAAAAAAAAGAAAATTAGAAAACAAAAAAAAGGGAGTTGTTGTATTATACATCTTCAAGATGTGTAATTGAGGTTGGCCTATGAAATTTACATTTCATGACTGTACATTGTACCTTGTTTAGTTTTGATGAGCTTTATTTTTCTGCAATTTGCTAGTTTGTGCTATGTAGTACTTAAATTGTGTGAGTTGTTTACGATTTTTAAACACATGCTCTTGATTTTGAAGTCACATTCTTTTGATTGTAAGGACTAAAAAATCCTAGGAGAAAATGATAAATAACCATCTCTCCACTGTTACTCACCAATCATGAATACCTGTGTGCAAATCATGAAAGCCGTGCTCGGTAAGGTGTAACACTTGCACAACAAAATACTTAAAGGTGTTATTGTACAATAGATTTTCTTCACACGCTTGCAACCATGCAAAATTTTTTTTTATAATATATTTTATATTTTTCTTTTTCTTTTGAAGCATATTTTTCTTTGTTTTTCATTTTTCATATCAACATATTTTGTGGGAGATATTTTTGTAACATTAAATTGACTCGATTCTTTTAACACTCATTTAGTGATAATCAAACTATAAATTGTTAGATTTTTTTAGAACTCAAAAGTTTTATACGTAACTTTTTTTTTTTTTTTTTGAGAAAAATTTAACGTAACTTATTGTATAGAAAATGATATTTTGATTTTTTTTTTCTTTAAGTAGTGAAATTGGAGTAAACGTGTTCAATAGACTTTGTTTGTTGTTTGAGGACTTAGAATGTGGTGGAGTTGGGACATATTCCAACTCTATAAATGTGTAATAATCATTGCTTTGATTTATACAAATTTCTATAATTTTGATAATATATATTTTTCACCTCTATGTTTTTTTTTTTTTTTTTGTTACATTTGTTTGTGTGATTATGGTTGGTAATAATTTCTATGCAATATATAGTCTTATTAATTGAATTTCACTTTAACATTGTCCTATGTTAGTCATTATCCTTTGTAAGTGAGCTATGTTTGGATGATAAGGTGCTAAGGTGCTATGTGTCATATTTGGATTGACGAGGGAGTAGGTTTTTGTACTTAGGGGGAGTAGAGTTTTTGTATTTAGGGGGAGTTTGATGTATTTCCATGTATTTTCTTTATTTTCTTTAGTTTTGATGTTTATATCTCATTGTTTATATATATGTTTAGTGTTTATGTACTTGATTCACAAACATTGTTATGTGCTTATTGGTTATGATATCTATTGATGATGAGATTGATGTGATTAATGTCTCTTTATATGTTCTGTGAATTAAAGTTCAGATTTTTACTTAGATTATGGTACTGTATCTTCCACACATGCATTTATGGTTTGTTTTTAGTGTTTCAAGAATTTACAGGTTAATTCTTTCAACAATTGCTGTCTATATTAGCAACTAATAGTTAGTAGTTGCATAAGAATTGTAATAGGGTAATATCTTGTATTTGGGCTGGTATTTAATTTAAGCATTACATGTTGTATGTGTGTTTTGTCACAGATTGCCAAAAGGGGAGATTGTTAGGTTTTAAAGATTTAGGTTTAAATGTTTAGAATCATATTTTTGTTGTGTTGGCAAACCGAGAACAAATATTTTCATGTTTAGGTTTAAATGTTTACATGTATGTACAATTTTTTTTTTCTACCACTCACAGTTGACCATTTGAAAGAAAATAAGCAATTGTAAAAAATATTGTAAAAAAAATGATGTAGCATTACTGGTATATGTTTAGATAAGATTGGAAAACAAAATATTATTATTTTCATCCATGTTACTTCTATTAATTGGTGGGAAAAAAACATTCCGTGCCATTTGAAAGAAAGGAATTGAAAATTCTTAAAATCAATATAACTAAAAGATAAACCTACTGTTCAAGTGAATCGATAAATATTTAATTATTTTCACTAAATTAAGTGTCCAATCATTATTTTATATTTTTAATTTTGTGTTATTAAATTTGCATGTGTAGAATGCCATATTCCAAACAAATTATTTCTGATATATATAGGTCTTAGAAAAATAACCAAAATTTATATAAAATATTATTAATGCACCCCGAATAATAACTAATACGTGAAATAAAAATATATTTACCCTATTACATGTCATCAAAATGAGTTAGGAAATAAAAATTGTTAATATTAATATAATTAAAAATATGCATATATTATTACTTTAGTGAATTAATAAATGTTTAATTATTATGACTAGATTAAGAGAAATAATTATATTATTGATTGCATGTGTTATTAAATTTGTTTCAATTGTTGTTAAAATAACTTCACATGAACCATTGCGCACCCTTGGCGCGTAGTCAATCCACAAATATAAATGTTTGTAACGTGTGGGGAGTAAGGGTGGAGATTCAAAACTTTAAGAAGGAGTTTCACACACCTATATACTTAGATTAGGCTATAGTAGAATTTATATATTGTATATAAAATTTATTAAAAAAAAAAAAAAAAAAAAAAAAAACAACAACAACAACAACAACAACCACACCTGAGAAAGAATGCCATATTTCAAACCAATTATTATTATATTTTGGATAGTAATAAGAATTCAAAATAAATTATTTTCATATTAATTTTAATTTAAAGAAAAGTATATACATAATACATTCCTTTTCAAACAACTATCCTAGCAAGTCGTTGCAAAGGTCGGGAAACCAATTGTGTAGCATGGTTTTATTGTATTAGTTGTGGTTGGATAATGGATACAGTAGAAACTTGGGCTGACTTTGTTTAGAGACATTGGGCTTTGGCATTGCTGAAACTGGAATTAAACAGTACTGTACTATGTTAGCTTCGTGACCCGTACAACGTATCTTTCAGTCGACACTCTCTTTCTCTTGCTGTGGGCCGGGTTTCAACTTTCAAGTTCAAAGGCAACCATCATTCAACATTCCCATGTCTATAGTCTCTATACCAACCTTATTTTTGGTACCAACCAGTAAGAACTAAGAAGAGAGGGTTTATTCCCAAAGTATATACGTTTTCAAGGGAATGATACCCAAGGATATACTCTTTTTCTCTACAGTCTACATGTTCTTTTCAACACAAAAAGCTGCAGATAGCCATATCTGAAACAAAATGAACATGTTTTTGCTAAAGCTCTCATGAAGAGTCTTGTGCAGGCATGGATATGTTTCTTGATGGTCTTCTAATCAGATGCATATATATATGAGCAATATTATTATGACATTATGGTTAGATGACCATCAACGAACACGTTCATGATATATTGCATGCAGTAATTATTAATTCCTCTCTTTTTCTTTCTTTCATTGTTTGCCCCTCAAACACTTTTACTTGGTGAGTATTAATTGTTCCTCAGACTTACATGGCCTTATTATGATTGATGATGATCCTTCTATATCTTTATTTCTATATTTTGAAATTGATAACCACCCCCTTGATTAGGCCAAGCACACTCATAACCAATATCGTTGTAATTAAGAGCTATAGTATATTTAATATATACATTTTTATAGAGAGAGTCCAAGTTTGAATCTCTTTTCTCTAATTGTTAATAACTGTTATGTACATCATGTATTGATATTTGATATCCTGAATTCCCTATATATATATATATATATATATATATAAATTAAACATAAAGTTTGTGCACTCAAAATTTGTTCATGTTACCATCATACGAACTCCGGTTTGGTGTTGGTATAATGGTATCATGTATCTTTTACTCAAAAGTGTCAAAATAGCTTATATGTACAGACAGTCTAAGCTCGCATGTGTTTGGGAAATCGTTGATAAACTGGCTTTTTGATTATCTTATCTACTGTCTGCAGGTCCTACATAAGTCCTACAAATTAAAGAAGCAGTTTATATTAACGTTTTTCTTATTGCAACTTATTTCTCAAAACTTATTGTTTGCTTATTATTGCTCAAAACTTAGTAAAAAAACCCAGCTTAGTCATAACGTTTTATGCGAGTCTCGCTAAACTTAGTCAGAGAACAGAGAGAACCAGCTGGCTTTGTATTGCATTTTGCATACTTTTTGCTCAAAATTTAGTTTACGGGAGGTCACGCTCAAAAAATGGTTTACACATTTTACTTATGTGTTTCAATCGATTGTTCACGAGTCCCGTAATAATTAAATTAGTTTACGTTTTACTTATTCTGATTCTCCAACTTTTTTTAATAGTATTTTCAAAAAAAAAAGAAAAAAGAATCAGCTTATTTTATTTCCATAATTATAAATTAAGTGTTAAGACTCTGTAATAAGCAATCCAGAAGTCAGGTTATAATGAACTCCCAATTGGTACATCATAAAGACAACTAGACCTTCTAATTAACTAATTAATTATGCTAAAGTTGATACACAAGACTTTGATAGCAAAATTCTATTTAGTTGCATGCCTTTTCAATTCAGATTACATTAAAGTGACATATTTAATGAGTACTGGCCTAGACACATGTTTTGTCTTTATGAACCCATATAATTAACTAGTTTAAAAGTAATGGGCAATCTCTTTTTGAATACTTTACTCGACGCATAGATGAGTTGGGACTATGGCATGACAAACAATAATCGTAATTCCAAATGTTAATGCATGTTTCACTTTATATTATATATCAATTACAATATGTGCTTGAATTTTTATTTTTTTAATAGGATTGTACAGCTTAGAAATATTAATATTGCTAATCTTATATATAACTATAACTATATATATATATATACACACACATATTTGAAAGTCTTTAAAATTACAATTTTATATATCTCACCTATTATATCAAAGCCTAATCCATTCAATCCAATAATAATAATAATAATACACTAAATTACATATATATAGATTTTTGTTGAATAAGATACACCATAAACGTGTGGTTAGATTCATAGAAAAATAAATAAATAAGTACATGAAGTTAATTTACCACAAAAAAGTACATGTAGTTGGACAGGAAAAAAAAAATTTTAAATGGGAAAAAGAGTCATAAATTAAGTTCCTTGAATACGCCCCCTCAAAAAAAAAAAAAAAAAAGTTCCTTGAATACGTGTGTTAAATTAAACTAGTGGGTGACCCCTGTATATGCATAGGTACAATTAAAAACAATTACAATTATATTGTTCAAATTATAAATTTTTTTTAGAAGAGGTTGAAATTATACATGATATTAGTTTACACATTTTTTAAACTCTAGATTTTATAATATGTAATGGTTTCTATTATATATACATATATATATTTAGACTTTTGGGTTTTTGCACCCAATAATTCACTTACAATAAAAATTAAAAAATTAGATGGACTCATGACACAAAATTAAACTCCAATTGAAATCCAATTTAAAATCTAATTGAATTTGATTTTTTCAATGTTTATACGTGATCATTTGAGGACATATGTAAGTATATTTATGGTGTGGTCCCCACTTGGCACCCAAATTTAGAAAAATTTTGGGATATATGACGCATAATTATACTTTCTCTAAATATATAAGTATATATATATATATATATATATATATATATAAACTTAATTTTCAGCCTCCAACTCTACTGTATTCTTTCTCAATCCAAATAAGCCATAAATGATGGTTATTTAATTACAACAACATATCAATAAATGATGAATAGTTGAGCATTGATTCTTCTAGCCAACCCTAAAGAAAGACGTTACAAAGACCATTAAGTAGCCAATGTTGAACAAGTCAGTTGCCCAGTCTCCCTTGGTCAAATGTGATTATGGATTTTGAATATGAAGTTATGAACTAACGCATACCCTTAGGAAACAAGACTCAATTCTTTTGGTAATCAATAGGTTCTTCAAAATAGCCCATGTCATCTTTTGGTCCTAAACCACCAATGTTTCCAAGGTGGTCAAGATTTTAATTTCAATAGATCATCAAATTATATGGCTTTCCCAAAAATTATGCTTGATAGGGAAGTTAGGTTCATGAGCTATTTTTGGAAAACTGCAAGTTAAAAAAGTGTGTCTATTTATATATAGAGAGAGAGAGAGAGAGAGAGATTTAAGTTTAACTAGGTTGAGAGAAAATTAAGTGTGGGGTTTAGGTTTATTTATCCTAACCCGATCCCTATCAAGGAAACCTTACTTCATTTGCCAGACCCAATTGGTTCAACCAAAACAATTTTAATCAAACTCACACCTTTAAATTAAAGGGCCAATTGTGGGTTTCAGTTAGCTCAACTAGTAAAATCTCTGATGGGTTGAATAAAAGATCTGAAGTTTAATTCTCGTCTACACCAAAAATCAATTAGTGTCTTGTTCTGGTAATAAAGAACTATTATTATGAGCAAACGCCATAAGTTAAAATTATCTCAAAAAATTATAGGGCCAATTCGAAGAAATGCAATCCAACTCATTGTAAATAAATAAATAACCCAACACTTAACCTTTTTTTTTTTTAGAAGAAACCCAACACTTAACTTAGTAGTAAAAAATCCTTCTCCCAAAAAAAAAAAAAAAAAAAAATACACCTCAGGCTGGGACTGTGTTGTGAGAATTGAGCTCAAAGGCCAGCCCATCCCTAATTACAATTATAAACCCTAATTATTAGTATTAGCTGCCTATATATAAGGTGCTATTAAGGAGACACAAATTCCCAAATCCACACCACCAGTAAAATAAATTAAATTAAATTTGGACTTTTATGTTGTAGAGGATTTTATAAGATTAATCCTTAAATCTAATTAAAAAGATTCTCTCGAGAAATAGTTTTGGGACACTGCATTTTGAACAAAGTTTATTGTCAAAGGTGGTTCTCTTTAGCTTCATGGAGATTCCGGAATCCAAACACCTCCACTATTACAGAATTTATTTTTATTTATTTTTTTATGTTGAAAGGTCTTTATCCATAGCCATAGGCAATGAGTTTCTAATGTATTAGCATATTCGTCCCCCATTATTTATATACATAATATTTTTACTAGCTTATCTGGTGCAGTTTATGCATGGTGAAAAGGAACATTGGAATGGTCTTATAACTATCGAAATATCACCCAAAAAAATAAAAAAAATAAAAAGAGCCGTGCAAACAAAGTAACAACGCCGAGCCTGTTGTTGTAATTATCATTCATAATCATGCTTGAGTTGAACTAGGTAAGTAAAGGTTCGACAATTATTTGTCATCATGGAATGACTATGGCGTGATAGCTTTTTACTGTGGAACTTTGAAAAATTAATGTTTAATTAACCACTTGATGTAATATTTAAATTAGTAATGAGTGTATCTTGTTTTCTAGTGTTTAGCTGGTTATTGCAGAGAATTATTCTTAGAAAGAAGAGTATGAGGAAAGTTCCCAACATCAATCAATATGAGAATCTAACAAACAAGAGGTTGACACTTTGACAGTGCTGCAAACATCATTGATCATCTACAACCTTTTCGTAAGATTTATAGCAAGCCATATCATTTTGAGTTCCTTGAATCTCAACTTGTTTTTCATGATATTCACATAAATTTTGTGAAGAATATCATTAGGGTCTTTTTTACTATCAATTTTTTCGATATTCATTTATATACAATCTTTTAATTCATTCATTTAAGGTAGAATTATATACTTTAAATCAATTTTCAATAAATAAACAATAAAGTTAAAAAAAAAAATGTATCAAAATGCACGTTTTACTTCAGCTTCAGTAATACACTCACCTTATCGATAACAACAAAAATGTTGGTAAAACAAAGTTAATTATAAATAATTGAGAGTGCGTCCAAACTTTGTACAATAATCAAATTCTAGTTCTGCAATCAAAGGACTGATCATTGGGTGTGCGAATCTCACAAGCAAGCATACATGTCAACAGCTTCACATGGCTTAATTATTTGCAGGGCACCAAACAACTGTAGCTTATAAATTTGAGATTACAAAAGCTACAGTATGGCCTATTGAGTTCTATATACATCACATATATCTTTATCAGGCTCGGTAGAGTACTTGATTGGACTCAATTTTGCCTAATGAACCTCAGTTGGGCATGATAAAGTTGTGTATTATGCATAGAAGTATTTACATCTAAATTATACCAAGTAATAAGTACACAACATTTTTCATAATTGTTGACATAATTTGATCATTGTTGTGATCGAAGTAACATAAATTTCACTTTCAGCTTACTATTGATGCCACTTTTATTATGGATTAATCACAACAGATCATATTAACAATTTTGGAGAAATGATATGTACCTATAAGTAATGAAAATATAAATGCAAAAAAATAACCAAAAAAACAAACAACAAAATCACCAAAATATTACAACACTTGGAATTAGTTGATACCAAGAAAGGTTGCAATTCTAGGCACCAGTTACACATGAGAACATTCTGTGGCTCCTAAACCTCACAAGTTTCTGGGGGGCAGGAGGTGCAACTTCCATTCTTCTCATGTTATCTCCAGATGATGAGAATTCAACAGCATAATCTCCAACAGACTTGTGTCTCCTGTGACCATTTCTCTCTGTATGAAAACCACCTACCTTTTCAGTTGAAGGCAACATATATACATGACTCTGACTATTGGTGTAGAAATCAGCTATGTTG
Organism: Quercus aquifolioides; assembly: GCA_019022515.1. Taxonomy (NCBI): domain Eukaryota; kingdom Viridiplantae; phylum Streptophyta; class Magnoliopsida; order Fagales; family Fagaceae; genus Quercus; species Quercus aquifolioides. The sequence continues at coordinate 4,296,735 of CM032331.1, forward strand.
TAACTTTGAGAAGCCCCAGAGGAGAGACACCTGTATTGACTGCGAACTCTGTTTTTCTTGAATGCCTTGAACACCATGGGGATGAGACCCTCCATCTAAGATTTGTGGATATCTTTGCTATCTTTGTGTTGAAGGAAGGAATTAAGGAATGAGACAATAATATGTGCAAGAAGTTAATTAAAGATGTAGGACTTTTGGGCTTTAGGCTTATTGGGGTGGTTGGTGTGTCCGCGTGTGATATATACTTCTCCCAACTTTTTCTTCTAAGAAACAATGAAGCATCGAAGTCTTACACGTCATTTTAATTTTTGACTTTGAAAGGGAAACAAATCATTTGCCAAAAAAAATCTTTTTGTATTTTCAGAATAATACAATGAATATGGCCTTTTTTTAGGAAAAGTATTCCCCATATATATATATATAAAATGATATTTTAATAATTATAATGGGAGGAGGCGTTTGTATTAAAATGTATTTCAAACGTGGTAGCAAGATAAGGTAAAAAGAATCTTTTCATAAATATTATTTCTTATTTTCATATATATAATTTTCTTAAAATTTATGAAGCTGACAAGTTGTGATTAGTGTATCAGTCAATTTTTTATGGGTTTGTTACTAATATTATTTTTATTCTGTACCAAAAATTTAATATTTTGGAAAAAAAGAAGTTGTTAAAATAATTTGTGTAGATAGACTTACTATTATTTTTAACAGTGAATAATGCTATATTAGAAAATTCAAAAAAAAAAAAAAAAAAAAAAAAAAAACTACCAAATTATTTGCGGATCATGTTCTATTACAACCAACTAAAGTACAGACAACTCAATGACATTGAAGTTATATACAAAAAAGAAAAAACCATTACTCTAGAAATTGGCATTTGACTGGTTTTACATGTATCAACAAATTCAACAGCAGGCTTTGTTTGAAGAAAACCATATCAATAAGACAATAAATATTATCATTTTCATCAACATCATCCTCTCTATGATATAATTGTGGTATATTGAAGTCCCACACGCCAAATAAAGTCAAAAAAATTATATTAAATTGAATTTTGCATTAATAGTTGACGTATAACAAGCATATCTTCTTTCGCTTCTTTTTTTATTATTTATTTATTTTTATTTAAAAAAAAGCATATCTTCTTTTATATTCTCTTGCTCAAGTATGACCACCAATTTACCAAGTCAAAGAAGTATGTCCACCCAGATTGCCATAATTGGAGTTAAAGAAAAATAGATGCATGTTATAGAACTCGGTCAGAGCCAAGCAGGAAATTTCAGCCACCCAGAAATGTTGACCCTGGTCTTGAACAAGCCATGGTAATTAAAACATTCAACTTTTGTTTCTTATAACAGTAGGAGTATCTAACTGCTATTGAAAATTTTAACTTTTATATGATTTGTTTTGTCATTATAACGGTCTCGTACATGTATGTGTTACATTAATTAATACAAGTTGATTTTGATTCTGAAGACTGAACCAGATGATTGTAGTTGTTCACTTGTTTGTTTGTATTTTATGTACTAAATCTGTCCTCGTGACTAAGATCTCTACCAAACATAGTCGACTATATGTTCTTTAATGTGCTAATTCTTCATTACTACAGTTTTTTTAAGGGGCGGCTGAAATTTCCTTCTAATAAAAGTCGTGCACTCCTAGTTTTAATAATGGCACTAAGATATACATTTATCTTGTTTTGTAGAACGTATTTCTCTATTGGATTACGTAAACTATATAATATATATGCATATTATTTAGTGTCGGAATATTTCAACATGCTTAGGCTAGCATGACCCATATGATCGTTACCGTTAAATACAATCATATAGCTAAAATGTTGAGTGTGTTTCAGGATAGTGTTGATCTATATTCTTGGTGACAAGGCAAATGGAAAGAGATAAGAATCTAGAGATAAGCTTAAGAACATTTAGTTAAGACTTAACAGACAAGTTATAAGTGCAAATATTTTACATGTCTAGTTGCGATTTATCTTATCAGGATCAAAAAAATGTGACAAATGACAATTGATTTATCATCAAAACAGGATTTAGATTTTGTTTCTTCAAGTTTAAGAAACAAAGGGATTAAAATCATTTCCATGGTGTTCAGACTTCAGATATACATCCCTAATGAATATCAAGAAAGTATAAGATTTAAAACAGCAAAATTGTTACAAGACATATCTTTTACCAGAAAAAGAGAAACAATGTATTACTTAAAGAAAGTTAAAAGTTGCCAATGGAAAATAGTCTTGTATAACCTCAAGGGTTGGTTTAGTGATTTTCTGGTCATGTAATCCATTAGAAGAAGAAGTCAACAAGAAGAACAAGGCTTAAAGAATGGTCATTTGTAAAAGTTGTTTCCGCATGCAGCATATAATTGCATTTCAATATTAAGTCATTACATCATATGTACAAAATCAAGTATATAATTGCATTTCAATAATCAGGTCATGATATCATCTGTGGAAAATCAAGTATAACTAATGTCTTTGTGTCTTCTCCCATTTAAAGATAACGGATTGATACTTTAAATGAATCAATTACTGTTTCATGTTTTGTTATAACAAAGAATAGTGACAAAATTATAGTTCTTTTGCATTACAACCCCCAGCTATGCTGATTTTCAAGTTTTTTTATCCTCAATCAGGGGGATAGCAGAATTTAAGACCGCAGAAAATAATGTCCATCAGTCCATTTTATCAACCTGTTTGTTATAAACCAGACTAGTCTTTCATTTATCATATTTCACTAATCTTTGGTCTCTTTGACTATAAAAAATGATTTTTTGGTGTCCCAACTTCAATCTACCTTCTCAAAAAAAAAAAAAAAAAAAAAAAAAAACTTCAATCTAAAATCTACTTCTTGTAGCAGTAACCCTGTTTATTGCTAGAATTCCTTCTTAAATTATTTTTTGTAAGTGTCAATTTGCTTGAAGGTGGCATCTCTTGGCTGGTTCATGTCAGATCTACACTAGATCTAAGTTCTCCCTACGGCATCACAGCAATAAAAGACTTAAAATCAAGAGGGAAAAAAAAAATCTCTAATTTCAGTCTCAAGTCATTAAATTATAAATGCAAAAACCAAGTGTAACTAATGTCTGTGACTCTTTTATCTTCTAAATTACCAATACTGTGAATGATTCAATTATTATTTAACAACAGAGAACCAGATCAAATTTATAGTTCTTTTTACCTTTTCAAATCCTGGAAGAATTGCTGATTTTCAATTTTGTCATCTTCAACCAAATAGCCAAAAAAAATAAATTTAAAAGAATCAAGAGAAAAAAAAAAAAACTACCAGCTTTTATTCTGTTTACAAATTTGATACTCCCTTAAGAAAGCAATTAAGAGAAAAAATGTTAACAGCAAGGTGTAATTAGAAGAGGGGAAAAAAGACTACAACCTTTATCTTATTGATGTCACAAAAGTTTTTGCTCGAATAAAGGAGAGTAAAGAAACAGTGGCCTACTACAAGCAAATTTTCAGTGTAACAGATTTATGCTGTCTTTGAAAATTGTAGGGACATTAGTAAGAGAATGTAAGATTACTAACAAAACAAAAAGATCAAAATTCTGATTCCTAGTAAGCAAATATAGTCAGAAACTAAGGCTGGGATCCATTTTAAGTAAAAAAAATGGTCAGAAACTTACTAACTAGTAAATGTTAATTGCAACAACTCAATGTTTAGGTATTCTGTTCTCAGACCTGTTCAAACAAACTTGGTCTTTTCAACAAAGTAACACTCTCTATAAAGTCATCCTTGACAGCTCCCCTTTTATGTCCTATGCAATTGCCCATATGGACCACTAAGATCCCTACAGCTACAGGTCATTTGGTCTCAACTTATATCTAGAAACCTCGACTAATTATTCTACATTTCTACTAGTATACCATGGCTCAGTCAGCCCATTTCCCTGCTTGTTAGGTCCATTTTCGACATTTTAGGAGTTAATTCTACTCAATTTCCTGCTTGGTGAGTCGTTTTCAAATTTTAGGCTCATTTCCTTGCTTGCTGGGTCTATTTTACAAATTTGAGGAGTTAGTTCTAGATCCGTTGATATGAGTATAACTCTATCCGACTCCAAACTATACCCAGATCCAGTATTAGCTATAAGCAATACTCAGACTTCTACATTAGACCATAAGGCTTAAATTTCATTAAACAAAAACCAAGTACAAGAAAAACCAATGAAGTATACAGGATGTATACCCTAAAGTTTCTAGTACAAACTACAAATTACAAATACTATGAGAACAGAAAGCTTTGGAGGTCTAGGTGCATTCAATAACATCCAACAACAACCCTATTAATTGATATTTAATACTCTACATGGACAACTCTTGGTCTTCAAAATATCCTTCTATTCCTCTCTCTCTCTCTCTCCATAAAAGGAACATAAAACAAGATGGTACAGAATTCCAAAACACTAGTCCTTCCAGGAACTTCGTTATACCACTAGCAGCACTATCAAACTCTCACCAACATCTTAAATATACTACAAGAGGGGACACACACACCTAACCCTGGAAGAAGAAAGCCCAACATAAAGGCATATTACCATCTAGCCTCAAAGATATGCCACTGACATTACTAGTAGACTTCTATATAAATGAAACCATAACCCATTTCCCCATAGTTCTCAAGCATTACCAATAAGCTTTGCAACAATTTCCAGTGATCTGGTAAAGTATTCAGCTCATCTGAGCAAAGAGAAAACATTACATACTTCTCTATTATATTGCTCAATACATTCCCAAATAATATTACTAATTTCATCTACTCGAATGGTTACCATGAGTATTTGTTAATTCTTCTTTGGAAAAAAAAAATAATGCCTACAGTAGAAGGACTAATCGATTATTTCAGTTAGCATCCCAAACATGCCAATATTAGCATTGATGGTCCATAAATGTAACTCATTGTTCAAAGAACGAGTCAGAGTTCCTAGAGCTCCTTTTAAGGCTTGTTGGAAACGAATCACTACAGAAATTCATTTGCTCTCTCGACAACCTTTTCCCAATTCTCAATCTTAATCAAATCTTTCCACTTTCTCTTTCAATCCCACAACAAGGTCCTTATTGAAAAGGATTGGAAACTCAACCACTTGCTTCCATTTTGTCTCAATTGCTTTGAACCTCTTTCTTTATGCTTCAGTTATGTTTACCATTTATATTTTTATCATAGTTTTTAAGGCCAATACCAAGCCAAAGTATTGTTAGCAACTTACAGTTACACGTGAGGAAATTCTAACATATTGAATAGGACATCACTTGCCATAGTTCAACTAGCACCTTCTAGTGTTTTCAACGGAGACATCCAGAGTTTAAATCTCCTTCCCCCCCCCCCCCCCCCCCCCCCCAATTGTAACTATTTATCAAAAAAAAAAAAAAGAGAGAACATCACAAGGATTATGAAGAACATTTAACGATGGAACTAGATTGATTATTATTAAATATTTTAAATTAAAAACAAAAACTATGTCACTCCCCATCCCATTGTAACTATTTATCAACAAAAAAAGAAAAAAGAAAAAAAGAAAAGAGAACATCACAAGGATTATGAAGAACATTTAACGATGGAACTAGATTAATTATTATTAAATATTTTAAATATATATATATATATATAAAATTTAAAAAAAAAAAAAAAAAAAAAACTATGTCACTGTAAGTTTACATGGAATGGCTACTGCAAATAGAGCTGTACCTTTGTTAATAATAATAACAACAATAATAAGCTTTACCTTTTCTCCTGGTTCTATACCTCTGTTGTTATCTTCTTTAGTTTTATTCCATTAATAAGTTACATAAGCTCCAAAAGGGCCTTGAACCCATGACTTAACCATACACCATGTTCTTATAAAAGAATTTGTCATTCAAACTAGAATTATTGGGTTCCTCCGTCACATATTATTGTCAAAGAGAACACTGTGATTCCATATCTTTCATCTGGCTCCCTTATCTAGGATCAATCATGAATCCTAGTACCCCACAAGATCTATCATCTAAATTGCATGACATAAATGATGGTTTTGGATTCCAAATGCAAATTCCAACTAACTACTACTGTTGTCACCTCATATTTCTCTCTCCCCTTCCTGGCATCTTATTAAGTATAATGAATTGAGAACTTATAGAAGTTGAGCTCCCTTCTTTTTAAGGATTTGTTATCTGAAAAATATAAGGCTATTGGTAAAAAAAAAAAAAAAAAGCTCTGGCAACTAAAACAAACTCGAAATTCAAATTGCTCTACAAAATTTCATGAAATCTCAAAGCTCATTCTTTGTGGTGATTAACATGGTTACAAGGGTTTTTAGGATCCATAGGGGTCACAACGACTGTAATGACAAAGCTCTAGGCCCTTAGAGAGGTACTCTTGGTTAAACAACTTCATTTGAGCTCTTTAGAAGTGGAACTTGATGCAGCGGTGGTGGTTAACATAGTTACAAAATCTGACACTCCTAACAGAAACTTACAGGCACACATTATGAATTACAGGGAATTGATTTCCAAAGTTCCCTACATTTGGGTCAAACATGTGTTTAGAGAAGCTAATTGTTGTGCTGACACATTAGCTAGGCACAGATGCTATCAATAAGAAGATTGTATTTTGTTTTCTGAACCTCCTAGTGATATAGTGCTAATGTTCCTTTTAGACTTGGAGGGTCAATGCACTGCAAGATCCATCTCCATTATTCCTGTTTAAGTGTGTTTAATGAATTACTTTTTGTACCCAAAAAAATCATTAGCAGTTATTAAGAGTGGCACCATCTTGATTACTAAATTGCTTCTTGATGACATGAATTATTAGTTCACAGAAGAACTATGACAGAATTTCTCAATATACCAACAAAAAAAGAAGTTCTCAAGTCTCAACTGAGATTATATTCACTACAGATCTGGCAAATCATAATACATCCTACATAATATAATGAAGAGCAAAGCTTTAATTGAAGAAAATTTAAGTAAAATACAATTGAAATGGCTCAAAGAATAGAATAAAAGAGTGGGAGTCATCCTAAAGTAGGAATTCCCAGTTACCACAAAGAAAAACCATCTTTCAACTCAGGTTAGTCAGACTTACCCATAAAAGAGAAGGTAATGAATTATACTTCAAACAGGTGGTTCTTGTAGCATAGACTCCAATCTGAATCCTTTGAAGCAACAAGGCCACCTCCATCAGTGCTGATGGATTCTGCACAGGAACATTGTAATTGAGATGGAAACTGTTCTTTACTGTTCTCATCAGTTCCTAGTTCTTTATCTACAAATTCAGTACACATCGAGTTGTCAGTAAATATCTGATTACTTGCTACATCTTTATTGGCCTCAGGACTGCAATGGGATTTTAATTGGTCACCATTGCAGCCACTGGCATCTTCCTCTTCATCTGATAAGCATCTGCAACAATCAAATTCATCCATCTCATAAATTCGGCTAGCTAATCCTTCCCTCCAAGATATTCTCATCTGGGATTGTGACACACTATCAAAAGTAGAATTTGAAAGCCATGAAGCTCGATCATCTAAAATTTTCTGAAATTGGGTAAGATCGATGGAGTTGGAAGAATTAGTTAGACAATCAAACTGGAAACTTGAATCAACAGTATCCTCTGTTAATAAATGTCTCTTGGGAGACAAGCTTGTCATTTGAAGTATGTCAGCCACCGAATTCAGTTCAGCTTCAAAGTGCTGTTTCTTGTAACTGTCTTCATTTAACCATGATAGGCCAACAGGTCTACCTGAGCTTAAGTCTGATTGTGGGGTTTGCATGACATTTCCACTAAAAGAGCCCTTGGAGAATGGAGAATTCTCACCTTCAATATCATTATGGTTTTTTTCACCTTCTTTTAAGGTAACAGCCTCACGACTTGGTGTCACACAATGAGAAGACATAATGGCCTCATGGTCACACAGAGGCTCCATAAATCCTTCAAATTCTGGAAGTCCATTTGGAGAAATTAAAGGAGTACTCCTTCTCCAACTACTAGTAGTAGTACTTGTTGTATTACAATTGTTACTAATATCTGAAGAAAACCCATCACCAGATAAGGGTGAAGGAGATTGAAGTATGGCAGACCCTGCCGGCCTCTCAGCTCCGCATGACATATTTTCAGAATTCTCCTTCTGATCCTCATCCTCCTCATTACATGGAGATAAAAGCCAATGCACTGAAGCCTCAGCAGGTTCAGGGATCACGAGTGACTCATCAGCAACCCCTACAACATTTTCTTCATCATCATCATCATCAAAACTATCAAAAGGCTTAACTTTACCAAAGTCATCATTTTCTCCAATAGCTAGAATCCCTCTAGGCCTACATTTCCTCTTGTCAGTGACCCCAGAAACCATGGGGCCAGCAGCATAACAAGAAGGCGTTACCGTTGTAGACACCACAGATGATCCACATTGTATCTCAGGCGACACCGAGGGCTGAACAGGAGGTGTCTTACTATTGCTCCTGTTTGAGTTCTCCTCCACAACCTTACCAACTTCACCATCGAAACCTGACCCACTTGCTATCTTACTCAAAGGAGTACAAGTTGCATCAGCAGCACCCCATGGTTTGAGCTCTGTGGCCTCACCTACATGACTAACCACCCTCACAAGTCCTTCTACTTCAGACCCAGATGCCAACTTATTCACAGAATCATCACTATTGTTTAGAACAGAAGAAAGTTTCAATCTTCGCCCGGTTTTGGAACTGGGTTTCTTCCCAGATTGCCATTGATACAAGCAAGGTGGGTTTCTCTTAATTTTCTGTGCTTTCTGCGATATGGGTCTATCTGGGTTTTCTTCAATATTTGATTTTGACAGTTTGCTCTCCCTTGAGGGCCTAGATTTGGATAGCTTTGAAACCATCACATTAGGGGCTGATTTGGGTGTTTTGGACACAGTTTTGTATCTATCAAAAGGGGTTTTCGAATTTGAAATAGAAGAAGAATGGTGAGAGAGAAAGAACCTGAGGCAGCCTCTGGGAGCTTCAATGGACACAGAAGAAGACTCACTGCCATAGCTACTGCTGGAGATGGTGGAAATGGCATTAAAATCTTGTAATGGGTTTTGAGTGGGACTCTGCTCCTTCTTCTTCTTTTTCCTGGCCTTGTCAGTGCTTCCATCGACCTTTGGCGGTGCTGGAGAAGGTTTCTTTGGGATCTTAGAAGAGAAAGTTCGGTTCATTCTGAGCAAATGAGAGTGATTAGATCTACTACTACTACTACTGTAGTGCAGTGTACTGTGTGTGCTGCTTTTGCCTAATGCTTAATGAATATTTGAAATTGAATGGAGGGGGAGAAAAGACTAAAGAGGTTACTTTTTGCTTTGCCTAACTCACCCATTTTTTTTATTCCAAATTTGTTTCAGTGTCCTTCGTCTTGAGCTGATAAATGAGGGTAGAAGAGTCATTTAGTACGAGCTCAACTCATTGCCCAAAACCCACAAAAAAGTGTCACTTTGTTTGTCTGACTCTGAAGAAAAGAATTAACCAGAGTAAATAATTCAACCCAACTACTTAAAAATATTGAACTCTTACTCTCAACATTCAATTCACAACGGCTACAAAACTCAACCCAAACCCTTTCTCTCTCTCAAACGTCTCTAATAAACTTAAAGGATACAAAATCAAAACACAAACACAACATAATCTTAAAACCAATCAAATTCTAACCCATCTGGGTAGCATGTCCTTAGAGAAAGGGAGGACGACGAGTAGCGGTAGAGCGAACGGCGTGGCTCTCTCTTCAAGTTTTGGAGCGGCGGTGGAGCTAGTGCTGTCAGTGTCATTCTTTCTCTCATGCAAATGAAATGTGTGGCCTTTGGTGTTTTTTGAGTGCAAATGAGTGGTGGCGTCAAATGTGGGTTAATCGTACACGGTGGGGTGGGTTTGTCTTTTGAGTGATTTTTTTTTTTCTATTTGTACGTATTTATATAATAAGTTTTATTTAAAAAAAAATGAGAGGTATATAATAAAGATTGATTTTAATGATGAATTTATAAATCCATACAAATGAGATTGCACTATTGAAGATTACTGAATTATAAGGAAGGGGGGAGGTGTTTAACAAAGGATTAAAATGGCCTATTTCTAATAGGGAAGCTGTGAGTGTATGGGGTGACTTTTGGTTGGCCTCAAGCCCTTTTATTAGGAAACAAATTCAAGGCCCTCTAATGGAGGGGGAAGGGAACATTTCTATTAAAGACTTTCTATCTAATGATGTTGGGATTTCCTTTGTTTTGCCAGAGTATATCATGCAAGAAATGAAAGGGATCCCTCTTGCTTCAAACCCTTTGCAATAAGATAGACTCATATGGGCTTTTTCTAAGGATGGGAATTTCACTCTTAAATCGGCCTATCTGATTGCTAAAGGTTTGAATCCTTTGAACCTGGATACTTCTAACTTGTGGGTTTGAAATGCCAAAAATATAATTCTTCCTTTGGCAATGCTCTCACTTTTAGCATTTGTACTAAAGAAGTTTTAGGTTTCGTTTGGGAGTTCATAAAGGAATGGAATGGAATGATCATCATAAGAGAATGGAAAGGAATGGAATGAAAAGGAATGGAATTGAATGTATTTAAATAAGGAAAAAGAATGAAAAAGAATGAAATTAAGTAACTTTGATTGGATGTTTTAAAATTAAGTAATGGAAAGAAATGAAAATGAATGAAATATAAGTAATCTTGTTTGGGAGTAACATGGAGGGAATTGAATGAAATCATTTTATGACAATATTACTATTAGACCTCTATTTATAAAATAAATGGTTGAATATATAGGAGTATTTTGAGAGATTTAGTAAAAAAATCATTAAATTTAATTTCATTCCCTCTCATTCCTCCTAATTTCCGGGGGGGGGGGGGGGGGGGGGAAGGGAATGAAAATTTGAGATTTTAAGGGAATAGAGAGGAATGAGTGTTCCATCTTACCCATTCTATTCCCTCCCACTTAAACTCCCAAATAAGGGAATTGACTTTCCATTCACTCAATTAAAACTCTCAAACAAGAGAATGGAAGAATATTCTAAAATTATTCTTTTCATTCTTTTCCATTTCATTCCATTCTATTCCCTTCTCCCAAACGAGCCCTTAGGTTCAAGGGGTTTTAATCTTGATACTACTTGTGATTTATGTGGTATGTTTGCTAAGTCAATTACCCATGTTCTACGAGACTGTAGTGTGGCGAAGGATGTTTAGAGGAACTTGGGAGTCAATGATGCAAGGCAGGATTTCTTTGAGACCCCGCTGTTGAATTGGTTAAAAAGGAACTGTGAATCTCATGAGTTTCTCTTGCAGCCTCGTATACCTTGGAAGATTGTTTTTCCCCCAAGCTATATGGATGATTTGGCTCCATTGAAATAAGTTTATCTTCCAATTTGGGAGAACCGACCCAAACATACACTCTTATTGTATCAAGAAGGGAGCTAGATTCTTTGTTATTTTACCTAATAACTCCAGCAAACCAAGTAGATTCCAAGTCCAAGTTAGCTAGAAAAAGCCCATTCCGGGTTGGGTGAAGCTCAATACAGACAGATCTGTTATTGTAATCTTAAGAAGGCTGGTGGAGGTGGGGTGCTGTCCTGTAGTAATGGGGACTGGATCGCTGGTTTTGCAAGGAATCTTAGGAGTATTTCCAGCAATATGGTTGAGCTTTGGGCCCTTAAGGATGGCCTCTCTCTGGCTTGGCAATTGAACTTAGACAATATCAATACAAAATTAGATGCAAAAGTGATTTTTTTTTTTTTTTTTGCTTTCCAATTTCCAATGTGTATCTCATGTTAGAACCTCTTTTGACTATTTGTAGGAACCTGATCAGATCATTCCCTAACTGCACAGTGACCCATATATAAAGGGAAGCAAATAGATGTGCTGACAGACTAGCTAAAATGGGAGCTATTTAGTTAACTGACTTCTTATTTTGTATGACCCACTATCTGTGGTGGATAGTTTGCTGGCTTTTGATAAAGCTGAACTCTTTTGTAACAAACTGTTTGTTGTGTAATATTATTAGCATGTTTAACAAAAAAAAGAAGAAGATCACTAGTTAGTATTTATGATCTAAGATGTTTTCTAATAATTAATAATAATAATCATTTAAACTAAAATTTGATAGGTTTTTTAGGAGAACAAATAGAAAGGGATAATGATAAGTTAATGAATAATAATCATAAGCTAAAATTAAAAACTAGGAAAATTTTGATGAATTTCGAAGGGAAAAATAATTGAATATTTTCTTTTTTTTATTTCAAATTACATAGATTTGATAAATTACAAGACTAACATAGATTTAATAAATTTTAAATTAAAATGTTACCAAAAATGTTAACTTTGGGAGATTCAAAAAATATAGCGATTGAAAATTTGAAAAATAGAGTTGTTGTGAATGAATAAATGTTCTCGGCAAAGTCCGAGGAAACTGATTCTCATATAATGTTCTTAATTGTGGTTACAGGTCTGGTTCTAGATTGCTACAGTATTTTTTCCTTTCTTTTTCGATCCCCATGCCTCGTTCCTCTCTCCTCCTTTTATACTGTCTTTCCTCCTTCATCTTACCCTCCACGTGCATGCCAGATGGTTGGTGTTGATACTTGTCCCATTAGCACCTTCCATAAGTCTTCATGCAGTAGCTGTAAGGCTGAAAGCCACTATTCAAGTATCACTTCCACATTAATGCGGCCAGAGAATTAGCTGCAGAGCATTTAATGCGGTGGCAGCATCTTTCTCCCAAGATATTTTAGAACACTTTCCTGTCCTGAGCTCCCATAGTGCTTATCTGTATCAGCCCAGTGTTCCTGTGACGTTTCCCCGGACGACAGGCCACATCCACGGACCTCGGCCTTGGTTAGCCAAGGAGGCTCTCATCCTCGGCACAACCCTCCGGGCTGTCATAATCAAAACTAACTTCTTCACTTGCCAACAAGGGCTCTTTTAACAACGTTTCCCCTCCTCGAACGCCATCTATCCTTGGCTTGAGCCTTAGGTCCATTATATATATAAATAATGGGCTCCGGAGCCCAATGCCCCTACAAAGAATATAGAAAGATTTAAAAATAATAAAGGAAGATTAAAAAAAATATATAGAAATAATGAAGAAATTATATTTAAATGGGATACAAAAAAATGATAAAGAGTCGGTTGAAAAATATATTTGAAAAGATACAAAGTCAAAGATAAAAGTTACTATTTACTCTTCAAAAAGTAAAAAAATATAAAGAGACTGTTATAAATACTCTAAGAATTGGGTAGAAAAAAAAGAGAGGATGGGGTTAGCAAAGATCCAATTAATGAGTTCGATCTGATGGGTTGTGAGCAATTTTGACTCGATGAACGGTCAAAAATAGCGTATTTGGTCAGAATTATTATTTGAAAATTTAAATAAACCATCTCGTAATAATAAATATTTCATAATTCATACTCCATCTCCCATATTCCGTCACTCAAAAAAAAAAAAAAAAAAAAACTCTCATATTCCATTTTCCCTTCAATTTTCTCTCTCACTAAACACAGCTTCATCATCCATCAAACCTTTCACCTTCGACTTCATGACACCAACTTAAACCCTTTGGACCAGAGATCGAACACATTTATTTTCTAGTTCTCATTTGTCTGCTCACCCTTTTGAGGCTTCATCCACATAATTCCATCTCTCTCATTATCCTTGGATTTGTAATGTACTATTTCAATGTGTTGGTTTTTGTGACTCTCCTTTGACTTTTGAGATGTTCAGAATTTTTTTTTTTTTGGTTCATAGATCTTTTAATTTTTTTGGTTCATTTTTGGGACACTTGTGTTGAAAGCATTATCCGTCAGAAATTCAACTTACCATCAAAAATTAAGGTTTTTAGATTTTGACCATTTCAAGGTTGATAGCAAAAGTTTTGTCAATTTGACATGATCGACTCGAGTGATGGATGGTTCACTTCAAACCCAATGACTATGGCTAAGCTCATCTAAGAAAGCGCTTGCCACTTCTATCCCTATTTTAAGTCCCTCAGACATTTGTTTCTCATCTAATGTAGAAGCTATTATGGCCATGCATTGGTAGGGTAGCACAGTTGATCACCCCATCCCCATTTTATTCAATAAAAACAAAAACAATCAACCAGAAGTGCAACCTCATCCATAATATTACTAGTAGGCTAATAATTGTCAAGAGTTTAAAGTAAACACACGAGTTATGACGTTTTATTGATATAATCATGGTAAAATGTACGTTTGATCCAAGTTTTATTTTAGTCCCTTTTTTCTTAAAGTTTATTTTTAGTCCCCAAAAGTTTTAGATCACAACAATTTTGTTCTTCCATTATTTTTTGTTCATTTTTCGTCCTAAAAGTTGTGATTGGTAAAAGTACTATTATTGACAACATCACTCACATGAAACAACCTATAACACCAATGAAAAACATACCACTTAAGAATTGTGGAAAAAATTGTAAAATATTTTATATCACCTATTGTAAAAAAAATTGGGTGTATCCAAAGTCCCAAACCAAATGAAAAATACATCATAGCTCCAGTCAATTCAATAAGGCAATCTCTTGTGGTCAAATAAAATACTTGGCTTAGAATCTTGTTTATGCACCCATACTAAAAACTATTTGAATTTTTTTTTTTTTTTTTTGGTTGAGAATCAAACTATTTGAAGTTTTATAAGTTGAATCCTAATTATCCTATCATATATTATCTGAAATAAATAAAATAAAATCATAAAAAATAAATATATTTTGTTTATTTTTTCTCTTATCTTTTCATTTCACAGCAACAGACCAAGAGCACAACCAAAAGTCTTCAATGTTCAAAACATAAAAATAAACATGGGGGCGAAAATGAGAAATTAACCATAACTTTCCAATTATATAGTTAGTAGGCCTGGTTCTCAAACTATATTATTTACTAACATCTCGAGTCTCAAAGACTCGATTTTGGCTTTATAAATCGAGTCTTTGAGGCTTGGTTTTTCCAGTTTGATGTGACGTTTTTCCCGCATGGCGTCCACTTGAAAATTGAGTCTCTAAGACTTGATTTATGTGACGTGGCCATTTGGGTGTGACGTGGTTGGTCCATGTGGAAAAACAGGAAACTGAGTCTCTAAGACTTGATTTCAAGTTGGGGTTTTTTCAAGATTAACGCCTCTCACACAGATCAGACACTCTCCACTCTTACTCACCCTCTCTCTAACACAGAGCAGACACTCTCACGCTCTCAATCACCCTCTCACTCACCCTCTCACTCTCACTCACTCACCCTCTTCTCTCACTCACTGTTCTCTCACTCAGTCTCCACTCTCAGTCTCCACAATTTCACATTCATCACCTTCACCAAAAGATTTGATAAAGCCACAGCAAGGTGTACAGAGCTTTGAGTTCCTTCAGTCTACGCGCTCTCTCAAAACTAAAAAAAAAAGGTGAGTCGCTTTGTACAAAGTTCACTGTTTGGTTGCCAAGAAACAGTGGGAAAAATCAAAGAAACTTTGGTTTCACCAAGTTTTTTTCTATTTTGGTTTCTGTATTGAATTTCTAATAGAACTGTTAAAAATGATCGAAGCTTTATTGATTTTTGAGATTGAATTGCTTTGTGGGTTTGATTTTTTTTTTTTTTTTGGTTTTGTTTTGCGCTTTGTTCTGTTTGTGGGTTGATATCAGACAAATTTCAAATTTCTATCTTGAACGATGCATTGTTCTGCAGTGATGATGTTAGGGTTTGTTAACTGGGTCTTTGTTAAATTAAATTGTTGATGTTAGGGTTTGTTAAAGTTGATGATTTAGTGTTTAATTGGATCCATGTTACTGAAAGTTTGATGACTTTCCTCTTGCTAAATTTGATAATGTCAGAAATGATATTGTGTTTATTAATGTAATATTGTTGTAGTGTTATTTTATTTGATTTTATTTGCTAAGTTCTTGCCTTGCCTGCATTTATAGTGTTGGGATATTTTATTTGATATTGAATTATTGTTTCGTTTACTTCTGTCATCTATATCATACCAGTCCTCCCCTAATTAATTGGCTGAATAGGTTACCCTTTCTATTACTTTTGGCTGTTTTTGCTGATTGTCTGCTCTACTTAAGTTTTTGTTTATATAAAGTTCTCCAAACTCTAGTAAAAAGCAATTGTGAACTCTAGGGCTGCAATTTAGACTTGCAGTAGAGTGTATGTTAGTTATTTGACAGAGAATGTCAAATTATGGCTCTTGCTATGTGATGATCAGGCATGATATTAGATTAGATCATCAAGTTATGAAATTGGTTGGGTAAGAGAGTTATGATATTATTATTTTTTTTTTGGCAATATATTTTATTAGAAGGTAAGGAAATTGCTCAAGTACACACAGGTAGGATACTAGAGAGATACCTGAAATCACATATAATTGGGTACTTAAATCTTTTTAAGTTCATCAATTGGGTCCTATGCATGAAGATTTTAGTTTAATGAAACAGTTGCTTTCATTAAAGCACAAATACTTCCATGAAAATGGGTTTGTTTACCAAGAATAATATTGAAGATCAAGCTGGAATACTTGTGGTCATTGTCTTTAATATCATTGCTTGTAAATAATTAGCCCTTGGGAGTATTTAATATGGCAGATATATATCAGTGAATATTTAATTTAGTGCATAATGATCAATTAAAATTTATTATATACCCTTGCATTCTAGATTTGTCAAATATGAACTGATGAGGACAGTACACCCTATTAGATTGGGTTTCTTATTTAGTTAGATAGTTTAGGATTCCATTTTATTTTGAGTTCAAATAAGGTTTTGATGATTAGATAAGGATTAATTAGCCTTTTTTTTTTTTTTTTTTTTTTATAGGTAATAAAACTTTTATTGAAAAAACTAAACATCATGTTCACGATAGTGAACACTCTGAACAAAGAAAAATACAACCAAATCAAGAGCTAAAAGAAAGAGAGAGTAAAAACTCATACAACTTGTACAACCCCAAATACAAGCCCAAAGAAACAAAGCACCGAAAAGAAACGACTTTAAGAGGTCTAAGGGTCTCTTCTTGTCTTCAAAAAAGGATTAGCCTTTTAGATTGTTATCAGTTTAGAGTTAGTTATATGGTTTATGAATTTTTATTCCTGCAAGCTCTATATAAAGGCTTCAGGTGGTTTATGTATGTTTTATTAGACGATTGATTCATGACATATTGGAGATTTTCCAATAGTTGGGTTTTGATTCCTATAAGGTTTTTTTTTTTTTTTTTTTTTTTTTTTTTTTTTTTTTTTTTTTTTCTTGGTGCTGATTCCAAGCACCCCTAAGTTTTTATCTTTTAATTTTCTTGTTCTTTTATTTTTCTCTTGATTGTCCTACATCATGAACTGAGTTGATAAGAGATGTAAGAATTCAAAATTGATTGGAAGTAATTCACACCCTTTGCAAATCACTTAAAGCATATGTTAAGAAAATGCTATTGCATGATTTATTTTTCTAGGGATGTTTCTTGGCTGGAATACTCAATGATAAAGACTGGCTGTACTTTCTTGGCTTGGAGGGCATATGCCCTCATGTTGCTCATAGAAGGGGTATTGTATTGAAAATTGATATTAGAGTGGAAGCATTTACTATGCAGACCAGGTTGATGTTCCATCTAGTAGATCTGCATCCATGTGTCATACTCTGGTTGAATAGAACTTATTCATGTAGTGAAGTAAAGATAGTCTACCTTAGCAAGGTCAAGTGCAAGGATTGAGATCCTTTCCATTTGGATTGAAATAGACTAAGCCCAGTTAAAAAGATCGGAGTAGCATTTAAATTTCCATTTGATGTAGTGAAGTAAAGATAGAGAGACTTTGAATTTCCATCTATGCCGATCAGTATGGTGTGTGGCTTGAAATTCAATAAAAACATTGATTATATTATAGTCTTGTGGAGCAGCATTGCTGCCGTTACCTTTTCGGACTGACTGTTAAGCATCATTTTTGATACAACATTTTGTTTAGTTCTTTTTTCTTTGTTTGTTTGTTTGTTTGTTTTTGTTTTTATTTTGTAATTTTTATTTTTATAAGCACAACATTTTGTTTAATTCTTACGAAAAAAGGAAAAAGAGGAACAATCAATAAAAGCAGTTTTGTGTTAGATATCATTTTTTACTTGATACCAGTCCACTCCCTTGGGTGTCGTCCCAATCTTTCTAGAATTTAAAATATCGTCTTTGGCGGAATACACTAGCCCTTGGCAATTTGTGAGTCTGGTGCATCTCCTTGTCTTTGTAGTTACTGTCTTTGTCCACATCCATAAATGATACATTCCTCTTCTTTCGCATGGCCTTTTAGTCTTTGATAGCATTGATCAACAATTTGCATTTTCTGTGGTCTTTCTCTGTGAATTTTATATCTTGGATAAAACAACAATTTTTTTTTTTTTTTTTTTTTGTGGGTAATATCTAACCTTATGATTGATGTGGCTAATTTAAGTCTTATCTATTTACAAAAATATGTCATGGCAGATAGAGAGGATGACATAGGAAAAAAGAGTAATATAGCCAAATTAGGTCTAGCAATTTTGGATTGCTTGGAATTTTAGCTTTGGTTTTGGTGGGAAAAAGGCTAGAAAATAGTAAGGAAGATAGGGCTTCTAATGGTAAAAAGAAATAGAAGGACTTGGGGATGAAATGAAGGGAAAATTTTGAGAGTTGGGTTGCTGTTCCAGGGTTGTAAGCAGTAAGCCATTAACTGTGTTTGGTTCTTTATGGGGTATTTGGGGTTGTTTGATGGTGAGTGATTTAGGGTGACAAACCAATGTGTGTTTGTAAGGTTTTAAGTAGCTGGGAATTGTAAAGAAACAAAAAAGGAAAACAGTAAAATTCTAGGCATCGTACTTAGGATTTCCTTGGCATCACACGTCAAACAAAGTTTCATAACTTATAAAAATTTAGAAAACTTGTTCTTCTTTGCTATAGAATAGAAAGCATTACATCCATATAAAGAGATGGCTAATACCCATAAAAAGCATTACATCCATAGAAAGCATTACATCCATATAAAAATTTAGAAAACGTGCACTTTACAGTTTATTAATCTGCTTGCATATCAGTTTATTAATTCTAATCTGGCTCTGCTGCAGTTGATTGCTACTACTACTCTTTTTCTTGCTTCAAAACTTTACCTTAAAAATAAAATCCTAAGTCTAAAAAGCTCTGTGTTCATATTGGCCTCTTTTGGTTCAGTCTTTCATCTTTTACTGAATTCTCATTGTACAAACTGGCTTTAGTTGCTCTAACTCATACCTAGTTCCATAAGCATATTGTGTGTTCATTTCTCAAACTAACTGCTTATCATTCTTGTGCAGTATGGCTGCTGCAAATGCTGGGCGGATTGACTATACACAGTTTGGACCCATTGGCAGGTCGGTGTTGTCACAGCAGCTCAAGCATTGGTCCGAAACTATTTGGAATGGGCAGGTAAAACACAACACTAAAGATTTAACCAATGTACATGCATTTAATTCATACAATGTACATGCATTTGCTGTCATATATTAATCCATGGTTCTGTTTTGTGCAGGATCCAGGGTCCGTTTCCTGCCGTAGCCGTAGTTCAGAGTTCTCCAATCGAGAGCCAATGGTGGATGACCAAGTCAGGAACATCATCAAGGTAGTTGGTTTGGAGGGACTCCTCTGGGTCCCGGGTAGAGAGATTGACCTTGGCCTGATAACGGCCTTAGTGGAGCGATGGCGGCCCGAGATTCACACCTTCCACATGCCACATGGTGAGGTCACCATCACATTGCAGGATGTGGAGGTTCTTCTCAAGCTTCCTGTTGATGGTGACGCTATAACAGGGAGCACGTAGAAAACTTGGGTGGATGTGTGCCGGGACTTCCTTGGCTTTCAACCTATAAATCAAGACAACCATAAGCAACTTATTGGCTAGAGGATTCTCATCAACCGACTTTTGGAGCAAGTTGCTAATCCATTGCCGCCTAATGCTGAAGAGGATCAACTGCATAAGTACGCACGATGCTACATCTTAGCGCCACTGGGGGACACAATATTCATGGACAAATCTGGCAATAGGGTGCATCTAATGTGGGTGCAGCAGTTAGAAGACCTTCGCAACCCACGAAGGTACAGTTGGGGAAGTGCTTGCCTTGCATGGTTGTACCGAGAGCTATGCAGGGCAAGCGAGGACACCAGTCAAATTGGTGGGTGCTTATTGTTGGTCCAGTATTGGGCATGGGCCATGTTCCCCCATTTGTGCCTGGCAGTTGAGCGTGGCCTGCTAGTGAGTGCTTATGGTCCTCCAGTGCGTGGTCCACTGTCCCTGAAGTAAATCTCTACCTCATACACGTCATATACATTATGTGATCATTACCTAAGCCCACAATCATGTAACTTGATTTTATTTATTTATTTTAAAGGCTTCTAGCAATTTTTTATGTCAACATAAAAAAATTTTAAACAGAGGTTCAATATATATGATTACGTTAATATACTCTAATTTTGTGATTGTCATGTGGCTTGTATGTGTTTTGTTTTTTATAAGGACTTGATAGGCCAAAATCGAATTGACCCCTTGTGATAAATTAACCAATTAATTTAGCCAAGTGGATTAATTAAGTTAATTAACATGCAAACGCGTGGTAGCACAAACAAATCACCAATAAACTAATTATGCAGTGGAAAATAAATAACACGGTGAATTGTTTACGAATGGAAAAAACCTAACGGCAAAAACCCCACCGGGTGATTTTCAGGTCACTACTCCCGAAATTTCACTATTATCACAACAAGCGGTT
Organism: Quercus aquifolioides; assembly: GCA_019022515.1. NCBI lineage: Eukaryota > Viridiplantae > Streptophyta > Magnoliopsida > Fagales > Fagaceae > Quercus > Quercus aquifolioides. The sequence continues at coordinate 4,317,480 of CM032331.1, forward strand.
ACAAGTAAAGGAATCCCAAGTACCTTACCAACCTACAGTTGAACCCTTACCCCAATACCCAATTGGACTGGTTCTGTAGTGACAATTTCCCCTTTTGATGCATGGCTCCCAAGTACGTGACTAACCAATTGCACGGATCCCAGTACGCGACTTCAATCACCAACTAGAGAGAGTTCTTGGCTGCAAAGTTTTTCAGTTCATCCACGATGAAGATCAAGAAAATGCTTGGTCACAAAACCCAAAGGTGCACATACACAGCAACTTCTTCAGAAAAGATGAACTAGGGCAAAACTTTATCTCCGGTCACAAATTGCTTGAACAGACTTTGCTCAATGCTTGTGCAACTTGTGTACTCTTTGACGGCCCTTAAAACAATCATTTTGTATGTCTAGGGTTAAGAGAAAGAAGGCTCAAACACATAAACACAGATCCCAAGAAATCAGATCAAAAATTCTGATTTTATAAACCTCAACAGATAGAAGCTGTCGAGCATCTATCGAGATAGCTGTCGAGTCACGGGTAGAACAGCTTCTTTGAACCTAGCTTCTTTAAACCTCGACACATGCTAGCTGTTGAGCTTTAGTAACTTTGCACTTTCAGCTTGTTTTCTTGGACAGACTTGAAGGCTTCAACACTTGATCTTGAAACATGGTTTCTTGAAGTATTTCAACACATCTTAGATCTACTCAAATACAAGTAAAGTGCGTTTTGTCAAAAGATTAGCCAATTACATAAAATCATGATATATGTTCTTAATACGTGAACCACATATGTCCTAACAGGACTATTTCTTATTATAGTGATATTATTAATTAAGTAAATATCTATAAGATTATCTCAGTAGTTATATGTGATTACATTATAGTTTTAACATTGGAATTATCTTAGTAGGAAAGTTCTAGATATTGATCCATTGTTCTTGATTGTAGGTGGTTGTGGGTCCCAAACAAGAAAAATAGGTCCGCCCACATCTTTAGGGACAGGTATCGCGAGCAAATAGCTTCAATGTTGCCAGGCCAGGTATGAAAATGCATTGTTTTACATGTTTAGGAACAAGATATAGGTTTGGTGAACTTTGAAATATAAACATTGTTGCCTAATGTGTTGTGTACTTGTTTTTTGGCTGTTGTAGGTGGTGTGGCAGCCATATGAAGCTGAGTTAGAGGACCTTTTGCCGTGGTGCGTTGCAGGGAGGGCCGTGTGGACGGCAACGGTGCTGCTTGTATGTTTCCACCTAGTAGAAAAACATACACCGGATCATGTCGTTTGTCAATTTGGAATGATCCAAGAAATTCCCCGCGATGTTGACATTGACACAGTGCTTCATGGCATTGATTTGAGGGGGAAGGTCGGTGTTGATTGGATGCAGAAACATGCTGTGCATATCGATGAGTGGGGTAATCGCCTTCAACGGCGTTGTGAAGCAGTGCTTGGTGATATGCCTCCACAACACGAGTACCACGACTGGTTCAAAAGGGTAACTCGGAGGTTCATCGATAGGCCCGGTGCTATAGTGACTCTGTTGGTAACTTCTCAATGTCTTCTACATATTACCGTACTTCTTAGCATGAAACCACTGTTTAGAGAACATGATATATGTTACTACATTTTCTGCTTAGCACTTGGTCTCCCTATAATTTGCAATAATTACTAACAGAACCAATTTAGAACCAACATTTATTTTATTATCGATTGGTATTGTTGATTTGGTATTGCATTACTAATATGTGTGGTTTTTCCATGTGTAGATTGAATGATATGTTCGTTTGTTGAGGCGTCACCCAATGGGCACGGAGGACCACAACGACATTACTGAGGTGCTGACGGTAGTGCATGCGATTGAACGTGTACAACCTCCTATCCTTGAGGCCCCGAATGAGGAGGCAGCTACTCTTGCGGCCCCAAGCACTACTGAGGGCCCAAGCATGAGCACAACTCTGGCCGGATGTCGCCCTCGTCCACCTGTTGCTACCCCTCAGGTTGTCCCTACCCCCGATCCCTCTCCATCCACCCCACATCCATCCCTTAGCCCCACCATCCCTTCACCCACCCCACATCCATCCCCTAGTCCCACCATCCCTTCACCCATTCCACATCCACCCCTTAGCCCCACCATCCCTTCACCCACCCCTTCACCCACCCCATATCCATCCCCTAGCCCCACCATCCCTCCACCTACTCCACATCCATGTCTTGGGTCTGACATCCGTCCACCCACCCCACAGTCATTTCTTGAGCTATCACTCATTCCATCCTTTGACTTGGGTATTGGTCCAACCCCTCCTAAGACGCAGTAGGAGCCACCCTCCCACAATACGTCTACTAGCCCTTCTTTGGGCATCGACCCATTCCATGTACAGGCTGAGCAGGCTGTTGGGTTATTTGTAGTGGCAGAAGGTCGGCCGAAACGCATATCAAAGGCACCTCCTTGTGGGACAGGGGGGCACAAGGATGGACACAAAGCTCGGCCCGAGGCATCTGACGAAAGACATACAAGACCTCCTCCTCATTATACAAGACAACGTAAGGTTCGAAAAAGGTAACTCATCCAATACCTTATTCCTTTGTAAGAGTGAAGTGGATGGTGAGGTTGTGGGTTTAACATATTATGGTGAAGAACTCGAGGATGATAACTGTGATGGTATCATCATTGTTCTTTGTATATACTATAATGATTTTTATTTTTACTTTTATTTTTTTTGTTGTTCTTTTCATTGATTTGAATTCAATTTGATTGATTCAAGGTGAGAAAAAGAGAGACTTTACCAAATTAGAGTTCAAATTGGATCACGCTAATAGGCCTTTGCAAGCTTGCGCGGATGATTTTTTCATTGCTATAGCTGAACCCGTTTGTAGGTATCAAATTTCGGGTATAACACATCATTTCTTTCTTTTATGCAATGAGTATTTTTTTTTATATGGGTCTATATTTGTCAGATTATAGCAGTGTTGTGTGTGTGAACTTAGATTTATAGGCCTGAGTCAATGCATGAGTACAACCTGACCCCTCATTTGTTGTATGCTGCGGAGTCTGTTGTTCTTGAAACTGAAACTATCATAGCTGTTTTGAATAAACTGTCACAGACAAAGCTGCCTAAGGAAATGATTGATTTCATACATGCCTCCACGGCCAATTATGGCAAAGTGATGCTCGTGGTAAAGAAGAATAGGTACTTTGTGGAATCTCCATTTCCTGAGGCAAGTGACTATGTTTTGAGCTTTTTTGGTTATTGGCAGTGTATAGAGATTTTCAAGTTGTGATGCTAATGGTTAGTGAACTCTTTGCAGGTATGTGGAGCTGCTTGATGCTCAGATAATGCCTATGGTATATTAAATGAACGTGTTGCTGAAGAAAGCAAGGAATTTATCCAGCTGCAGAATTCGGTAGTGCAGCCTGCTGAAGAGCACTCTGGAAATTCGCATAATGGAGGGAGTGTTGCTGTGACATTGAATGACAGTACACTGACATCCAAGGATGTCACTCCTGCTGCACTAGTCACTCAACCACTTAGGTTAGTAACTTAGTATTCTATAACCTATGATAAAAGTGCCCAGGCTTGCAGCTCTTATTTATTTTCTTTTCTCAAACTGTTATAACCATTTGAACGCGTTTCACATGTCTAATTTCATGAACACTAAATCATGCTATTTATAATTTCTATTTAGTTTCTTCATTATGTAAGTGACACTTCTACTTATTGATTTCAATCCATTAATTTATTCTTGAAATTTGGGGCATATGTTGTGAAGAATCTAGAGATGCTTATTAGTAAATACCGTGGCCTAAATAATCCAAATACAAAACATAATCTCACATAATCCTCAACAGGATTAAAGTCAAGTTCAAAAAGAAATTTAGTTCAAAATGCAAAAATAAAATCTGGAAGAAAATCTGAAATGATTTTGCTCCTTGCATCACGATTTGGTTGTAGTATTCCAAACAGTTTGTCTCTTATGATCACATTGTCCATTTGCCAACTAACATCAAATCGGTTATATGCCAGTGAAAAAAAGTGAATGTATTGTTTCATTCAACTTCAGTGGATTTTCTATTTTTCTTGCTTCTTTGTGTTCTTTGGCTGGTTATGGATTTTAGTTTTTTCTTTGACAGTGTTTCTTTGGTGTTCAAAATCTTTATAGGGACGATCATGTGTCACCTGGACTACTAATGACTGCTAAGCTGGACAAAGATTTGGACACAGAGGTCACACTTTATTGTTTTATACAAAATCAATTTCCATTTGCTGTATGTTTGACTGAAATTCCTTAACTTTTATGTTTTCTGTGATACAGAGTAGCATAAGGGAGAGGCAAGCTGATATTAATCATCTCAAGTTCCTGCTGGTAGTAATCTTAATGTTTTTTTTTTACCCATATTGAATTTTGTCACATATTAAATACATGATTTGGCTATTTACTGTACTTCTTGTTCTGATTAGCATCAGAAGGAGTTGGAACTGTCACTGTTAAAAGAACAGATCGAGAAAGAAAAGGTATATGAGCAACTCAAAATGATTATGTTTAAATGAGACCTTGCCAAGTGGCTGCATTTCATTTTTTCATAGCATTCACAACATTAAAATTTCAAGATTGGACAAATTGAGTGCTGACACACATTATGGAATTATTGATGATTTCTGATGGGGCATTTTGTTTGCTTTTTTCTCAACCTTTTGTTCATGCAACGTTACTTTAGTGATTTATCATATGAACATGGAATTACTGTAGTTGTCCGCCAACCTTACTAATAACACTCAAGCAAACTATTCGTGCTACTGATGTTCAACTTCCTGCTGGTGGGACGCTTATAATAGTCCATTCCCTGGCAGAATCTCAGTAAGCAGTCACTACTGCTACAAATTACAACAACAGGGTTGTTGAATGCCGGCTGGCTGCTGTAAGTTTCAGCCTTTCTTAAAGATTTGAATACTTTTTAACCCAAAAATAAAAAATAAAAAATAAAAAATCTTGAAGATTTGATCATTAAATGTTCCTATAAATCTGCCAGGCAGTCTTTTATATTTGACTTGAGTTATGCCTGCTTTAGGTTTCATATCACAATTTCCAAGACACTTGCCAGTTACTTTCACCATGTTAGAAAAGGATGGGTAGCTAGAGGAAGCTTTTGAGGGTTGTGGTTCAAATATTTTTTCTTAGAGACAGAGCTAAATTTTGAGTTGGATTATAATAAAAAAGCCCATGCTATTAGCTGAGAAACTGAACTCTCTCTCTCTGTGTGAAGAGATTCATGTTTTTCATTTCTTGCTTGAACATTGTGAGGGATCACTACTTTCTTTACTTTCATAAATATCTTTATATTCATGATGTGATTATGTTAAAAATAAATAAATAAATATTTACAATGTGTCATTGTGAAATATCTTCAGATTGTGCTCGGTATAAAGCTGGGAATGAAAGCACAAGAGGCAATATCAACTGTAAAAACTCTTTCTGATGTTGAAGGGTTATGCATATCATTTGCCAGTCCTCGTGGCTCTTCTGATCCTGTACTTGCCGTCAAGGTATTTCTTTTTCTTATCTTCTGCCGACATTGAAAATATTTTATGACAAACATATTATAGCATAATACATCCATGTTGGATCTTCTAGTCACGTGTGTGTGCATGTGATGAATGTATATAAACTCATCTTTCTTTCTTAAGGAATTTCTGAAAGAGGAACCTTATATGGCTGAAGAGATTGAGATAATCAGAGAGGAAAAGCTAACATCAATTTTTGGAGATTCTCCAACTTCTTTGGATGTGTTGAGAGCTGCCAAGCACTTTAAGTTACATCAGGTACTTTCTAATTTGTGGTCTATAGATGGCAAAGATTAGTTTTAACCATTTCATAGTGATTATGATTTGAAAGATATGAATCTTGCCTGTTCATATTTTCCATGTTTTAGTATATATATATTTTAATAAGTACTATAGAATTGTAACAAACAAAGGAATGCTCTAAATGAAGAGCTTCATAAAGAGTTCAACCGAATTCTTAAATGATCCATAAAATCAACTAAAGAAATAATAGAAACCCCCCAAATCATTGTACAACATTCAAATAGAAAGCACAAGGGGCCTTAAGATCAACAATAGATCTCTCCATGCCTGCAAAAGTACAACTATTCCATTTCCTCCAAATGAGGAGTCATGCACCATATATAACTAAGAGCGTGCCTCCCTCTCGGCCCTTTACATCAAGATAATATGTCAATTACCTTAGGTGGCATCACTACAGCTGCTTTAAAATGATGGTCGTTGAACCTGCTTAAATTTATGTAGTGTTGTAGGTATTCACTTGCTGCTCACTTTACAAATTCGTTCAGTCCTAAAATGATCTTGAATCTTGTATTTTCCTAACAAGCAAAAAAGGGGGAGGGGTGTGGAGGGCCTGATAGAGTTTGCTTCTTTCTGTACATGCTGGTGTATCCCTTCAAAGTAGGGCTCTATTTTGTTGGAAATTTTTTTTTGGTATCAGTTCCCTTCACAATTTGTCCCTATTGTGTCTTGAGAGAACTTGTTTTTAAGTTTCAGTTCATAAACCTGTGTATTGCATGCCTCTGTGTGTGTGTCGTACTTATTTCTTTACAATATGTTGTTTCCAATTAAAATAAGAGTTATCCTCTTTACTAATCCAAAAAAGTAAGGCTCTACTTTGGGTAGCCTTGGGACATTGTCATCTTCTACCTTGGTAGTTTTACTAAAATAAGGGTAGTTTTAGCGGTGCCATGAGATTTAGTTTCTGTTTTTTGCACGAGTACTTTTTCTATTTGGTTATTAGGAATCCTAGTCTTTCTAAGAAAAGGTTATTTATCTCCTAGTCCTTCACTCCTTTTAAGACCAGTATTGGCAATTTGGAGTGGTGTGCCCGTTGTCTGATGTGTTCAATTTGGAAGGAGCATGACTGTAGAGCATTTTAAGGTGTTGAGAGGCCTTTGAAGGAGTTGAGGTTGTTCTTTTTAACGGCTTGCGTTAGTGGATGGCTGTGCTACCCTGTTTTGCCCCTTGTTTACTTAGCTTGCTTTCACTGGTAGTTGTTTTTTCTTCATGTTGTCACTCTCTTAGTATATTTCTTGTGTACTGGGGCTCTTTTTGATTAAAAAAATTGCTATTCATAAAGCAAAAAGGTTTGTACTTAGCTTGAAATGTTTCGCAAAGTCAATGAATTGGGACATATGGGCTGCTTGTACAGGTCCCTGGTGGAAACATGCGCGATTCCTTTCTGGTAAATGGTGTTGCCTTTAAAAAGACATTTTCATATGCGGGTTTTGAATAGCAGCCAAAGAAATTTTTAAATCCCAAGATACTTCTCTTAAACATCGAGTTGGAACAGAAATCTGAGAAAGAAAATGCTGAGATAAGGTAATTGTTCAGATTTAATTTTTTTTTGTCATATTCCTTTTGAGAAATTTTCTTGCTACTGGCATTTCCCCCATTCATGTAATCCAGCCTCATTGTTCAGTGCTAAAAATATTGATTTTTTTTTTTCATATGGCATTCTGTGATCATGTTTGCCCTGATTACAGGAAGCCCTTGATGGTATTGAGTTTGCTAGGGGTGATCCTAATTCTACATGGGGTTCTATTCGAGCTGCAATGGGACACCCAGAACTTTTTGAATTGAGATATGTTGCTATTGGGAATGAGGATTGTGGGAAAAAGATGATAAGATTTTCGATGGTTCATCAGATTTGGAGTCATTTATGCTTTTTGGTGATGCTGTGATGTTCAATCTTGTTCTTTCCATGAAGGACTTCTATAATAGGTTTGTGTTTTCTGGTTTTTTGAAGTGGATCCCTCATTGGTTAAAGATGATATGATTGTTTTTTTCATCTCTTTCTCTCTCTCTCTCTCTTTTGTTTAGAAACAAAAGAAAATATGCACATGTAGCAAATGATATGCTTGTGTTATTTTTATGAGTTTCTTTTGTAAACTTCCAGTGTATATGAAGTAACTCCTTTTCTTTGAATAAAATATATTACTTATAAAAAAGAAGAAGAAGAATATCTTTTGAGCTCTTACTTTTATTTCTTGTTGAAGCTCAAACTTCCAATCTTGTTAAAAAAAAGTCTTAAGTTCTGGAGTAGAAATTTTGAACTTTTTGGTGGGACGAGAGGCTTGATGATTTAGGCTTTTCTGTATGTATTCATTTTGTTCACATAATTTGAAATGGGTCTAATGGCTTTTCCAGTAATTTTTTTAAGGCGAAACTATAACGTTGGTTCCTCAAGTTTACCTTGTGTGCGCAATTGGTCCCTTAAATTTAAAGCGAGCACAATTAGTCTCTCAAGTTTTAAAACTGAGTTGAATTGATCCTTTTACTAACTCTGTAAAGTTGTTATTTACAACTATGTATTTTGTTGGCTTTTATTCCGTGCCATATTTGATTGTAATTATTATCAATCGTTTATACCCTGTATTTGTTGTGGGATTTGTTGTAAGGGTTGTGTGATAGAGAGAGTGTGTGAAGACTCAAGCATTTGGAGGCTGAAGGATTCTCGTGGGTATGTCGCGACTTAGCTTCCCGCGAAGTGAAGCATGTGCCCTGCACGTGCTGGAATGCGAAGAGTCAGGCCAGGTGGAGATAGCTGTGTCTCGCGAGTATCTCGCGGGTAAGGCCTTCCCGCGAGACACCCGCGAGGCAACTCGTTCTGCCAGGCTGTACTGAATGACTCACACTTTCTGTGCCTATCCTATTTATACCCTCATTACCCACAAATGTTGAGAGATGCTTCAGAGAGAAAAACCCTAGCCAAACACATTGGTAATTAGAGATTGTTATTCCCACCTTTCTCTATACAATTGCTTGTGGTATTTCCTCAACCCTTCCCTCTCCATTTCCACACCATTGAGAGGTTGATAGCCAAAACACTTACCACACCCTTTGAGAGTGTTGTGTGACGTTTTGGTGCTGCTGGGAAGCATTGGAAGAAGCCTGGAATGACAGATGCAACATGGAGCTTGTTGCGGGATCTGGGGTGCTAGACAAGACACGGTTCCGAGAAGCCTTGTTGGAATAGGAGCTTGGAGGGCTTAGGTACATCGGGTAGATTAGGCTTGGAGGGTCTCTTGCTAACCCATGTATCCCAACTGATTGTCTAGTGGATCGATTTCCGCTTGGAGGGCGGCGGAGAGGTTTTTCGCCGAGTTCTTCGGTTTCCTCTTCGAGAACACGTCTTGGTGTTTTCTGTGTTTGCATCCTTCTTCCCTACTCTTGTCTATTTCATTTTTACTGCTGTGTTGCTTTAAATATGGATTAGAATAGTTATATTGCTTATACGCTTGTGTTTACACTATTCCGCACTTAGTATTAAGTTAGTGTAAAATCAACTGAGCCGTAAGTTTAATTGGGGGGTCTAAATTGCTCTTGTGTTTTCAACACATTTTCGAGCTTTCAATTGGTATCAGAGCGGGTACACTCGCTGTGGTTTAAATACTTGAGTGTGATCCTTGACCCTACTTTGAGATAGACCGGTCTCAATCGCTCAATGTTCCACCATTTTTTGATGGGAACAATTATGCTTTTTGGAAAGTCAGAATGAGAGCATTTTTATGCTCTATAGAAGATACCGTTTAGGATGCGGTTGAGGTAGGTTGGACTAAGCCGGAGGCTCCTAAGTCCAATTGGGATAAGGCAGCTCTCGTAGCAGCCAATGCTAATAGTAAAGCTTTAAATGCTATTTTTTTGTGCTGTGTCTCCTGATGAATTCCACAGGATCTCTCATATGACAGTAGCCAAAGAAGCTTGGGAGATTTTAGAGACCACCTACGAGGGTACAAAGAAAGTTAAGGACACAAAGTTTCAGATGCTTACCACCAAATTTGAAGAGCTCAAGATGGGTGATGATGAACCGTTTGATTCGTTCTATGCGAAGCTCAATGAAATTGTAATTGCTAAACTCAATCTTGGGGAGAAGATTGAAGATACTAAGGTGGTGAGAAAAATATTGAGGTCCTTGCCTGAAAGTTATAGAGCAAAAGTTACAGCCATAGAAGAGAGTAAAGACTTGGATGAGATCAAAATCCAAGAACTAATTGGGTCTCTCCAAACATATGAGATGGGATTGCCTTCCCATAAGATGAGTAAATCGCTTGCTCTTAAAACCATCACCGAAAGGATGAATGATTCATCCGAAGAAGATGGAGTGGAGAAGGAAGTAGCATTTCTTGCGAAAAACTTCTGCAAATTTCTGAAGATGAAGAATAGTGGGAAACCTTTCAACAGAGGGAAGTTTTCATCTTTAAGAGGTGATAGGAAAGAGTTTAAGAGGAAAGAAGGAAAGGATTTTCAACCTCCTTCAGACATTGTTTGCTATGAGTGCAATGGCAATGGACATCTAAGAAGGAGTGTCCAAATTTTCTGAGGGGAAAAGGCAAGGCTTATGCCACGACGCTCAGTGATTCAGAATCTTCTGATTCTGACTCGGAAGAGAGCTGTGACGGAGAGGAAAACTACTCCGCCTTCATGACCATTGCACATGTGGATTCCTCGAATGATTTGGGTGCACTTGTGAAGGAGCTTGGTGAGCATTCTGATTCAGAATCTATTGGAATTGTGAAAGAATCAGATGCTGAAGAGGAAGAGAATACAGCTACTCTTCAAGAAAATTACGCCTTACTCCTTGAGAAATCAGGTGAATATACAAAGGTGGCAAAGGCGGCTGTGAAGAAAATGAAGAGAGCTGAAGAAGACTACAAAAGCCTACTGGTCAGATACAAGGAGGCTAAATGTGAGATTGAGACACTAAATGGCGAGCTGTCTGAAGCCTATACGAAGGTGAGGTTTCTTGAGCAGGAGGTTGTGCAAGCTCATGCCAAGATAGAGAGAGTCTCCTCCCAGAAGTTAGATGATGTTATCTCATCTCAAAAACCTTCCTCAGACAAGTCCGGGTTGGGATATACCGGAAGGAGCAGCTCATCAGCCAAAGTCACCAAAGAAGTGAAGTTCGTAAAGACCAAAGATACGGTTGTAGAAGAGCCGACTCCTGAGAAAGTTAAGGCTGAAAAGAAGAAGAATGTGGTTGAGCAACGAATGGTGAATAAACCCCGAAATCAATCTGTGGTCAAACATGAAACCAGAGGAAGATCTCTCCCAAGATCACAATGGGGTCCTAGAACGGACTATGTGTGTCATTATTGCGGATTGCAAGGACATACAAGACCCAACTGTCAAAAGCTGAGATCAGACAACAATGCAAGCGCACCTCGATCACGAGGAAGGAGAAATGACATGAGGTCTTGGGGTGGTGAGCAATCAAGAAGCCAAAACCGTGATCCCGGAATGACGGACGTGATGAAAATGATTGGCGCCTTCACCACTTGCTTGGAGAGTTTCAACAGGAGGTTTGAAAGTCCAAACTCTCGTACCCAATCCGTAAAGGATATCACCCCAAACGCACGTGACGTGTGGGTGAAGAGGGGTACTCATGCATAAGCATTATAACATGTCCATGCATAAATTCTTCCAATGTTTAGGGACATTTGCTGTTGCATCCTTTCTTGCATTGCTTTCATTTATTTGTTTTGGTTTGTACCTGTTGTTTTTCTATTGATCTTACTTTTCTTGCTCTGTTTTTGGGTGTGTTCTAAAATTCAAAAACCCATAAAAATTGAAAAATCTCAAAAGTTTGATCAATTGTTTTGTGTATGTCACATGTGAGTTTGGCCTAGTATCTTCGTACTAATGGCGTAGTGCATTTACGATCTTGTCTTGTTATGTATGCACTCATTTCTACGTGGAAGAAATCTTGAACACTATGTGTGACTGTTGTAAATAGATCTTCAAGCTTGTCATGAATGATATATCAATAGTCTTGTTGGTCTTGATACTTGCATAGACTTGTGTCTATATCTCTTCCCACTTTATTTTTATGTTTTTGCAACAAGAGCTCACCAAATGTAAATCTCCAAATGAAAAGAGATATTGAACTGTAAAAGCCTGTCGCACACACTAGTATTCGACTAGGAAAAAGGGAAAGCGACTCTTTTTAATGTGTTTTGTATGGTGCTCAAAAAGCCAAAGGCTAATCATCAAAGTTGAAATATCATAAATTTCAAGCACCAATCTCAAAATGAGATGTTTTTGTCCAAACAAAATAAAATGGACCAAGTGTTATGTCTTTTGTAGAAGCCAAATGAACAGCTTCTAAGTATTGTACTCAATGTGTGGGAGATCATATATACTCATTTCTATAATGGAGTAGTTCACTTGATTTCGTATCAGTTGTGTATGACTCGATTGAATTGATCATTGAAGTTTCGCTCTGGTCTAAGGACTATTTCACATTTGATACTCACACACAACACACAAGACTTTGATTTAATCAATGCCTATCTCATTTGTGTGATTGTATATGTTCAAATGTGATGTATATGCTCAAGAACTTGTTGATCAAACCCAAAAAGATTTTTGAGTGTTTTATTTGTTTTTGAAAGTGATTTTGTACTTTCTTGTCTGCTGTTTTTGTTCAAAATGCATTTTTGTGTTTTCTCTTCAAAAACTGGTTCAGGGGTTGTTTTACGAGAAGCTCGCGACTTAGAGCTTCCCGCGAAAAGGGCTTGAGGGAAATATTTTTTTCATCCTGTCACACAGAAGGTACCGCGATTGTCTCGCGACCTAATGCTTCTCGCGAAATTTTGTGCTTCAGTGGTCATTCTCGCTAATGTATCGCGACTGTGTCGCTACTCCCTAACCTGCGAAAAACGCGTGTTTGCACTTTATATGTAGCAGATGTGACTGCTTCTCAAAAATTTCTCATTTCCCTCGCTCAACCTTTCTCGACCTCTTTTTCAACCCATAGTCAATTTCTATCTAAACTCATCTTTTTCAAGCATCTTTTCTGCATTGTCAACTTCAAGGTATGTCTTTTAAAGCATTTTCCTTCAAGTTTCTCTTAGTTTATGCAGAATTTTTGTTAGGGTTTCAAAATTTGGGGATTTTCAAAAATTTGAATGTGTTTCTAATTTGGGTGAAATTTCTTCAAATTCTTTGATTGGGCTGTGTCCCATTTGGTGTTTGTGCCTCTGTGTTGGCCCCTTGTGGCATTTTAAAGTGTATTTAGGCATGTTTTCACCATGTTCATGCATTATTCATGTAATTTGTGCATGTTAGGTGTTTGACAAAATGTCCAAGTGACATTTTTGTGCCTAATTGGGATCAAGTGATTTCAAGTTATGGGCTTTCACTTGTTTGACCATGTTTCACTCAGTATGGTCATTGGTCATATGCTTCATGCATCTGTTGCCGCATTCTCATGCATAAACACACACGTCCACACACATTAGCACATGCACACATATACACACACATGCACAATTGCTTAGTTCCATACATTGTGATTATGCATTCACCATATTGTTTGGAGTTGATTATGTCTTGTTCTATGCAGTGTTACTTTTGTTTTGAACTAACTTGAATCTAATCAAGTTTTGTGTTCTGTGTTGTGTGTGTTGTACACATGTCTCCTGTTTTTTTTGTGTGCTCTGTTGCACAGATGTCTCCTTTCAAGACTTCAGCTGTGAAAGGTGGCAGCAACACAGGGAAAGAACCGATCATTGATGTTGATGCCGATTCACCTAGACCAAAGAGAGCTCGTTGTTCAACGGGAATTTTTGATCCTCACTTGTTTAGGTCTTATGCTGCTTTTGAATCCTATAAGAACCTCTTTCGGGATGCTCTGTTGATAGTTGAAAGAGGGGTTGATCAACCATCACTCAGGGACACAAAAATACCCATTTGGTTTGCCACGAAAGATTGGAACTATCTGCTTTCAACTTTCGAGGATACATACGAGAACATGGTTAAGGAATTCTATGCCAATGCCAATGTCGTCGGGGAAGAGATAAAATGTTGGGTTCGAGGAAAAAGTTTTTCTGTCACACCAATGTACTTGGCGAAAATTCTACACATTAACCGGCCAATACTCCCCATACCGCCAGTATATGATGAGCTGAACCCAGATGAAGAGTATCTCAAACAGTCTTTAGGAGCCAATTTGGAATTCTCCTCCAATAAGAAGTCAATCAATGTGGCATCCCTTTCTTCCGAATTACGACTTCTCTCAATGATCATGTGTAGCAATCTCTATCCCTTGTCCAGCACCGGATATATGAATCTTGGTCGAGCATTGTTTTTGAATGATCTGATCATGGACGTAGAGATTGATGTGTGCTCTAATATATTTCACATTTTGGCAAAAACAGTTAACCAGACTGCTTCAAGGAATTGTATTCCTTTCTGTTGCCTTATTTCAAAAATTTTGAAGCTCAAAGGTGTCCGTCCATTGGAGGATGAACATCCATATCCAAGGCCAAGTCCAATTAACATTCGTTCTCTCCATGCGAGTATGAGCCACACCAAGAAGAACACCAAGCAAGAAAGTCATGCACCATCGGGAACCTCGAGCTCTGCAACTCGTACCTAAGATGAACAATTCTACAATATCTCCACTGCTCTTCAAGAGATGAGTACAAAGATGTCCGGGCTGGCAACTATCATGTACGCTCACCACAGACGTCTTGATTCACAGTTCACATCACTCCAAACTCAATTGGACGAAATTCAACGGAAGCTAGAAGAGAATGACTAGCTATTCCATGACAAAAAGGGGGAGATGATGTTGTTGATAGGGGGAGTATGGTGACCTATGATAGGGGGAGTATGGTGATAGGGGGAGAAGAAGCCACCAGCTCCTATGTTTGATGTTTTATGCTTACTGCTTATGTGTTAAACTTAGATACTCTGTTTATGCTTACTGCTTTTGGTTTAAAGCTTTGATACTCTGTTTTTATTTCAGTATAATTTCAGTAGTTCTTTTGTGATATTCTCTATGTTTTATAGCATATCTTGCATGTACCCATGTTGCTTTTGTAAGCTTTAAGGGTGTGTTTCATTGCATGTCTTGTAGGCTTTTATGGTTTGTGCCATGCATATGCAGTACTCTGTGTATGCAGCCTTTATGCTTGCGTACTTGATGTTTAATGTCATACATTTTACTTCAGTACATCACTCTTGTGCCCTTGTAGGATTGTTCCTAGATGCATATACGTTCTA
Organism: Quercus aquifolioides; assembly: GCA_019022515.1. Lineage (NCBI taxonomy): Eukaryota > Viridiplantae > Streptophyta > Magnoliopsida > Fagales > Fagaceae > Quercus > Quercus aquifolioides. The sequence continues at coordinate 4,332,533 of CM032331.1, forward strand.
TGCATTGGTTGAGTGAAGAACACTCTTGTGCCCTAGTAGGATTTTTCCTAGATGCAAATACTTTGTGTATTTTGCATTGGTTGAGTGTTGGATTTGCAAATGATACTCTTCAAATGAGCTTATCATCTTGCATGTCCGGATGTTCATTCCTTGTGTGAATGAGCATAGTGATTACTTTTGTATAAGTGATTACTTGTTTGATCTTGCCATGGTATATTGTTTTATTCCATTTTGCTTGATCACATTATATTTGCTCCATATGCATTTCAAGTTTTCTGCATACAATGATATTATTGTGTTATTGTTTTTCAGGAGATACTTGTTCATATGTTTTAAGAGCTTATCAGAATCTAGAATTAGGTGTGAGTGAGTTTTGCCTTTGTTCCCAAACTCACGTTTAAGTCTAGAGTCTGTTTTAGGGTTTTGTCACGAAATAGCTAAAGGAGGAGATTGTAAAGTTGTTATTTACAACTATGTATTTTGTTGGTTTTTATTCCGTGCCAAATTTGATTGTAATTATTATCAATCGTTTATACCCTGTATTTGTTGTGGGATTTGTTGTAAGGGTTGTGTGATAGAGAGAGTGTGTGAAGATTCAAGCATTTGGAGGCTAAAGGATTCTCGCGGGTATGTCGCGACTTAGCTTCCCGCGAAGTGAAGCATGTGCCCTGCATGTGCTGGAATGCGAAGAGTCAGGCCAGGTGGAGACAACTGTGTCTCGCGAGTATCTCGCGGGTAAGGCCTTCCCGCGAGACACCCGCGAGGCAACTCATTCTGCCAGGCTGTACTGAATGACTCACACTTTCTGTGCCTATCCTATTTATACCCTCATTACCCACAAATGTTGAGAGATGCTTCAGAGAGAAAAACCCTAGCCAAACACATTGGTAATTAGAGATTGTCATCCCCACCTTTCTCTATACAATTGCTTGTGGTATCTCCTCAACCATTCACTCTCCATTTCCACACCATTGAGAGGTTGATAGCCAAAACACTTACCACACCCTTTGAGAGTGTTGTGTGACGTTTTGGTGCTGTTGGGAAGCATTGGAAGAAGCCTGGAATGACAGATGCAACATGGAGCTTGTTGCGGGATCTGGGGTGCTAGACAAGACACGGTTCCGAGAAGCCTTGTTGGAGTAGGAGCTTGGAGGGCTTAGGTACATCGGGTAGATTAGGCTTGGAGGGTCTCTTGCTAACCCATGTATCCCAACTGATTATCTAGTGGATCGATTTCCGCTTGGAGGGCGGCGGAGAGGTTTTTCGCCAAGTTCTTCGGTTTCTTCTTCGAGAACTCGTCTTGGTGTTTTCTGTGTTTGCATCCTTCTTCCCTACTCTTGTCTATTTCATTTTTACTGGTGTGTTGCTTTAAATATGGATTAGAATAGTTGTATTGCTTGTACGCTTGTGTTTACACTATTCCGCACTTAGTATTAAGTTAGTGTAAAATCAACCGAGCCGTAAGTTTAATTGGGGGGTCTAAATTGCTCTTGTGTTTTCAACACATTTTCGAGCTTTCAAACTCCGTTAATGGTTTACTAACTCCGTTAATGGTGTTGCTTATGTGACTAACGGAATAATGAGTTGGCATTTTTTTTAATGACATGGCATATTTTTTCTTAATGAATGAAAAAATTTTCATTTTAATTTTAGATAATTTTATTTTTTTGTCACTAAGTCACCTGACTCTCACCGCGTAGACAGCGTAGTTCATAATCTTTATCTGAGTTTACAGTAACACACACAAGGCTCATCCATTCACAAATACTAGTACTATTCAATATCTCAGGCTCAAATCCAAGGGCTATATTTCAGTAATACTCTATTTTCGTTTGGGTTTTGATGGCATTAAGCTCATCTTGCTCTTATAGTATTGGGTTTGGTGGCATTTCATGTCCTAGTGTAAACCCCAGAAAAGATCGTCATTGTCTAAGACATGGTCAGCTGGGTTTAGCTTTCTCTCCTGAGCCTGAGGAATCTCCGAGACCCTCGTTGCTTCGCATTTCGGCGGATTCAACGCAGAGAGCCGGTTCGTTGCTTGGCGAAAGGAGTCTGTTATAGTTCGGCAACTCCAACGGCCTCTAAGTAATGTTAGGATGGACTTTTTGGTTTTGATTTTGAGAACTGTGAATTGGGTTTTTGGAAAATTTTGATGGTTTTTTTTTTTTTTTGGTTTTGGGCTTTGGCTGTTGCAGACGGCGGCTAGGGCATGGGTCTCCACTGGTGGTGGGTCAATGCTTGGTTTCTTCCCTCTCTCCTCTTCGGGTGGGTTTTTACAATTGGCAGAAAATAATTTTTTTAATTTGGTACCGGCTGTGAATATTGTTTCTTCCATCTAAATTTAGTTTTTAATTTTTTAATTAAAAACATGCCACGTCATTAAAAAAAAATGTCAACTCATTATTTCGTTAGCCACGTAAATAATACCATTAACGGAGTTAGTGAAAAGATCAATTCAACTTAGTTTTAAAACTTGAGGGACTAATTGTGCTCACTTCAAACTTGAGGGACCAATTGCACACACATAGTAAACTTGAGAGACCAACATTGTAATTTTGCCTTTTTTTTTTTTTTTTTTTTTTAATGCTTACAGTACCAACTTATTTAAAAAAAAAAAAAATCCTGACATTACCATTGGAAATAATATATGCATTAAACTGCTAATTAAACAAGACTTTTAAGTCACTAAAAAAAAAAAAAACGTCTTAAAGTGATTGCCTTTCTGCCCAATGTTACCTAACTAATATAGCCAATGGAACATGATTAATTGCCTTGTTTAGTGCTCCATCAATTTTAAAAATGTACACACTCTTAATTTTTGTAGGACAATAGCAAATATGGATTTGAAGCTGGATTTGTCCCTCCATCCCTAATAAACTTTGAAAATAGGCAGCTCAGTGTCTCATACTGTATCAAAAGGTTATACATTGTATTCTGCCCAAGAGAGACCATAACTTTTTCAAGATACATCAAGACAGTTAACCACAAAATCAGCTCCATATATTGAAAGTGGTTCAAGTCTCCAGCGACCATATGTCGATAAACTCACATCATAACCCACACCGCTAGATAAAATCAATCATTGGCTAGAAAAGTTACTGATTTGGTCATCTTTTGGAGGTTCATATGGCGGCAGGTTTTCAAGTTCTGCTTCAGCAGCAGTGAGATTCTCTTTAGCTTTAATGATTCTTTGTTGACAAGATTCTTCTTGCTTCCTCAGGTCTTCCATTTCTTTATATTTTTTCTTCGTACTTGCACCCCCTATAGAAAATGTAAATGAATGTTGGACGGATTAAGGAGACAAGAGTGATACTGTCATTGAAAGAAGCTAGAGACTATCTTTCTGAAAAATTTCACAACCAAGTGCCTGACATAGTGTCCCAAGTGAAAACCTTGCAAGAAAGTGATGCTGTTTTGAGGCATCCAGATGATGAAGGAGTTGGTAGAAGAAATGCAGGCCATAAAGCTGGGCTATACATGCATCTTCGCACTGGGCCTTATGTTTGTGCAGAGTGGAATTTTGGGTAATGAAAAATTTCCTTCTTTCTTGATGATGGGTTTGTGCTCTGAAATTCTTGTTCTTGACTCACTTTTTTTATTTTTGGTCTTAGGGGGTTTCCTGTTTGGTTGAAGTATGTTCCAGGCATTAGTTTTAGAACAGATAATGAGCGTAAGGTTCAAGGTTTCTCACTCTCTCGGTCTAATGCATTATTTTCTGCATCTTTCATTGGAAGGCAAGTGTTTGCAAATTGGCTGGTTGGTGAGAATTTGGAAAAGAACATTGTATCTCCTTCCACTGCAGCTATCTTCTTGGCAATGATAAGCATTATTTGTTTTACTAGAGGATTGAGAGGAACTATACAAACAACTGCATTTACGGAGTATAGAATGTCTTTCAATGCATATATTTTTGGTGGTAAGAGTCCCATCTTTTTAATAAAATCTATCTTGCCTTTTCTTTTACTTAAGCAAACTATTTCTGGGCAACAAGCTAAAATGACAGTCAAATCAATTATTAACTATGCTCTAAATGAAGGCCTTAAATGATACAGGTATCATGACACAGGTTGTAAGAGGGGATTTCATCATATTCTTTAATCAGATTTTTGATGCCTTATGTAAACTATCGGCAGACTCAGATGCCAATGTACAAAGTGCTGCTCATTATGCAAGATTGGCTTGTGAAGGTAAAAAATTATTCCTTGATCCTCCTCATTCTTCCAACTCATGTACAGACTAAAACACCAAATAGATTGTAAACTGCTTTAACAGTGTAACTTATGCGGCTTTTAAAGTTCTTTTTTCTTCAGCATCGAAGAATTTATACCATTGCTGAGGGAGCGTATGAATGTCCTAAATCCCTATGTCCGGCAGTTTTTGGTAGGCTGGATAACTGTATTGGACAGTGTTCCAGATATTGATATGCTGGGCTTTCTTCCTGATTTTCTTGATGGTAATTGGTCATTATTCAAAACTAATAAGCTTCTTTGATTGCTGCTCTCTTCTTTGAATGCATTTGAACTTACACATCCTTGATAAATCTCAGGTTTTTTTAATATGTTAAGCGATTCTAGCCATGAAATAAGGCAACAAGCTGATTCAGCTCTTTCGGAGTTTCTACAAGAGATCAAGAACTCCCCAGTAAGACTTCTGTTAACAATGAATGCCCAAATCCCAGTTTTGTTGTTTAGTATTCCTTGTGCTGTTACCAAGCTATTTGAAATCTTTGCAATGCATTATCCTCTTTTCTTTTCTTCTGATACTGTTGGAATCATAAGATTGTTGCACTTTGACTCTAGCTTCAAACAAAGAATGACTTTATCATCAGTCCCAATTATTTTGACAAAAACAAAATATTTTGTTCATTTGTAATTTTCTGACTCGAGTAGTGCTACTCTTGAAGTCTGTAGATTATGGTCGCATGGCTGAAATACTGGTGCAGAGGGCAGGTTCTCAAGATGAATTTACTTGGTTAACGGCTATCACATGGGTAAGTAGAACTGCAATTCAGAGAGTATTTCTACTATTTTTAACCAGTATCACTCTCTGATATGGTTTTTCTATCTGATTTTGGAGCGAGTATTTTGGCATATTTTCTTGATTTGATTTGCTGCTTCATTGTAAATTTTATTCTATTTTGTTATAGCTTTTTTTTTTGGGGTTTTTGTACAGATAAATGAGTTTGTAAAACTTGGTGGGGACCAGCTTGTGCCTTATTATGCTGATATTCTTGGAGCCATTTTGCCTTGCATATCTGATAAAGAGGAGAAAATTAGAGTGGTAGGTTGTTTCACGCTTCCCCACTTAGTGCTCTCCCCCCTTTTTTTTTTTTTTTTGGGGGGGGGGGGGGGGGGGGTTGTTCTAACTAGTTTATGCAATGAAATCTTTGATTCTCCTGGTCATCTAAATACATTAATATTTGTATAAGGTTGCTCGTGAAACAAACGAAGAGCTTCGTTCAATCCAGGCTGATCCAGTTGAAGGATTTGACGTAGGAGCAATCCTCGGTATTGCAAGGAGGTATAGTTTTTGAAACCTGGGAAAAAAAGTGGTATGGAAATGTAACTTGTAATTTGTACTTTTATGGGTAGATGTAGCATGTCTCCGTCTAAGGAGCTATAAGAGAGGTGCTTACAAGAGTCCCTTGTTTATCTTGGTTACAGTGGTTATTCTAAAAGACTTATTGTGTTGTATGATTTAATGGTGATTACTGGCTATTTTTACTGATCAGGCAATTAAATAGTGAATGGGAGGCTACTCGAATTGAAGCATTGCACTGGATCTCAAGCCTTCTTAACAGACATCGCTCTGAGGTAACCGCCTGTCTATGAATCATATTTATATCAGGTTAGATGCATGTTTCCTGCCTTTTGACTTACATCATGATGGTTGTACTTGGTTCAAGGAATTTGCCAAGCGAACCTATTTCTAGCGTGGGAATTTAATAACAACTGACTTCCCAAAAGGTCCCTTAGGATTTGAAGTGATCTAGATCTATTATCTCTTTGGCCAAGAGCATTGTAGCTCAATTGGCACCTCTTGGTATTGCGAACAAAGATGTCCAGGGTTCAATCCTCCCTCCCCCAACTATCGAATTATCAAAAAAAGATCCATTATCTCTGTGCCTTTTAGTATGTCTAACTGCTCATCTACATTTTCCTCTTTGATATTATCTCATTATAGGATTGAAGAGTCACTTATCAAAAAAGATGGGATTGAAGAGAGAGTCTACTTTTAAATGCTTATTCGCATTTTCCATTGGAAGTATGTTGGTTTTATACATAGAACTCCCAAATGATCATATCCACATCCCTAATTCTTCACTATATGTTTACATTAGGAGAGTGGGGAGGCCACACTAGAAAATATCATAAAGACTTTGTAAAAAATTCAGTATGAATTCTCCCCAAATGAGTGGCTTTCAATTAGCTTGGGCTTGGCGTGCTAGCTGGCCTTACTAAAAGGCTCGTTATGGAATAGGAGCCAATCCTGAATACAACACTGTCAACACACGTTGGCTCAGAAGCTTGTGAGCTAGCTTTTAACAAGTCAATGATAGGCTTTGTCAAATTAGGGACTAAATGACAGTAAATCCCACATTGGAAAGAGTGCAATTGAGTCATTGAGGTGATATATACTGTCTATAATTTGCTTTCTCCAGCTTTGCAACTTGCTTTGACTTTCATGGGAATGAGGCCCATTACGTGGAGTTGTCAGTGACCATCTGTTAATATATTGAATTTTAGCTTTTAAATTTTTAAGTTTTGAAAGGGTTGGGCTTTAAGGTGTATTTCTTATCCAACCCAAATTAGATGTTGGCTTAAAATTGTTGTTGCCAGGAGCTTCTAGGGGCAACTTGCCTGGGCTCATCAAGTGGCTTGTGAGCTTGTTTTCACTAAGCTGAGCTTGAGCTTATATTTAATGAAATAACTTTGGGGGGTGTGGCCAGATAATTTACAGTTGCCAATGAAATAATTCAGCTATTCATATGAGCTGTTGACTCTCTGCAGGCTTTCACACACACTCACAAACCTTATATATTGAATGTAACATGTTTTGCATATGTTTCAGGTATTGTGTTATAATATTTCAAAGTTCAAGATTTATGTATTGCATTTCTTTGCACTTCTTTTGGGAGTTGGTAGTATGTTATAATTGTCAAAATATGGATGGTCTATGAGATCATATTGTTGGTCTATTTATCTGAGATATATGCTTTATATTTTTACAAAGAGCAATTTATAAATATCAGGTTTGAAAGTGGTCTTGTGAAACTGAATCAAATGCTGGCACTTCTACTATTTGTAGCCTTAGGTTAATCCTTAGAACGTGTGCTACTTATCTGAGACTGCATTTTGATGATATGATTGTATTTCTTCTGCTGTCTTCAACATTCATTTATATTTTCTATAGGGGGTGCAAGTACGAGGAAAAAATATAAAGAAATGGAAGACCTGAGGAAGCCAGAAGAATGTTGTCAACAAAGAATTATTAAAGCTAACGAGAATCTCGCTGCTGCTGAAGCAGAACTTGAAAACCTGCCGCCATATGAACCTCCAAAAGATGACCAAATCAGTAACTTTTCTAGCCAATGATTGATTTTATCTGGCGGTGTGGGTTATGATGTGAGTTTATCGACATATGGTCGCTGGAGATTTGAACCACTTTCAATATATGGAGCTGATTTTGTGGTTAACTGTCTTGAGGCATCTTGAAAAAGTTATGGTCTCTTTTTTTTTGCTATCATCAAATGTATTGGTGTACCTATCAAAAAAAAAAAAAAAAAACCATTGTATTGGTGCAAGAGTCTCCAATGGAAGATTGTATGTATAGGTTTTCTATTTGCAACTGTTAAGTCTGGAATTATATTAATGGTCATTTGCCAAATTATGGCTAAAGGAACAAGCAGCAAAAGTGTGACAAAGAAATGATGGATACAATTTTGAGATATTTATTTTTTATGTTGTAGCTTCCTAAGTTACATCAACCTTCAATCCAACTCAAGTACTTAACTTAGGCCACCTAATATTAATATATGCATGATTTTATTTATACAAAAATCCAATTTTATGATAAGCCCTGTATGAGGCCAGTAAGAGGGCAGGCCTATGATTTAAGGTGGTAACAAGATGGAATAAATCTTACAATTTTAAAAATTTTAAACTAAACTATTTAATTCCAGAAGTTTCAAATTAAACATTGAAGTTTAAGATAGGTTAATTTCATAGTTTTGTTATTTATAGAGTTCTGAAATTAGTTCTCAAATTGGAAAAAAAAAAAAAAAATATATATATATATATATATATACATATTCCAGTGGAACTCGAGTATTATATACTCGAGTTTTTGTATAAATCGAGCCTTTGAAACTCGATTTCCATTCAGTACTCGAGTTCACCAACAGCGAGTATGCCAGGCCGAGACTTCAAAACTATTTACGGCCAATGCCATTGGAAAAATTCCTAGTGGAACTCGAGTCTCTGAAACTCGATTTCCTTTTCAGTGGCTTTTTTGTAAATTGGTATGGTAGTTTATTTATGAATATGCCACCCAAATGGAAATCGAGTTTCAAAGACTCGATTTCCACTGGGATTTTTTTTTTTTTTTTTTTTTTTTTTTTTTTTTTTGTGTGTAGCTACTCTTGCAGCAGTAAACCAAAATTAGTTTTCCCTTCTCCTGCAGTAGTAAACTAGATCCAGAACACATCATATGGGCAACGACAAACAACTAGATACAAGCATATGATACCGGTCAAAGGGAGAGTACATCAGGTGCAAACAACCGGATTAAAACAGTTACTATTCATGGGCATTATAGTTGCCCTCTTAGCACACAAAAACATTCAATACTAGCTATCATCGCTTCAAACAAGGCCCTTGTGGTTGAACTTGCCAAAGTAGTAGCTACTAATGCCACAGTAATATCATTGCTGGCATTATAGGCAAAAGCTGCACAACGCAACTAATGTAACAACAATGGATAGCAAATAGTTCAATTACAACAACATTTAGCAATAAACAAAATAACAACTAAGTCAATACAACATAGTCTACATAGTCGCGTAGCACTTGTCCATACTGATACAACATACTCTACATAGTCACCTAGCACTTGTCCATACTGATACAACATAGTCTACATAGCTGCCTAGCACTTGTCCATACAGAAGATAACCACAAGTCCCACGTACAATGCCATTCCAAAATCGAGTCTCCGCTCGCCTGACAAACATTAAAATACGGTCGTTAGTTTCCAAATGTGAAGAACAAAAACCAAATGAAATTCTGAGCATATTATATAAAAACAGCGAGGGCACTTGCCTAGTTTGTAGCCCTACCACTTGTCGAAGCCCCACGGAAATTGGGACAGCTTTTGCAGTTATGCCCCTCTTGATGACACACTCCGCATCGCTGCCTCTGTTGAATCTCCCTTAAGTCCGGATCTTCCCTCCGGCTTCCTCGTTCTCGCCGAACCCCATCCATTTCATTCCTTATTCTTGACTTCACAGGACGACCTTTGGCCTGCAACAGCTGTGGGTCAGGCACCCACCGTGGTCCGCAAATGTCCCTCCATAATGACTCTGACTTTGGCACCACAAAATGATGTGAATATGTGTGAATGGCGTTGTTCAAACTGTAACATGGGTCAATATAGTTGGTCGCATCGAGGTGCAGACCTTGAATAACTTTAATTGCATGTGAACAAGGGATCTTCAAGTTTTGCCACTTTCCACAACCACATGTTCTAGCAAATACGTGCACTTCATGACTGTGGTTTCCCCCTCCACCTCTATGGTCGTTGTACAGGGTAACCACTTGATATACACCAGTTTCATGATTAAAATACCTTAGAGTGTGTCCTGCGGTTTTCTGCGCATTTTTGTTATAGATCTCCATTGCATAATCACTCCACACCTTACTTCGAGAGAGATCAGAAGTAATTTGTTTATGTCGATCGTGGAAATATGCAACAAGTTTGCACCAAGTGAACTCAACCATTGCAGCAATGGGCAAATCGCGGGCACATTTAAGTACCCCGTTAAAGCACTCAGAGATATTGGTTGTCATTGCCCCGTAACGTCTTCCACCATCATGTGACTGGGTCCATTTGTCTAGATCCTCACTCATTAGATATGTGTATGGCATATAGCGTGCAACATGGCGGTCAGTAGGGTCTACACCCCTCAGTAAATTAATCTCGGCCTCCTTAATGGTTTGCATTATGGACTCAAATTTAGCTTTATGAGTCGCATATCCAGCTTTCAAGGCCAATGCCTTTAGAGTCAGGTCATCAAAGTGTGTGTTGAAGTTGCTAGCAACATGTTAAAGGCAATATCGGTGAAATACCCGTTCTGTTCCATCCTGACCTTTAGGCCACTCTCGAATGGCGCATTTGATACCTTTATGTCGGTCAAAAATAATGCAAATGCCCGTGTCAGGTATGACATGCTCTATCGAAGCCCTGAGACACTCTAAAAACCACCCCCAACTAGGCCCTGACTCCTTGTCCACAACAACAAAGGCAAGAGGCAAAACCTTTTGGTTAGCATCGATTGCCATTGCAATCATCAATACCCCTTTGTATTTACCATACAAATGAGTCCCATCAATACTGATCATTGGCCTGCAATATTGGAATGCAGCAATGCATGGAGCGAATGCCCAATATACATAGCACAGTAACGCAGTACCTTTGTATGGCCTAGGTATGGTGTGATAGTTTTACCGGGTACCCGAATCCTGATCCAAGTATGCCAACAACTTTCACAACCTTTGGTAAGACTCCTCCCAATCCCCAAATATCTTAGCAATTGCCTTTTGTTTTGCGTCCCATACTTTATATTAAGAAAGCTCATGATTATACTTAGTATGTATGATCTCTTAGAGCTCATCAATATGAGTAGTGTGATTTTGTCGCAATTTTCCCACAATTTTTGATGCAACAAAATTAGAATCCATCATTTTACCGTCTCTTTATAGGCCAAATGGTATACAACTGTGTGGACCCACATAAGATGTGACCATCCACAGACCATTAAGTTTAGACTTCATGAATGCCCCAACGTACCACTTGCAGTTATCGTCAACGCATGTGGCGCACAATTTAGTTTTGATTGACCTCTGGATTATAAAATTTCTATTATCATTTGCTGCGTATATTATCAATGCACGCTTCACCACCTATTTATTTGCAAAAGTCAACCCTTTACAAAAATGCATCCCATCTTCCCAAGTAGAAACAAATGGTATCTGAAGACGTGAAGGATTAACCATATTTTCCCAAGTATTTGCGTAGAATGAGTCGACAGGAGGTCTGTAGCCAGTGGTCGTATTTGTATCATGCTAGACGCCAATATCATCGTCTGCATCACCTTCATCATGGCACTCCATATTTTCCTCTTCAAAATGGGGAACGACTTCATGGTCATCCACATCGTTCTCAAAGTTGCCTTGCTCAATCCTTTCTCCTTACTCATCCACATCATCAATATTTTCACCATCATTCGCAGCGTGATCTTCGTCTTCGTCTTTGTCTTCCTCCTCTAAATGTGTCTCTTGAGGATGGAGGGTTTCACCAGTATTGGCAACATGATCTTGAGATAGGAGCGTATAACCTTCCATTGTATACCCTCTCATTGTAGTGCATCCATCATCTAGGGCTATAAATTGTAAAGACGTAGTTGTCTGTTGCACCACCTCAGTATCAACTTCTGCAAACGGCTTCGAACTTACGTACAACTTAGCAGCATTTACTTGGGGCATTTTCTGGATCCTATTAAACATTATCTTTACATGTTTGTCTTCTTTGATCGTCATATACCCGTAATTTATCCGTTCATGAAGGACTTCTTGTGGGTAACGATAAATAATCTTGATGTAATACCAAGCAGGGTTCAAATTCAATTCGTCCATTATTTTCCTCTTCAAATCATTCAACGTCTTCAACTTACGACGTATCATCATGTAGTGGCATTCGATACCCGGCCCTTTAAATGTGAATCCGTCAATCTCTCCAGGATTGTCAAGGGGTCCACCGTAGTATACATTTATATCAATATTCTTCAGAGATTGTGAACCTATTAGAGAGTCAAGTACAATATGTTAGTGACATATTTTATCTCTTTCATTTAACATCAATTACAAAACCTTTTCTATCTGCTCAAAGTACAAAAATTACAACTTCTCACCCCACAATTGCATATACTCACCCCACATCACATACAAACACACTCAATCATTATCATTTCGTACTCAAACAAAAAAAAATAAAAATAAAGACAAAACTCATCCCCATTACAAAATTTCAACTCAGCTCTAACAAAAATAAAAATAAAAATATCAAACCAAACAACAAAAGTCATGAGGATGTGCAAATGAATGAGTGCAATTATGTAACATCATCATTCTAGTGCAAGAAAATTCATGGCATACCCTATTACACTACTATTAATGAAATAACATAGAGCAGGGTTCATAAAAAAAAAAAAAAAAAAAAAAAACACTAATGTGAATATGATCATGAGCAATCAAAATTAGACATATCATCTAATTTCAAAATCAAGGCATTAATATACAGTCAAATATACCAGATGTGATATGCAAACTCAAATTTACTCCAAATTATGGAGAAAATGAAGCAGCTAACTTCTTCGAAAGCTAGCAAAAAGACTTCCTGGATCATGAATAAAAATATATATATATATATATATATATATATATCTTTCTCCTCACTTTCTAAATATATATATATATATATATATAAAGTGGTTAATACAAACAAATATTTTATCAGGAAATGTCATGACAAATTCAATGCAAGCAACACTTTCTAAAGCAGTTATATACACTAAACAACCAACTAGAGAGTGAGGAGACCCTTACCTGACATGAGGATGTGCAAATGTACTGTTGGGATTGTATGAGAGTGAGAGGGGGAGTGAGAGAGGGAGACTACAATGAATGTTGGGCTTGTATGAGAGTTAAGAGAGGAGCAATGTTCTGCTGCTGAATGTGTACGAGAGTTGAGAGAGGAGCAATGTGTGTATGAGTGAGAGAGGATGTGCAAATGTTCTGCTGAATCCCGAGAGACCCAGACCCAGACAAAACCAGATGGGACCCAGACATAACCAGCCCACGTGGAGCAATAATTGACCACATTTAAAAATCAAGTTTTTGAGACTCAGTTTCACTTTTAGCAAACCGAGTCTCTAAGGCTTGAGATCCAAGTGGTGTCTACGTGGAATCTCAGAGCACAGAAATCGAGTCTCTAATGCTCGGTATAAAACTCGAGTCTCTAAGACTCGAGTTCCAGGTGTACTCCACGTGGAATTAGGCCACATCAAACTGGGAAAACCGAGCCTCAAAGACTCGATTTATAGGCCCAAAATCGAGTCTTTGAGACTCGAGATGTTAGTAAATTATATAGTTTAAGAACCGGGCCTATTAACTATATAGTTGGAAAGTTATGGGTAGTTTCCCATTTTCGCCAAACATGGGGCTTGAAGCAGTAACGTGAGGTGAGACTTGAGACTTGAGAGTGAGACCACTCTGAGAATCTGAAGCTCCAGCTACAATCTTCCTTAATGTAATTGACTTCTTTATGGACCCTTTACATAAACCGATACACCCACAACCCACCTCACTTTTTTGTTTTTTCCATGTACTCCATAATATTTTAATAAATCACCATCAATCCTTGTCAATACTCAATACCATTATTAATTACAACCTATCAATCAATTTGTGTACTAGCTCTATTTCATTCTCAGCCGCCATGGCAGCTCAGCCAAAGAAGATCATCATTGATACTGACCCTGGTATTGGTAAGTCACCTTATCTCTTTTCATTCAATCCAATTTTCTTCAAAGTTTGTTTCTTTGGACCTTGTTGTATCTGGGTATCCGAGATTTCTACATTTCATTGTTTTTATCTGCATATTTTAGATTAAAAAAAGAAGAAGTCAATGATTCCATGTATATTTAACAATTTCATATCAAAGAAATCATGCTCTGCTGTGTTTGGTTGCTGAGAAAATGGAGCAGCCGAGTATGAATTGGAATTCTAATCAAATCACAGACCTTTTCATCATATGGGAACCCAGGAAACCACATAGAATTTCAGGGGTTCGTTTACTTTTATCAATTCACTCTGTATTCCACTGGAGAGTCTCAGAGTAAAAAAATTGTCTGCAAATTCTAATAAAAATCTTGGGACTTTTATACTAAAAAGCACAGACACAACATGGGACACTGTAATTCTGGACAAATTAGGACACTACATAGTAATTCAGTCAATGATTATCTGCATATTTTAAACCGTAGATCAGTCAATGATTCCATGAAATTCAGCAATTTCATATCAAAGAAGTCATGCCTGATGCTCTGTTTGGTTGTTGAGTGCTGCAGCAGAGTATGACTTGGAATTTTAATAAAATCAGTGACTTTTCATCATATGGGAACCACATAGATTCATTCAGTTCTGCAACTGGCTTATGCGTTCAGTTCCAATTAATGGTTTATTATTATTATTATTATTATTATTATTATTATTTTATTTATTTATTTTTTTTAACAATTCACTCTGTACCAATGAAGGGTGGTCCTGATTTCTTGTAATCTTATTTCTGAGAGTGAAATTGTCTGAAAATTTTGATAAATCTTTGGACTTTTATACTAAAAAGTACAGACACGGACACAAGGGACACTGCAATTCTTGAAAAATTAGGTAGGGATACAATAATTAATTGATTAATGTGTATGTGTGTGTGTGTATATATATATCTCTCTCTTTTTTTTTGGCATGTTCTATGTTTTCAATATAAATAACAACTATCAAAATCTTCTGAAACTTATCTAAAATCAAAGGAATTTTTTTAATAAGAAAATTTATATTCTCCTCCCCACACATTGAGGACATGCATGAGAGTGTCTCCATCATGTCCACACACTGTGCTTCCATATGGGAACTCAGAAAACAAAATTGCTCTACCAGAATTTGCAACTGTCTTAATGGCTTTCATTCATATATATGTTATTTTATTTATCATCTTTCTGACATTATGTGAGTTGATGATGAAAACAGATGATGCCATGGCAATTTTTGTGGCATTACGGTCGCCGGAGGTGGAGGTGATTGGACTGACAACTATATATGGGAATGTTTATACAACCCTGGCCACAAGAAATGCGTTGCATTTGGTATAGCTAATGAGGTTCATTTTATATATGGCATTTTGAATCTATATGATTTATTCTTTGTATTATTCGTTAGCTGAATTGGGGTTTGTTTTTAGTGTACTATTAGAATTACCTTCTCCCACCCTCCCACCCCTTTCTTTCCTTTGAGGCTGATCATAGTAACTCTTCCAATATGTTTGTGATGTAGCTTGAAGTTGCAGGAAGGACAGATATCCCAGTGGCTGAAGGATCTCATGTTTCAATCACTGTATGTACAGACAAAAAACCATGATCCTATGATATAGTGGCTCTTTAGATTTGTATCTTTGAGCATTTTTTGTCTTTTTGTGATTTTTTTTGTTTATGTTAACTTTCAAAAAGACGAAGGATGTGAGAAATTATACATTGATAGGACTTTTTATTAAATTATTTTAATAAAAGATAATACCGACCTATCAAAAAAAAAAAGATAATAGTTTTGGTAGTTAGAAGACAAACTTGTTCTTGTATCAGGAAAATATATGGGGAAATTTGTTGGGGAATTCAGGTGTGATCCTCTTATATTTTCGCAAAAAAAAAAAAGGGGTTTGAACCTATCATACTTTGCTTATGTGCCTCATGATGATTGAAAGGCTGAACTCATACTGCTCTATGATATGTGTTTAGAGTCTAGATAGTATCATAAATGAGTAAAACTAATGAAAGGACAACCTGAGATTTCCCTTTGTTAATTTTGTAAATAGAGCAAAAAACAGGTTTTGTTCTTTATTTCATTTTTCTTTGAACGATTTGTTAAAGCTTCATTTGCTGCAATAAAAATGATTTTTCTTTGTAAACATCATTTAAAGCTGGTTATCTCACAGAAGAAGCTGACTTCGAGTTTTCACGATAACAGCTAAACATGTTCTAGGAGAAATTGTATTGTAGATTATGTAGTTTTGCTCACATAATTTCAACTCTGAATTTGAAGCACCATCACATTTTTATTTACATATCATTCATTTACAAGTAGACATGGATGTATGATATGAATTTTCTTGTTCTTCTTTATTCATTTTACAGAATGGCACAAAATTGCGCATTGCTGGTTTCGTCCATGGTGCAGATGGACTTGGCAACCAAAATTTCCCTCCACCAAAAGGAAAGCCAATTGAACAGTCAGCAGCTGATTTTCTCATTGAGCAAGCAAAACTTTATCCAGGAAAAGTCACGGTTGTGGCATTAGGCCCACTTACAAATATTGCACTGGTTAGAGTTCCTGATCATTTGGCGTGGTCTCTAATATTGAATATTATCCATTATATTTTGAAATATGTTATCGGTTGGTGTAGGCTATCCAACGAGATCCTGCATTTTCAAAGAACATTGGGCAGATTGTTCTTCTTGGTGGTGCTTTTTTAGTAAATGGGAATGTGAATCCCGCATCAGAAGCCAATGTAAGTTGCTCGAAATTTATGTATTCAGACAGTTATTTCCAACTCATAAACTCAAAATGTACATTGCTCAGTGATCTGTTCTACATGCAAGCCTACCAAACCTGCAAATGAGGTGCCTTTTGTATAGCTCAATTTTTTTGCTGCCCTACTTAGTAAGAGCCGGAGATAGAGAGTGTGGGTGCCTTTGTCCTCAGAATTTTAGAAATCCTTTTCTGATAACTTGATCTCTTCTTGAACTTATTGTTAAATTACTGATTGTCCTAAAAGTTTAAACTATTGGGATATGAACCACATACTTCTAATACTTATTGACTATAAAGAAGCCTGGGAAACAAAGTTTATGGAGCAATCTGTATAATTTTTCCTTGAGCAGATCTTTGATGTCTTTCACTGGTCCATTTTCACTTTCCCCAACATGCTCCCTGCCTCTCCCCCCTCTCCCTCTCTAACCCTTAAATTGGATGACCAGATTTTTGGCGATCCAGATGCTGCAGATATTGTATTCACAAGTGGAGCAGATGTAGTGGCTGTGGGCATAAATGTTACTCATCAAGTTGTCTTCACAGGTACTTTTTGGCAAATTGGTATTATGCACTGTTAATCATATTTTATTGTAAGAATTAAGAAATCTTCCATCTTTTTTCTTGTAAGATGTTACCCTTTATATTTAAAAAATATACCCATGACCTTTTTATCCAGGTTATATGTTTGTTCTGCACAAATTATAACAATGTTGTAGCTTTGTACGTAGAGTTGCCAATCAGAATATGAAATGAAAACTTAAAATTGTAATTTGATGATAATTGTTTTCCTCTTTCGCTTTGATCTTTTGTTTTTGTCATTTGGATTTGCTTTGAATTTGATTCATCAATTTTGATACATTATAGATGCTGATAGAGAGAAGTTGTCAAGGTCAGATGGAAAATTTGCTCAGTACTTGTGCAAAATCTTAGACGTGTATTTTTCATATCACCACGATGCATACAACATAAACGGTTGGTTTATTTTTTAAAAAGTTGATGAAACTGAGTGAGTTGATAGGTAATTGTTTAATTTACTGATGCTAGTTTTTGTCTTGATGTAGGAGTTTATCTTCATGATCCAGCAACCATTCTTGCAGCTGTTGATCCTTCACTTATGACTTACACAGAGGGTGTGGTTAGAGTCCAGACAAGTGGCATCACTAAGGGACTAACAATATTATACAACAAACAGAAGAGGTAGGACTTTGGACACCTAAAATCAGCAGATGCAGCTGCTTGATTTTTGGTTCCGAATATCCTTTGCAGACCACATAGTCTGAATTGAGTTAGTTTTTTTATTATTTGTGTTGCATTAGGATCCCATTCCTGTATCAGATAATGGGGTTCTGACCATAATAATGATTTTTATGATTAAAACAGTGTAGAGTTAAATAGTGTTTCTCAGTATCCTGAAAATTTTGTATAGAAAAACTAACTTAAAAGAAATGGTTAGTCATTAAAAAGAAAAAAAAGAAAAGGAGAGAAAGCTATTGTGCTCCGACTGACTCATTTGTACTTTCTTTGCAATGAACCAGGTTTGGTGAAGTCACTGAATGGACTGATAAACCCACAGTGAAGGTTGCAGTCACTGCTGATGCTCCCGCTCTAGTGAAATTGGTCATGGAACGCCTTATGGACTCCTGAAGTTGTGGTTAGAATTAGCGGTTCTCAAAGATGTTCATAGCTGTTGTGATGCAACTACTAGCCTATGATTTCAATTCAGATATATCCCACATAACAATGGTCGAGCACTTGATGTTTTTCTGTTATTGTACTTCGTATAGGGGAATCTGATTTGGTCACTGCCTCAGTCTTGATGCTGTATGGTGCTACAGAAAATAACAAGATTGTAATTTTTTTTTTCTTGAATAAATAAACTCCTGGTGTAACTAGTAACAACTATTGAAATCCAATAAATATTTTCTGGGAAAGCTAAAATGATCCAAAACTGCAAAAAGATAATAATGTTGTACCAAGATGAAAGGAGGCTGTCTTTAGGTGGTTTTGATATACCATGGATGAGGTTTTAGGTGAAAATTTTGTGTTTTAGCCATTTATGTTATTTGCATTATTATGATAAACATGAAAAGGATATTGCATTACCTTTATTTTGCGTCTTTTAAATTATTTGATAGGATCATTTCTATGTATTTGTTATGTGCAAATATACACAAGAAAAAACATACGTATGCGGAAGCATAGATGCAAACAGACACATGTATGGGTAGTTGTCAACCTATAGGTCTTTTTTTTGGTTGTGTGTCAATGTTTAGCCGTTTTGATGTATTTTTTTTATATGTTCACTCTTTTGAGTCTTTTCAACTCATCTACAATTTTCACCCACCCTTCAAATTCAATTTTTATTTTAAACTTGCTTGTAATCTTATGCATATGTATGGATATACTTAAAGATATACAATAAGATGCACAATATAATTCTTATGTATATAATTTAAATACTATTGATAGTTATTTTTATATTTTGTTAACTCTTTAAAAAATTTTGTAAGGATATTATGAGGTATAAAATGTAAATTATCCATGTTTATTTATTTATTATTGTGAAGCATTTTTTTTTTTTTTTACAAATTCATTTATTCTAAACTCTTTGGTTTTTGTACTTAATAAATCATTTGGATGAATATTTATGATGTGGTCCCACATTTGCTTCTAAAATTTAGAAATAAAACTCTTTAATAATAAATAATTTAAGACACATGCTGCAAAATTGAAACTCTAATTTGAAATTCTAATTTGAGTTTCTCTCAACTTCACCTATTATTATATATATATATATATATATATATATATATATATATATAGATATATAGACGAGGCACATAACATTCCCTCCTTTATTTTTATTTTTTTTCCTTTATTTTTTCTTTTTTGTACCACCTTCAAACTTGTCTTGATGCTAACTGGTACAATAAGAATGTTCCTACTCCAAAATGATAACTAGTAAAGTGAATTTATTCTTTATCAAATTTTGAGCATTTGTGTTCAACAAAACGAACCACTTGGGTGTTGATTAGTTTGGCCTTTGAGGCATCCTGATTTGTTTAGATTATACAAATCTTCAACTTTTGATCACAATCTTGACCACCCGCAAGTTTATTAATATCTTTCACAATTTGGCTAGTAAGACAATTTACGTTACCCATGAGTCGATCAAGGCAAGTATATAATATGGAGAACATCCCTGGCATCCCTTTAAGCATGCCTTGCTGCCAAAATCTTTTTTTTTTTTTTTTTTGGGTAAAGAGGGAATTTCATTAAAAAACTAATAAGGATTACAAAGGCGGGGGTAAACAATACCCCAAGAGTCTGCCATAAGTTGGAACTTAATACAATCCAGGGGGTGGGGATGAATAACAAAATCAAAATGGGATCGATGCCCTTCTTTGCCAGAAGATCCGCGCAGTGGTTACCCTCACGGAGAATGTGCGAGATATGAACTTCCTCAAAAAGTAGGAGGAGGGACATGCAATCAATTAAGATGGCACTAAGGGGTGAGTGGTGTCATGCATAGAGTAATCCGCAGAAAAAAAAAAAAAAATTGCCATGACGCTAACATTAACTTCAACTAAAAGTTTACGAATATTAAGGTTTCTAGCAAGAGTAAGCCCATCGCGTAGACCCCCTAGTTCTGCCGCCGTGGAGTGGGTGCGGCCAATCTTCCTGGTGCAACTATTAATCCATCTACCGTGAGAGTCCCGAATGATTCCGCCAGCACAAGCATCTCTTGGATTGTTTCGAACCGAGCCATCGGTATTAAGCTTAAAGAAGCCATAGGGAGGTGGGGTCCAGCCGATATGCATGGTGGTCTTAGTGATGGTGTCGTGCTTAACAGGGAGGATGAAGTGGAAGTCGGTGGAGATGGCGTTGATTTTTTTGAGGATGGTGTGACTATTGAACTGGAAAGCCTCCATGACCGTCTTGTTTCTTGCGGACCAAATAGACCAAGCCGTAACGGGGAAAAGGACAGGCTAGGGAACGATGCCTGAGGCTGGGATATGTTGGAGGGTCGCTGTCATGCTACGAATCTAGTCAAAGGTAAGGCTAGATTGAAAGCAAGCAGGGATGGGAGTGTTGCCGAAGAGAGTTGATGGGACTAACGAAATCAAGCATAGACGAGACAAAGTGTGATGACGAGATAATCCCTTGATGACGAGTAACCATCTTACTGATGAGTATTCACTTCACTGACGAGGATAAACATCTCATTGAATGCTGCCAGTAAGCTCCCCGGACGGTTACAAGAGCCAGCTATACAGACCGTTGGAGGAAGTTAAAGCAACATGATGAGGCCATTGAAGCCACCATAACTGCCTCAACGGCTAGAAGCTGAATCAACATATATATATAGCCCCCACACTGCCAAGGAGGAGGTACATTTCATATACACACACTAAGAGATTATTCTTTCTATTATCTTTACATTGCTCACTCTCTAAATAGCAATTGATACTGACTTTGGCATTGGAGGCTTTGTGGCAGGCACCACACCGGTGACCATTCTCGAGAACACAATACTTTGCAGACCGGAGTCCATTCTTGTCTGCACATTTTGACTGACGAATTTACGTTTCATCAGTTTGGCGCCGTCTGTGGGAACGACATTTTCGTGTTCAATCTCGAAGAGATAGTTTCCACTCAGCAATCACTATCAGATGGAGTCCAATCAAGATTCCACATCCTTGGCTCAGCAAGTTCAGGCTCTCGCAGCCACTATAGAAGAGCTGACCAAGCAAAATCAGGAAATGAAGTTACGACTTCAGCAAGAGGAGAATCGATCTAAAGAAAACCAAGACGACGAGGGAGATAGCCACAGAAGAAGTGACCATCAAAGGCCCGCCACTCCAACTGAGCACAACTCAAATCTTCTTCAAGAGATGAGGAGGGAGATGGACGAACTTAGGACCGCCATCAGGGAGAAAACAGAGAGGAGTGTAGATTGACTGGTAAGGGCGACAGATTCGCCATTCACTCCAGCGGTCCTTGATTGTCCGGTACCGTCAAAGTTCTGGTTGCCCCAGCTCGAACCATTCGATGGCTTAAAGGACCCTCAGGATCATCTTAACACCTTCAAGACGACCCTAGGGCTCCAGCAGCCCCCAGACGAAATATTGTGCCGTTCTTTCCCGACTACCCTCAAAGGGGCTGCAAGGGAGTGGTTCACGAAGTTGCCAACATCGTCAATCGACAACTTCGAGCAATTAAGCAATGCCTTCCTACGTCCCTTCATTGGAGGACAGCGTCCTAAGAGAACCGTGGACCATTTACTTACCATCAGGCAAGGAGAAAAGGAAACTCTAAGGTCGTACGTGAAATGCTTTACCCGTGAAACACTAGAGGTAGACGAAGCAGATGATAAAGTGCAACTGACAACTTTTAAGGCAGGGCTGAGGTCCAGAGACCTCGTTGCATCACTCGCAAAGAATCCCCCAAAAACGATGGCCGAGATGCTCATTAAAGCACAAAAGTACATGAACGCTGAAGATGCATTAGCAGCCATCAAGGATTCAGGAAGGCCAGGGGACAAAGAAAGGAAAGATGACGATCGTAGGGGGCAAAAGCGGGAACGCCCAAACCGTCGAGCCAGTGACGGGATCAAGAGAAAAGATGATAAGGGATCGCAAATGGTAAAATTTACCCCTCTTGTTATGCCTATTGATAAAATTTTAATGCAGATTAAGGACGACAATTACCTTAAATGGCCGCGACCACTGCACTCATCTCCCGGCGTCCGTGACAAGAATAAGTACTGCCGATTCCACAAGGATCACGGCCACTATACCGAAGATTGTCGAGACCTCAAAGAGCAGATAGAGGAATTGATACAGAAGGGGAAATTACAGAAGTTTGTGAAGAAAGGGGAATTCAGGAGGTTCCAAGGTGGAAACAAGGGGCAGCACGAATCTACATCTGGAGGCAATGACCGTCAGATACAACCTCCCCAAAATGTGGTCGGGGAAATACAGACGATCACAGGGGGACCCGTCATAGGAGGCTCGTTCAGGTCCCTTCAAAAAGCATGCCAACGTCAGGTGAACAGCGTCCACATGATTCCCCCGTTAAAGCAGAGACGAACCGAGCAAGACATGACTTTCAATGAAAACGACGCCAGGGGAGTGAAGCAGCCCCACAACGACCCCCTGGTCATAATTCTTACCATAGAAGGATTCAACACCAAAAGGATCCTCGTGGACAATGGTAGCTCTGCTGACATCATTTACTTCCCTGCATTTCAACAATTGAAGCTAGACCCTAGAAGGCTGTGTCCTTTTGATTCCCCCCTCGTCAGTTTCAGTGGTGACAGGGTCTATCCCAAGGGCATAGTGACGTTGACAGTGACAGTGGGGGCATACCCGAAGCAACTGACTCGTCAGCTGGACTTCTTGGTGGTGGATTGCCCCTCCTCCTACAATGTCATCATTGGAAGACCTGCCTTCAACAAGTGGAAGGCGTCCACGTCTACCTATTGCCTAAAGGTAAAGTTCCCCGTGGAGAACGGGGTTGGTGAAGTTAAGGGAGATCAAGTCTTAGCTCGAGAATGCTACCAGGCCGTGTTGGCCGCGAAGGAAAACCACACCTGGATAATTGAAGAAAAGGAGGAAGAAAAGGTGGAAGCTCTAGAAACAGTGCAACTAACTGAGGGGGATACAACCAGGACGACCAGGATAGGGACGACCTTAAGCCCCGAGATGAGGATAAAGCTCGTCCAGTTTCTTGAGCAAAACCTGGACGTCTTTGCCTGGAGCCATGACGACATGCCAGGCATATCCCCGGAGATCATCCAACACAGGTTGAACGTAGACCCAGAGAAGAAGCCCGTTAAGCAAAGACGAAGAGTCTTCGCACCAGAAAGAGATCAGGCAGTCGCTGACGAAGTGAAAAAGCTCTTAACCGCAAGGTTCATCAGGGAAGTGTACTATCCAGACTGGCTGGCCAACACTGTTCTAGTAAAGAAAGCAAATGGGAAGTGGAGGATGTGCGTAGACTTCACGGACCTAAACAAGGCCTGCCCGAAGGACAGTTTCCCCCTTCCAAGAATAGACTAGCTCGTAGACTCCACAGCCGGACACAAGCTATTGACGTTCATGGATGCTTTCTCAGGATATAACCAGATAAAAATGGCTGACGAGGATGAGGAGAAAACTGCCTTTATCACCAGCCAAGGCCTCTATTGGTATAAGGTAATGCCTTTCGGACTAAAGAATGCAGGCGCTACTTATCAGAGATTGGTAAACAGAATGTTCAGCAAGCAGATAGGCAGGAATATGGAGGTCTACGTGGATGACATGCTCGTCAAGAGCAAAGCAGAGCTTACCCATCTGGACGACCTCAAGGAGACATTTGCTACTCTCAAACAATACCAAATGAAGCTGAATCCAAGTAAGTGCGTTTTTGGGGTATCCTCAGGGAAGTTCCTGGGATTCATGGTGTCCCACAGAGGAATAGAAGCAAATCCGGAGAAGGTTCAGGCCATAATCAACATGGCGTCACCCAAGACTGTCAAGGAAGTCCAAAAGCTCACAGGACGGGTCGCTGCCCTTAACAGATTCGTCTCTAGAGCAACGGACAAATGCCTCCCCTTCTTCAAGACTCTGAAGCAAGCTTTCGCCTGGACCGACGAATGTGAAGCAGCTTTCCAAGAGCTTAAATGCTACCTGAGCAATCCACCTCTCCTAAGCCCGTCAAAGGAAGGTGAGAACTTGTATCTGTACTTAGCTGTTTCGTCTACAGCCGTCAGCGCAGCTCTGATCCGGGAAGAAAACAGGATACAACTCCCAGTTTATTATGTCAGCCAAGCCTTTTAGGGGGCTGAGTCCAGGTACCCAAAAATCGAAAAAATCACGTTCGCGTTGATAATAGCCTCACGCAAGCTGAGGCAGTATTTCCAGGCAAATCCGATCTGGATGATGACGGACCAGCCTATTAAGAAGTCCATGAGCAAACTAGAAGCAACGGGGAGAATGGTCCAATGGGCAATCGAACTCAGCCAATTCGATATTGAATATCATCCTAGGACAGCAATTAAAGCACAAGCTTTGGCAGATTTCATCGCAAAATTTACCCCCTCAGACGAAGAGGAATTCACTGACGAAGAAGGCCAATGGACAGTACAGACCGACGGTTCGTCAGCCCAGAAGAGGGGGGGA
Organism: Quercus aquifolioides; assembly: GCA_019022515.1. NCBI lineage: Eukaryota > Viridiplantae > Streptophyta > Magnoliopsida > Fagales > Fagaceae > Quercus > Quercus aquifolioides. The sequence goes on from CM032331.1 coordinate 4,357,332, forward strand.
GTAGGGGTCGTCATAATCACCCCCGAAGGAGATGTACTAAAGTATGGAGTCCAGCTGAAATTTCCTGCCACTAATAACGAGGCCGAATACGAAGGAGTTCTGACTGGTTTGAGGCTCGGAAAAGAGCTTGGAGCCAAGAACCTGTTGGTCCAAAGCGATTCAAAACTGGTGATTGGGCAGATGAGGGGAGAATACGAAGCAAAAGAAGAAAGAATGCAGAGATACCTCAAACTGGCAAAGCACCTGGCTCGAGAATTCGAAAAGGTGGAGTTCGTGCAGATTCCCAGAAGTCAGAATGCAATAGCAGACGAAGTCTCAAAGATAGCCTCGTCCGACGGAGGAGAATTGGACGAAGGCCTGACGATGGAAGTCCAGAAGAACCCCAGCATTGAGGAAGTTCTGACATTCGTAATCCAGAGCACAAACAGCTGGATGACACCCATCATATCTTTCCTTCAGGACGGGCACCTCCCACAGAATACAGAAAAAGCCAGGAAGACCAAAAAAAGAGCAGCCAGATTCATAATCCTCAACGACGCCCTATACAAGAGGGGCTTCTCCATGCCTTAACCTAAAATGCGTTGACGAGGAAGAAGCAAAGTACATTCTGCGAGAGGTCCACGAAGGTATCTGCGGGGATCATGCTAGTCCCAGATCCCTGGCAAGTAAGATAATTCGAACAGGCTATTTCTGGCCCACTATGCAGGCAGACGCGGCTGATTTCGTCAAGAGATGTGACAAATGCCAACAGTTCGGAAATGTTCAGCGACTTCCTGCGGAAAAACTGACGACAATTGCATCGCCATGGCCGTTTGCATAATGGGGAATCGACATCGTTGGCCCACTGCCCCAGGGCAAAGGTCAGGTAAAATTCTTACTTGTTGCCATTGATTACTTCACAAAATGGGTTGAAGCAGAGGCACTGGCCACCATAACCGAAGCAAAAATACAGAGCTTTGTATGGAAGAACATCGTTTGCAGGTTCGGGATTCCAAGGACGATCATATCAGACAATGGACGACAATTTGACAGTCAAGGCTTCAGAGAATTTTGCTCAGGCCTAGGCATCAAGAACCATTTCTCATCCCCAGGCCACCCACAAGCGAACGGATAGACGGAGGTGACGAATCGAACGTTGCTCAAGATTATTAAAACGAAGCTGGACGACGCGAAGGGAGCCTGGCCGGAAGAGTTGCCTAATGTCTTGTGGGCGTACAGGACAACAGCGAGAACGCCAACAGGAGAGACCCCCTTCAAACTCACCTACGGCACTGAAGCAGTGATCCCGGTCGAGGTAGGGGTAACCAGCATCAGGCGAGAAGCATTCATTGAAAAAGACAATGACGACCATTTGCGAGTCAATCTGGATTTCCTAGACGAAGTAAGAAATAAATCCTGTAGCAGGATGGTGGAGTATCAACAGAAGATGACAGACTACTACAACAAGAGAGTAAAGCTCAGGCAACTTGATATTGGTGACCTCGTCCTTCGCAAAGTAACCCCAGCAACCAGGGACTCTTCTCAAGGGAAACTCAGCCCCAACTAGGAAGGGCCTTACCGGGTCATCCATTACTCAAGGAAGGGCAGCTATCACCTGGAGACCATAGACGGACAAAGGCTCCCCAGACCATGGAATATCGAACACTTGAAGAAATACCATCAATAAACACAATCATGACATGTATTCATTATTCATTGTTGAAACTAATAAAAGAGTTATTCAGACGATGTTTTTTCTAAGAGCAGGCATATCCGATTACAAAAAAGCCAAAAATGGCTAAGTAGCAAGAGTCCGCTCTGACGGACGTAAGCTACTGACGATGACAAGATCCTTAGAAAAAAGGTGTAAGTCACAAAAAGCCAAAAATGGCTAAGTAGCAAGAGTCCGCTCTGACGGATGTAAGCTACTGACGATGACAAGATCCTTAGAAAAAAGGTGTAAGTCACAAAAAGCCAAAAATGGCTAAGTAACAAGAGTCCGCTCTGACGGATGTAAGCTACTGACGATGACAAGATCCTTAGAAAAAAGGTGTAAGTCACAAAAAGCCAAAAATGGCTAAGTAACAAGATTCCGCTCTGACCGACGTAGGCTACTGATGATGACAAGATCCTTAGAAAAAAGGTGTAAGTCGTAAAAAGCCAAAAATGGCTTAGTAGCAAGAGTCCGCTCTGACGGACGTAAGCTACTGACGGACGTGAGTCATAAAAAGTCAAAAAGAACAAGGGGCTGAGTAGCGAAATTCTGCTATAAAAAAGAAGATATAAAAGCTTCACCAAGCACATCACATTTGCAGTTAAAAGCATGCAAGTTACAGACGCAGGTAAAATGAAAAAAGTAAAGAGCATGCAAGCAAAATTACCATTTCTTTTACAAACCCATAAACACCGGGTTAAAACATTGATCCCAAAAAAAAAAAAAAAAAAAAGTCTCAAAATAAGATTTACAAAAAGGCCACGACGGGCCATGATCAAAAACATATGCTGTTAAAAACTTAAGTGCTAGGTTCAGGCTTCCGAGGCTGGAGGGGCGTCAACAGATGCCGCGACGTCAGCAGATGCAGAAGCGTCAACAGATGTAGCATCGTCAACAGGAGCAGTTTCTGGAGCATCACCGGCGGGAACGACGGACCGAGCAGCTTCATCAGCTGCCATCTCTTTGTCCATTTCTTCCAAATCCAGGTTTTCAATATCGACGCCAGTTGGATGCTTGACTAGGTACCGTCGAATAAGCTCAAAGCCTTTAAAGTACCAACTGAAGAGCACAGTGTTGTACTCGTCAGTAGTCTGAAAAGCTTCAACAGACCTGGCCGCGATCGTCTTCAACGATTCCTTGGTACTCTGAAACTGCTCGTCCTTTTCCAAGTTCAGCTGGCGCTCCACCCTAAGGTCGTTGCCCAGCACCTTGACCTTATCCTTCAGTGCATTAGCCTCGTCCATTGAATCGATGAGGTTCTTCTTCAGCTTTAAATTCTCAGCCTCCAAGGCTTGCACCCTTGACGAAAGAGATGCCAACTTGGCCTCTTGAGTAAGATACTCAGAGGCAATATGCAAGCTCTCTCCCAGTGCCTAAAAAGAAGTATCAAGTCATGATAAAAAAAAAAAAAAAAAAAAAAACGGGGTTTGCTCTTGAAAGGAGTAGGAACAGTTTACCTGCACAAGTTTGTGGACGTGACCACCAGCGACGGTGTTAAACGGAACCCCAGAGAAAGCCCTCAGGTCATCAGCCGTCATGATGCTATGGGCCCTCTCAACTGCCAACCTTTCGTCCTCCCAGACAGAAGAGCGACGAGAATCCCCTTTTTCCTTCTCCTTCTCCGTCAGGCGCGGCCTCTTAGAGATGGGTGTAGGGAGCTCCTCCACTGAAGTAGACGGGGAAGCGGTCCTCGTCGTCTCAGTACCAAAGACAAGAGGAGTGATGGAGGCCGGCGGAGTGGCAGAAGGACCCCTCCCTGTCACACGCACATTCTTTTTACCTATGCTCGACAAGGGTTCGTCTTTCTTTGCCCTCATCTTCGCATACATGTCCTTGTTAAATTTGGACGTCATTTCTGTCAAAAGAAGAACATTAGTTCCAAATTTAAATACAAGAAAGTAAGGGGAAAGAAAGTTACTGACGAAGTTGGAACTTACTTCTCTTTCCGTCTATGTCGAGGTTTCGCAAGACGAGGGCAGAAGGCTCTGGCCCGAGGCAGTAAAACGCAAGAGTCCTTGGATTAATGAGGTCGTCCCAACTCTCGATTGTTTGCGCGTACACAATTGCCTTCTCTACCCGCTCACGGTACCTACTCTTAAGCTTGGGTCGTTTCTTGACTGCAAAAAAAAAAAAAAAAAAAAAAAAAAAAAATTTAGCAGCCATAAGTGTAAACACAACAGAATCCAAAAAGCAAGGAGGAAAATATTGACGCACCTAAAGTCGGGGTTTCCCACCGACGACGTAACCTGGGGAGATCACCCCAAAACTCGCCCGAGGGTGTCTCAAAATCGTCCCCAGACACAAAGAAGAACCTCGACTTCCAGTACCTGAAAGAGGACGGTAAACCCTTGACGATCCTGGTCCTTCTCTCCCAGGGCACCAGTTCGTAATACCCATGCTCCTTAGATGCTCTCAGACGGTAAAGGTAAACAAGCTCGTCAACCCTGAGCATGTCCCCGTCATTGGCAGCCAACCATATCCCATACAGCTCACCAGGATCCTCCACGAGTTGGGCATGAGCTGCCCGGAGCAATGCCAAAATGGTCCAAAAGCTCCATAATGAAAGGATGAACCGGGAACCTCAATCCACAGACGAAGGCAGATTCATAGAAGCATACCTCCCCGGGAAAGTGGTGACAAGCCCGTTCCCCCTCACTGGGCAGACGAACCCTAACCTGATCTGGGAATTGGAATCTATCCCTAAATCTACCCAGTGTATCCGCGTCCAAACCACACTCCTCTTCCAGAGCATAAAAAGCCCTAACCTCTCGGGGATCGGAAAGGGCTGTATCCTCGTCCTCTGGGTTACCGCTAGACGATAACCAAGTCTCAAGCTCATTAGATCTAATTTCTGACATCGTCCTGCCCTCCTTCACTAAATCGTCAAACCAATCAAGCGATTGACGCAACAGATGCAGTAAATCCGCCAACACCACAGCCAAACTACTACCCTCGCAAATAAAGTTTTCGAGATACGAAAAATTCCCTAATGACCCTCGTAGTCGAGCAAAAAGAAATGAAATTGAAGGGCAATCTAGTCTGATCTCAGCACCACTGCTCATGGGAGACTAGAAACCACAAAAATCTATACCCCAAAACCAAAAAGAAGCAAAAAAAAAAAAAAAAACGACAAAGAAAGAAGAAATGGAAAATCAGAAGAATTGCTACAATACATATAAACCAAATGAAAAAGAGTAGAAGGAAGAACATACCTTGAGCAAAGGAAAACTATTGCGCTACACACCAGTCGAAAAGTAAAAGTACAGGAAGGAAGGGTGGAGAAGAAGAAGATCGAAAGGTTTTTTTTTTTTGTGAAAACAGTAAGAAAGAAAGAAGAAAGGAAGAAGTTTGAAACCAAAAGTTGGAAAGCAAAAAACCAGCGGGAAGATCAATAAAAACCCATCGTACGGAGCATTAACTCCCCTAATCAAAGTATGCCACGTAGGCCACGCCGTAACGCATTTAATGCGGCTTAGAAAACCCAACCGCTTGCAATTCAGAAACTTTTCACCTTCCCTGGTCAACATGACATGTCACGACGACCAAGGAATCCGGGGGCAACTGATGGGACTGACGAAATCAAGCATAGACGAGACAAAGTGTGATGACGAGATAATCCCTTGATGACGAGTAACCATCTTACTGACGAGTATTTACTTCACTGACGAGGATAAACATCTCATTGAATGCTGCCAGTAAGCTCCCCGGACGGTTACAAGAGCCAGCTATACAGACCGTTGGAGGAAGTTAAAGCAACATTATGAGGCCATTGAAGCCACCATAACTGCCTCAACGGCTAGAAGCTGAATCAACATATATATATAGCCCCTACACTGCCAAGGAGGAGGTACATTTCATATACACACACTAAGAGATTATTCTTTCTATTATCTTTACATTGCTCACTCTCTAAATAGCAATTGATACTGACTTTGGCATCGGAGGCTTTGTGGCAGGCACCACACCGGTGACCATTCTCGAGAACACCATACTTTGCAGACCGGAGTCCATTCTTGTCTGCACATTTTGACTGACGAATTTACGTTTCATCAAGAGTAAACCATATCGGGGTGACATAGGGACAATCTCTCAGAATGTGGAGCATAGTTTCCTAGCTCGAAAGGCAAAGGGGGCATAAGTTGTCGTGAAGAATATGCCTAGAGTGGAGGTTACTCTTGGTGGGGAGTCTATCATGGCAGGCCAGCCAAAGAAAGGTAGTGATCCTGGGTAGTGTGGGAATCTTCCAAAGCCATTTCCACGAACAAGTTGTAAGGCTAGTAGCGAGGTTAAGAGAAATAGCGTAAGCCGAGTTTGTCTGGAAAGTGCCATTTGCGGAGTAGTTCCAAGAGAGAAGATCATCTTGATCTTATGAGAGGGGTTTGAGAGTGGCACGGATAGTGTCTGCGACGTGGTGGGGTAAGACGAAAGGGAGAGTGTGAAAGGACCATTGTCCCCGGTGATCCTATACATCTCTCACCCTTAAGTCGTCGCTGTCCCGGTTAAGGGGTCCATAAATAAGGCTTCTCAAAGGCCCGAAGCCCGTCCAGTTGTCATGCCAGAACCGAGTGGAGTTCTTATTACGTATCAACCACCTTGAACCGCTATCACAAATGTTCTTGGCTTCATAGAGGCTAGCCCACGCATGAGAAGTATGCTTGGAGGGAGTTGGACGAGGATATTTTCTCTTGAACATTAAGGCAAGCAAACTACCCGGATGGGTCTGAATATCCCAAAGGCGTTTGGCAAGAAGTGCTTTGTTTCTGTGAGTGCTTGTTTTGATGCCAAGACCACTTGGGGCTTTGGGGAGGGTGACAGAGTTCCAATTCATAAGGTGGATCCTGCGCTTGGTCGTGGAGTCTCCCCATAAGAAGTTCTTGTTAATTTTGTCAATCTCTTTGCAAATCTTGGGGGGGGGGGGAGCATGGTGTTCTGTATAATATGTGTGGGAATGGCAGTGGTGACTGCCATGATAAGGGTGAGGCGGCCAGCAAGGGAAAGGGCCGAAGCCTTCCAATTTGCTAGCCTGGAGCGGAGTTTGTCGATGAGGAAATTGAAGGCTCTTGTATTTTGCTTGCTGGTGAGGATGGGGACTCTAAGGTATTTCCCGAAGTCACTGTAAGCTCTCACACCGAGTTCACTTTTGGTAGCAATAATATTATCCAGCTTATTATGTCCTGCATTTCTATCTCTAGCCTTTCGGTCCTAGTTAATGGAGAACGCCTAAACTACTTCCTCCCTTCTAGAGGCATTAGACAAGGTGATCCTCTCTCTCCCAACATCTTCATTCTTTGCATGGAATACCTTGCCCGACTCATCTTTTGTGAGGTTGACGTGCACTCATGGTCAGGGATTAGAACTTCGAGAGACTGCCCAACCTTCTCTTATCTTTGCCAAGGCCACCAAAAGAAACTGTCTGACCATAAAAAACACTCTCAATAAATTTCTCAAAATCCAGGATTTACTTTTCTCCCCTTACCTCCCTCTATAAACACTCATTGAGAGGTAGAGAAGCTAAGAATGTAAATGCACTTAAATTACATCAAAAGATGTTCTTAATAGGCACCAAACTATAGAAATTGTTACGCTCTCTTCATAAATATAGTTTTACAATGTAAATGCACTTACAACACAACAAAAGGCATTCTCAATATATCAACATCCTAAACATGCGCAACCATGCTTAATTTGCAGTTCTAACCGTACTACTCAAATCACAATCTTCATAGAGGTACATTGGATAGAGAATGACAAGTACATTCAACAAAAACCAAAAAGTTAATTGTGCCAATACAACGTAGTCACTTTTCCTAAGATCAGCAGTTCGCACAATAAAAACGGTGTCCATGGAAGCATGCCTACAAAACGTAGACTAATCACATTAGGAGACAAGATAGTAAACATTAGTTAATGGTAGAATGAACAACAGTTATTTAACCAATGCATAATTTTTTTCCATCTACCTACCTATTGTGGAACATGACCGCTTGTGGAAGCGCCACGGGACTGCAGACATTTTCTACGGTTATGCCTGGAAGCATGACACAATCCACATGTTTGCTTGGGTTGACTCTCTATCAAATCTGCGTCCTCCCTCCGCCATCCCGGTTCTCGATCCTTATTCCTCACTCCATCCATCTTATTCCTTATTCTTGACTTCATTGGTCGACCTCTGGCCCATAACAATGCTGGATTAGGCAACCACTTTGGCCCCATGGGATCCCTCCACAATGACTGTGACTTGGGAACCGCAAATGCATGCTGATAAGTGTTAAGGGCATTGTCCAAACCATAACATGGGTGAATATATGTGGTCGGATCAATATTTAAATAGTCACATACTCTAATTGCATGTGAACACGGGATCCCTATGTTTTGCCATTTCCCACAACTGCATGTTCTTTCCCGTATCCGAACTTCATAACTGTGGTTTCCCCCTCCTACGCTACACGTGAATGAAGTAACTATCTTATATATCATCTGTTCATTGCTAAATGCCTTGAGATAGCGTTTCTCAGATTTACGCTTATTTCCGTCCCACGTGTCAAAGGTATATTGACTCCATTTCTTACCCTCTAACAGGCCATTGAGGTATTCTTTGTGCCGGTCGTGGAAATATTCAACAAGTTTGGACCAAGTGAACTCAACCAACGCGGCAATAGGAAGACCACGTGCACCTTTCAGTACACCATTGAAGCACTCTGATATATTGGTTGTCATTGCCCCAAAACGTCTCCCACCATCATGTGATTGGGTCCACATATCCACAGACTCGCTCATTAGGTATGTGTATGGAAGATAATCTTGATTCTTTTCCTTCCCATCCTTCCCCGTCACCTTCTTCTTATTCCTAATGGCCTCCATTTTCACCTGCTTAATGGACTCCATTATGGTATCAAATTTAACTACCTGAGTAGCATATCCTGCTTTCAAGCAAGCTGACTTTAGAGTCGAGTTCTGAAAATGTGTGTTGAAGTTGCTAGCAACATGTCAAAGGCAATATCTATGAAATACCCGTGCTTTTCCATCATCCCCTCTAGGCCAGTTTGCAATGGTGTTTTTGATACCGAGATGTCGGTTAGAAATTATGCAAATGCCTTCGTCAAGTATCACGTGGCCAATCGTATCTCTAAGGCATTGTAAAAACCACCTCTAACTGGACCCTGACTCACAATCCACAACAGCAAAGGCGAGAGGGAATACCTTGTTGTTAGCGTCGGTTGCCATTGCGACCAACAACTTTCCCTGATATTTACCATACAGATAGGTCCCATCAATACTGATAACCGGCTTGCAATATTTGAATCCATCAATGCTTGGACCGAAAGACCAAAACACATAATTCAAAAATACGGTGTCATCTTCACCGGTGGATGTGGTACGATAGAACACCTGGGTAGTCGGATCGTGATCAATATATGCCATAAGCAATTTTTGCAACCTTTGTTAAGACTCTTCCTAATTCCCAAACATCTTCCCAATCGCCTTTTGTTTCGCATCCCATACCTTGTAGTAAGAAGGCTTATGGCCCTCATATTTCCACTCTATCATAGATCTAAGATGCTTAATTGGGGTAGTGTGATCCTCACATAACTTCTTAAAGATGTCTGATGCAATAAAATTACAATTCATCATTCTACCATCATTTCGCACCCCAATCTGTATACACGTGTGAGGACCCTTGTACACGGTGACCATTCATAGTCCCTGGAGATTGGGCTTCATGACTGCGCAGACATACCACTTGCATGACTCATCCACGCATTTCGCACAAAGTTTTGTCGTGGTCGACCTATTGATCATATAATGTTTGTTTTCCTTAAGGGCACAAATTGTTAATACATGCTGCACCTCCACTTTATTGGCAAAAGTCAAGCCTTTGCACAAATTCATCCCCTCTCTCCAAGTAGATACAAATGGTGTCTCAATATGTGAAGGATCAACCATATTTTCCCAAGTATTTGCAGAAAATGACAAGGCAGGAGGTGCGTAGGCAGGGATTGTGTCTGTAATGTTTTGGACGCTAAGAACATTGTCTGCATTAGGTTCACTATCGTCCAATGTCTCATCGTCATCAATGTCCCTTTCAAAGTCCCTAAAGTCCCCTCTCTCAATCCTGTCTTCAATCTCATATCTATCGACAAAATCTTCACTGTCAATGGCAGTACTCTCATCAACATAGTTGTCATCATCATCCTCATCCTCATCCTCATCATCATTCTCATCCTCATCCTCATCATCATCGGCATGAACATCATCATGCTCTACATGTGTAAAATACTCATATTGAGCATCTGGAACTGTAACCTGTAAACTTGTTTGTGTTTGTTGGATTTCCTCGATACCAACTTCTGCACGCGGCTCCAACTGTATGTACAACTCAATGTTAATTACTTCAGGTATTCTTTCCAACTTGTTAAACATGATCTTCACATGTTTGTCTGTTTCTATCGCTATATACTTGTAATTAATCCGGTGCTTCAGGATTTCATTTGGCATACGATAAGTAATTTGTATGTTGTGCACAATAGGATTCTCACACAACTCTTCCATAACCATCATCTTCAATTCGTCAAGGGTCTTCAACCTACGATCAATTTGGGTATAATAGCTCTTTATACCCAGCCCTTCAAATGGCAATCCCTTTAGGCATTGTGAACCTGTTAAAGTCAAGTTACTATGTTAGTTAAAAAACATTTTGAAGTCCCCTGATCTAAAAGAAACTTGAAGCAAGTCTTTAACTTTCTAATAAAAAGAAGCGGCCAAGAAATTTTTTTAATTTGATTTTCATGATACAAATTGAACATTTTTTTCTAAAATTTTGGCTGTAGTACGACTATATTTAACAATTGGACATATACAAATCAATCTGTCCTTCCTATATACAAGAAGCTAATTACAACAAGAGTTAGAATATGGGTCTTCAGGTATAAGTTTCCTAACTACCGTATATTATTTTCTAGAGATTGTGAACACTATCTGCCACATTTTCAAATTGGTCTTCAGGAGATTGAATATGTATATTATTCAAATTGATATCTTCATATATTCATATTTTTATGTTCACATTCAAATTGATATATTATTTTTATGTTCACAACACAATCTGTAAGAGCTATCTGCCACATTTTTAAGTCTAAACATAAACTTTATGCAGTACATCAACTTTACCAACCACAAAAATAAGTTTTTGACAATCACAAGCTTACCCATACACAATCTCTAGAAAATGTTAACAATCTAACATTCTAATTGGTATAACAATCTAACACTATATTCAAAAAATAAAGTATTGTGAGTTAAATGTGAACATTTTAAAAAGATGTGGACACTAGGTGTGAAAATATGAATATTGTGTATATAGAGTCACATCTGCAAGTCAAACCATGTTTTCTTATTTAAGAAGTCTTTAAGGTATTCTGATACTCAAACTCTTTAACCCACACCCATAGACAACTAATACCCAACTATAATGACAATCAAATCAAAAAACCCTTACTTGAGATATGAAATTGTTGAGAGGGAAGAGCAGTGAGAGAGGCAGTGTGGTGAGTGAGAGTGAGATGCAATGTGGTGTGAGAGTTATGGGTGAGTGAGAGTTAGTGAGGCTGAGTGTATGGGTGAGGCTGAGAGTTAGTGAGGATGCTCTATTTTTGGGTGAGAGGCTGTGTCTGTGTTTATAAAATGTTGTGTCTGTGTTTATAAAATTTTGTAGATCGTGTTTATAAAATTTTTCTCGGTAAAACTCGATTCTATAAGACTCGAGTTTTATTCAAATTTTAATTAAAAAACTTTTTAAATCTCGAGTCTTAAAAACTCTTTTTTTTTTTTCTATGTAAAAATCGAGTCTTTAAGACTTGAGATCTACGTAGGCCATTTTAAGCCAACTCAGAAATTCAAAGCAACTGCAAAGCGAGTTTGTAAAACTCGATTTTTTAATTAGATCTCGATTTTCTAAAACTCGAGATGTTAGTTTTCTTAAATCTTTCAAACGTTGCCTAACTTACTACATAGAAGCCCCACACCAGTCTACTCTGCAAATTTCCTCGACCTTTTGGTCCACAAACGCTGGTGTACGGCCCCCGCACCATGACCCGTAGTGGGCCTTGGGCCCTGGCCTGGGTATATGGCCCATGAGGCCGGTCTCCCTCTACCTAGCGGCCCAACCCGAGCCACGCAGGCTGCAGGCCCAAGCTTTGCCTTTACATCGTTTCTCGGCAAACCCCTTCCCGAGCAGTGATGAACACACGGCTCGCGGAACACCCCGCCCTGTACCTACCCGGCCGTGCCTCGGAGAGGCACCGCTGCCGGGAACTGTCGTGGAGGTGGGAACCAAGTTCCAACGCCACCCTCACCGCTTCCCATGCCCACCTAACCACCCACTTACGATCGATAATACTGGACCGCCGGTTGCACTTACTGGCAAGTAATTATGACCTCCCCACTACTTCCTGAACTATAAATAGAGGAAGTTTGGAGGAGACAAGGGTTGGAGAATTGAGGGAAGGAAGAGTGTAAACAGAGAGAAAACAGAGTAAGGAAGTGGTTCAGACTCCCGAGGAGAGGAAAGTGATTCAGTTGAGCCTTGGTGTTTAGAACGACCCAGTGTAGGAAATCCAAACCCACTATACAAGTAAGTTGTGAGCCCAAGTGAGGCCCAGCCCAACGGGTTTCAGTTTCGGGTGTGCACAGCTGGAATTCGTGGTACAAAACTGAGGAAGATGGAGAAAAGAGATGAAAATCAAAAGAGTTTAGCTGTGGAGAGCAACATAAGATTAAACAACCCCCGTGTTGATAAGCTTCAACAACTCGTACACAAGGACTCTACTGGTACCAACCAAAAACAACTTTTTTTTTTTCTTTTTTCTTGTTTTGGGTTTTTAAGATGGTTTTGTCAAATGGGTATGCCGATTTTGTTTAAAAGATGTGATTTTTTCTGTTGGGTTTTGGATCTTTCTTGTATTAACTTTGTTATGTCCTATGTATTTCTATTGTAATGATGACTTGGTTGAGTAATAAGTTTATGTTTGTATCAATGTTATTAAAATGTCTCATAATATGGCAGAAATGTTAAAATTGCACACATTCAGATAGTACTATGGATGGAATGTGATTTTTGTGGTTGTTCAGTACTCATTTTGTTGTATGTTAACTCATTTCAGATGGTTGGGAAAAGAGTTGGGGGCAAGGTGTGACGCCATGGGATTTAGGACAACCGACACCAATTCTTGTACATCTTCATCAGACAGGAGCTCTTCCCAAGGGTAGGGCTTTAGTCCCTGGCTGTGGCAGTGTAAGTTCTATGGTTCATTCTTACTCACAAGATATTACTTTCTGATATATTAATTCAATTCCTTATATATTTATGCAAGATTTGAGTCCTCCGCATGTCAATATTTTGTATCTGTTTCCTTTTTCTTGGTTTTCTATCTCAATATTTTCTATCAGGAAGATTAGTCCCTTGAGGATCCATCATCAATGATTAACTGGGTCAATGATCCTGTAGAAAATCTACATGTGATCTTATGTTTGATGAAATTATAATTTGTGGAGAAAAAATAATGACACTTAAAAATAATTTCTTGTTTTAAGATTAATTCAATGATCATTAATGACATCTTAAAATATGGTAGGTGATATTTGACATGATATCTATCTCATCCAAGTGAAGGGGACCCAAAAAAAATATAAAAGATTAAACAAAAACGATTAAATCTCTCTGCAATTGAGTATGAAGTTGAAGCAAAATTCAGTTGTTTAATGAATTCCGGATGCAATTATTCGATTGTATCAGAAATCAATCACTTGGTATCTGTCCTCCCTCCTTTCTCACACATGGAATTTTAACTACTACTTGATCAAGCATTACTAAAAAGGGGACAAGGTGTAGTGTATATCTTTCCTCCCCCTTTACCCTGTCTGCATGTTACATTATTTATGTGCTGTTCTTATATCTTTATCTGTTCGCTAGCATTTTGGCTTGCTATTGTGGCCAACAACAAATTGCTCAAATATGGTAGGGTTATGATGTAGCAGCAATTGCATGCCCTGAACGCTATGTTGTTGGATTGGATATATCAGACATTGCCATTAAGAAAGCAGTGGAGGTAAGAGCGGTTGGTCAGAAAATTCTGACTTCACTAAGGCTTGCAATCTCTTAGAAAGAAAGGACACCCAAAAGTTTTTACTTTTACCATTTCATTTTCTGTTTCCTTTGGAGAAACAACCATGTATGTGGCTATGACGATGTAATTGAAAATTTGAAATATTAAAACTGAAGTACTCATGTTTATTTGGCCATTACTGTCTAATTTATCAACTTTTTGGAATGCCTCCCTGAACTGGTTGTTATTCAGCATTTCTGAATTGGATTAGGAACTACAGCTGGGTTACCCCAGCTTCTCACAGTTGTATTAAGGACAGGGATTAGATGTATCGCACTTGTGATCTCTGTTAGATTGGATTAGGAACAATAACAGGGTTGTTCTAATTTCTGAAAACATGCCATTATTCATTTTCAGATTAAAATTGATGCTTAGGAAATTTATGTTATAGAAAAATTTAGAGCACCGTCAAGACCAATTACTATGGCGATCATTTGCAAACGTCTTGCGTTGGGATTCCCTAGACCAATAGAGAGTTGAACCTGATAGATTCAGTTACTATTTCATAAGAAGCTGGTATTTTTGTGACTTTAACTTGTGATAAGTCATGGAATCCAAATTGTTTTACAGTTTAAAGAGGTGACCTAGTACAGGTTTTCATCTCTTTCTTTACTTCTCATTTTAATAGTCTGTTCTAATGTTAATGCAGTTGTCTTCCTCATTACCGAATGCAAGTTATTTTAACTTCTTAAAGGCGGACTTTTTCACTTGGAGTCCAAGTGAATTGTTTGATCTCATTCTCGATTATACGTGAGTTGGCATGAATTGTGGTTTAGTTGTCCATGAGAAGAATCTCTTTATGATCATATTTTAATGGAGAATTTACAGGTTCTTGTGCCATTGAACCAGACATGAGGTTGGCTTTGGCACAGAGAATTCGTGATATATTGAAACCTGGTGGAGAGCTCATAACACTAATGTTTCCAGTAATGATTTTAATTCTTCATTAATTTTTGCCACTTATTTTCTCTTTGTTTATTCTTGTTTGCACGTGAAAAACGCTATCATATGATATTTGATAGGACATTCCACAATCTTACCTTTTCTTTTCTTTTCTTTTCAATAGCCATGTCCTTAGAATTTTAGAGACCTTCCAATTTTTAAAGTGAAGTTCAGATTAATTAGTGAAATTTCAAAATTTATAAATGTTTGTGAAAATGGTTTCCTTATGGTTCTGTTGAAACTAAAATTTTCGTGATGGCAGATCAGCGATCATGTTGGTGGACCCCCATTCAAAGTATCAATTTCAGAGTACACATTTATTTACCTTCTTTTTTTTTTTCTTTTTTTCCTGCCCCTCCATTGGGGGTTGGGAGGCTTGGTAGTTTGAATCTAGTATTGATATTACTAAAGGAACTTTTGCATGGATGTTTGTCTACACTTACAACTTGCTTTTTTCAAACTTACCAATTAA
Source organism: Quercus aquifolioides (assembly GCA_019022515.1). Lineage (NCBI taxonomy): Eukaryota > Viridiplantae > Streptophyta > Magnoliopsida > Fagales > Fagaceae > Quercus > Quercus aquifolioides. Next base: position 4,372,600 of record CM032331.1, read on the forward strand.
AATCTCTGCAGTTATGAAGAGGTATTACTTCCCATGGGCTTTAGGGCAGTATCCATTGTGGATAATGAACTGGCTATTGGACCACGCAAGGTATGTCAAAACATTTTCTCCTAGTTGAGTAGAACCTGCAATGTAGAGCTTGCAAAATCAAGCATGCTAATCACACGATAATAAGTTCTCTAAGATACATGGTACACTTTGAAAAGTCAACAAAGGAGTAATAACAGCCATTGGGACAGCCTGCTATCTTACAGATAAATCTAACACGCACACACACACACAGGAGAGTCTCGACGAGAGTTAAGTAATTTATTTGTATAATTTCCTTTGCATATGTACTTGTATCACTTATCATGTGTATCATTCTTTGTTTTATTGTTTTGATTTGTTGAAATTTTGTTTATTGAAGTTTTTCCATCATTGTTTTTGACAACTTGTTATTAAACAGCATCTCTTTATTGTCTTACACCTTGCTAAATACTTTTATTGATGTTTTTTTTGAGGCATTAAAGTTCAAAAATGGGTCCAATTTCACTGAATGAGATACTTGTCTTGGTATTTTGCAACTCGCCACTAAAAGTTGATTTTGTGGACAGATATTCCACTCTAAATTACCAAGTTGGCAATATTATACTTTTATTGACCAGGATATTTTATACTGCACCAAACACTTGAAATCAACGAAAATGTTTTCCTCTGATAAACATAACTTAAGTGTTCCCTGTAATCTTATCTCAAAAAACAAAAAAGTGTTCCCTGTAGTGGTCTGATGTACAAGTTGATTGAATGCCTTTTTGTAGGCTTAAGAGTTTGCTTCTCCAGTCTCATAATTCGCTCTCTTTATTATTACTTTTTTATTTAATTTAGAAAGAAGGGCAATGCCTATTACACACACCCACTTGCACCCGCTCATGATTTTTGAGTAAGAGGAATGTTCCTAGAAAGAATGAGGAAAATTAATTAGTAACTTTCTGTCTGGGGAGTTTAGAAGTCTAATGAATTTTTGGTTTAGGTATCATAATACCCTTAAAGTGCTCTAACAATTGGCTTTATTAGCTTTTACAGGGAAGAGAGAAGCTTGGCAAGTGGAAGAGGTCCCTAGACCAATGCTTGATGCTCATGCTCACTATGATAATGGCGGTCATCTTGTGAAAGTGGAGCACTTGGGGACATTGAAATCGTTCATATATTGATTATGACAATAAAACATAAAGAATCGTTCTAATAATTTGATTATTGTTAAATGATATCAATAAGTCTAGCGACACAACTTTTACCTGCAATTTTTGAATTTATTTGTTGATATATGCAGTTCTATGTAGCCCTATAACTATAATGTTAAAAAAGAGATTTGGTTGAGGTAATTTTTTTTATTCCCTTCATCCCAATGTTAAAAGTAAAATTTTTGTAATTTTTTGGGTTTTAATTGGGATATTTTCACACAATTAGTGCATTCCTATTGGCACAAGGCAGTAGCCGCCGTTACCCGGCCGATAAGTCTTTTATTTAAGATATCCCATAAGCAACTGAACTACCCTACGAACAACAGCTAATAGTCTCTCGCCGGGCACTTTTGTGAAAGAGGAAGAACGAAGCAAACAAGAAAATCCGAGCTAGGTGGTTATAACGAAGTACGTTGGGAAACGGATTGGCATAATAGACAGTCGGTACGGAATCATTGAAGGAGACACGTAGACTGCTCGAAGTGAGGGAAGTGCCTTTCTTGATATTTAGTAATAAATCATAATAGAATTTAGGCCCGCAAGGGTAAGGGTACGACCAATCCATTTGCATCTGCTCCTTTTCTTCCATTCGTTGATCGAACTTCCGGAGTGAAGAAACTCATTTTCATGCTCTAACTTGTGCTGGCCTTACTAATTACTAACCTCCACTTTGACGAATTTCAAACAGTTGAAAAACTCTAAATTAACATTCAAATACAACCAATTTTAGTCCATTTGGATCATGGCAGAGAAATTTATGAACCCCAAAGATTACTTGATAAGAAATTTCAACTCTAATTTCAAAATCTCTCCCAGTTCAAAGTCGATTTTGTAGCATAAGTTAAATTGAGAGAAATTTCCATGTTTTTTAAGATGGCAACTCATTTACTTTAACTGGATGATTGAAAATTTGTTCAAATGTGGACAAATTTGTTTAACCTAGGTCAAATCAGACTTGACTCAACATTTTTTTACAAATTTATGAAATTCTTTTAGCATATGTTCAATTGAGGTAAACAAGAATCATCAATTTGGTTTCCAATGCTTCAATTACAGTTTAGGATACAACAATACTTTTCGAATATCTGGGCATCATTAAATAACTATTTATTTTTTAAAAAAATTATGGAGCAATTATCACATAATTTAAAACAACAGATTATGCCCTTTTCATGAATTCTTGTGCTCAAAGTTTTTTTTTTTCCCAACCAATCGTGTAAACCAAAGAGCGTTGTTTAAAACAAGGATGTATGATGTTCTTATTACTCAAAACATTTATTACAAAGTATTTAATACAGCTTCCAATTCCTCTCTTACTCTTCATACATATATAACATCTCTTATTCTTTATACATGTAACATTTTTTTTTTTTTTTTGAAAGAGAGTGACTACTATTGAGAAATAATTGATAAATTTTCTTCCCATTGCCATTGCGAGTATCCATGTAGTATTCCACCACCTTATTTGCATCAAACAAGTTATAAACTGATTCAAAAAAAAAAAAAAAGTTAGAAACTTTAATGTATGTGAGGTGTTGTTAATTGATGTTGATATCTACATGTTTATTTCAAAATATAAGTAAAAGGTGAAATATAACATTAACTATCATATTTGGATGGACTTCAAATTCAATGTATTTAACATGTATCACCCAACAAGTAAATCTAAATCTAGACAAAATTTAGCTACAAAACCGATTGTAGCCTAATACTACAACCTTACTCAAGAAAATAAATGGTTCTACATATTTTGAAAATCTATCCATTGAATTGCATTTATGCTCTTAATATATATATATATATATATATATCTAATTTTGTGTTAATCGAATATTATTTACTATATGATCTATGCTTATATATTATTTTAAACTATAAAAACTTGCAATTTAAATAATTTATTAATGATAAAGCTGTTGATCTTTAATTTTCTAGAAATTTGCAAACATGGAGGATATAAGAAGAAGATATAATCTGATGGTGGATTTGTCAAAATTCACCTTCAATAAAAAGATATTAAGTAAAATTGTAGCCTAAGATTATAACTAATTTTGTAGTTAAATTTTATCCAATCCAAAAAACTTCTAAAGTTAAATGGAACTTCCCAAAGTGTATTATTCACTTACAAAAAAAATTTATTTGTCTACCAAAGAAAGAAGTTTTGATTTTGGTCTAGCCATGGTCCAAAATTTTATGTAGTCCAAATATTTCCACATTCTAATAAATCATAGAAAAAGAGTTTCATTCGAAACCAAAATGATTCATTAAAAAAATGTGCATTTTAAAAACAAGGAAGAACCATGTTAAAATTTATTAATTTTTGAAAAATATAGTCATCCAAAAATGTATAAGCAACCCAACACCATAATTTTGTTGACCTTCGTGAATCAATTTTTTTGTTTAATTTGGGACCACAATTGGTGTAAAAACAAGTTTTTATGACTTTTACAATAAAAGGAATTAGGATTTTAACTCTACACACAATTATTAGTATGAGGTTGTTGTTATGAATGTGTGTTATATGTATGTATTTTGCCTTATATATATACATTACACAAACATTCATAGTTGAAGCTTGGAAAATTTAAATTCTAAATATTTCCATTGGAAATGTTAAGAGGTGTCAGTTAAGGAAGACAACGGGCTGGGATTCTTATTTCCCGTCTCCACCTTACTCCCACTTTAAGGCGGTTTTTTTTCCTACCCCATCCTAGTAGGCACCCACGAATACCCGCCCTAGCTACCACACTCAAATTTTTTGTTTTTGACATATAAATAATTAAATTTTGATTTAAAATATATCATTTATAATATTAAAATTCATGAAATATGAAAAAACAAATTCTAACACTACAAAAACTTTTCCAAAGTGTAACAACAATTCAAGCATAACAATACAACAATTTTGCAATTGTGATGATCGGAAACCATTGATGTAAACCTTGTGTTAGGACATATGTGTTTTACTTGTTAGGAACATATGTCACTATTTTGTGAATTTGGCTAATCCTTTAACAAAACGCACTTTACTTGTAATTGGATAGATCTAGGTGTTTTCAATACTTCAAGAAACTATGTTTCAAGATTAAGTGTTGAAGTCATCAAGTCTTTCCAAGAAACAAGCTGAGAAGTGCAAGTTCATTAAAGCTCGATAGCTAGCATGTGTCGAAGTTTAAGAAGCTGTTCAACCCATGTGCTCGACAGCTGCTTGACAACTCCTATCTGTTGAGGTTTAAGAAAGAAACAAAAATTTTGATCTGTTTTCTTGGGTTCCGTGAATATGTCTTTGGGCCTTCTTTTCTCCTAACCCTAGACATATAAAAGGATAATTTTAAGGGCCGTCAAAGATGACACAAGTTGCACAAGCTTTGAGAAAATTCTGTTCAAGCAAATTGTGACCGGAGACAAAGTTTCGCCTTAGTTCATCATTCTTAAAGAAGTTGCTGTGTATGTGCACCATAGGGTTTTGTAACCAAGCATCTTCTTGATCTTCATCGTGTGGATGAACTAAAGAACTTTGCAGCCAACAATCTTCTCTAGTTGGTGATTGAAGTCGCGCAAATTGGTTAGTCACGTACTTAGGAGCCGTGCATCAAAAGGAGAAACTATCACTACAGAACAAGTCCAATTAGGTATTATGGTAAGGGTTCAACTGTAGGTTGGTATAAGGTACTGAGATTCCTTTACTTATAACCGCTTGTTGTGATAATAGTGGAGTTTCAAGAGTGGTGACCTTAAAATCACCTGGTGGGGCCATGTAGGTTTTCCCCATTCGTAAACAAATCATCGTGTTAACTTTATTTTCCGTTGCACTTAGATTAATTGGTGATTTGTTTGTGCTATCACGCGTTTGCATGTTAATTTGATTAATTAATTAAACTTGGATAATTAATCAATTAATTCATCACAAGGGGTCAATTCGTTTTTGGCCTATCAAGTGGTATCAGAGCAGGCACACTCTGATTAGGGTTAATCTTTGCTGTGTTGATCCATTGAACCTTGTTGTCATGGCTGTAACCGGCTTAAGGAGATCTTTGTTTTCAAATACATCTTGTTTTTCTAATCTCTATTTGTTTGAGTGTTTCAGAAAATACAAGTCTAAAAGTTATTTGAATTCTTTTGTAATGACTATTGGAAAAGATCTCAGTTTGACTAAGAAGAAACTAGAATGTCTCAGAATGAAAATGTGCAAAGGAGTTCGTTTGAGAAGAGTAAAAATTAAAGGCTTAGCTTGTAAAAGGCAGATGAGAGAAAGTACCATTCCCACTGATTTGTCATCCAAGCACGAAGTGTGTTTTATAATGAAGTCTGCACTTAAAGTTATGGACACATGTTTGTGGTACCTTGACAGCGGTTACTCAAGACACATGACTGGAGACCGATCTCTCTTCAAGGCTTTCGAGTCTAAGAAAGGTGGCAATGTCACTTTTGGTGATGGGAGCAAGTCATAGATTAAAGGGAAAGGAATCATCTCTCTATCTGGACTGCCGAGCATTGCAAATGTTCTTTATGTAGAAGGTCCAAGGGTGAACCTGTAAAGCATAAGTCAGATATGTGATCAAGACTTTATGGTACTATTATCAAAGGGAAAGTGTCTTGTCATGGATGAGTCTGGAAAGAAACTCATTAGTGATGTTCGCACTTTAGACAATTGTTATGGATTGGTTCCTGATGATGATATTGTGTGCAATAGTATTCATTTGACAAATGAAGATCTATGGCATCAATGAATGGGACATGCTAGTTACAAACATCTTTCTATTGTATCTAAGCACGAATCAGTCTTGGGGATACCAAAGCTTAGTAGAATGAGCAATGTGGTATGTGGACCATGTCAGCTTGGGAAACAGACGAAAGCTAAGCATTCAGGAACCCAGACATTAGCTACATCTAGGCTATTGGGGCTTCTACATTTGGATTTTATGGGTCCAACTAGAACCGAGTCTCTTGGTGGTAAGAGATACATCATGGTTGTGGTAGACGACTTCACTAGGTACACTTGGGTCATTCTCCTATGATCCAAGTCTGATGCTCTTGAGCACATTGAAGCTTTGTGCACAAGACTGCAGAATGAAAAGAGCTTGAAGATTGATCGAAGAATTCGAGAACTCATATATGGAGTCCTTTTGCACAAGATCAGGTATATCTCAAGAATTCTCTGCTCTTATTACTCCTCAGCAAAATGGTGTGGTAGAAAGAAAGAACAGGGTTATTCAAGAGATGGCCAGAGCCATGTTATATAACAAAGATGTGGCTAGAAACTTGTGGGGAGAAGCCGTTGACACTGCATGTCATACGATTAATAGGGTGTACTTCAGACCCGATACCAAAAAGGCTCCTTATGAGTTATGGAAATGAAGGAAGCCGAAAGTGAAGTATTTTAGAATATTTGGAAGTACTTGTTTCATCCTCAAGGATAGAGAGAAAGTGGGAAAGTTTAACTCTCGGAGCGATGAAGGTATATTTCTGGGTTATTCTTCCACAAGCAAGGCTTATCGGGTATACAACAAAAGAACTATGAAGGTGATGGAGACAGTGAATGTTGTCATTGATGAGTCTTCAGATTCCAGTTCTGAGAAAGGTATTGAGGAACTCTCCAAAGAAATTCTTTCTCCTGGGCCTAAGGAAGTTCAAGAAATAGTTGAACAAGAACATGCATCTCCAAGTACTCCTGGTACTCCCAGTGTTGTGGAAGATTCTACAGATATACCCACTTCACCAGATTTTGAATCTCATAAAGAGAAAGGACCTACCTCCAGGGTTAAATTAAATCATCCTCCAGAAGTTATTGTGGGAACATGAATGAACTCACATAAAGGAAACGTACTATTGATAAATGTGTTGCTAACTTTGTGTCTTATTCTTGTTATTTATCACAGGTTGAACCCACAAAAGTTGAGGAAGCTCTTCAGGATATAAGTTGGGTTGAAGCAATGCATAATGAACTGCATCAGTTTCAGAGAGATGATGTCTGGACTTTAGTACCTAGACCGGAGAGAGAGCACATCATCGACATAAAATGGATATTCCGCAATAAGACTGATGAAGAAGGCAATGTGATCCGCAACAAGGCTCGGCTTGTAGCTCAAGGATACTCACAAATGGAAGAAGTAGACTATGATGAAACATTTGCCCCAGTTGCCCGTATGGAGTCCATCAGAATTCTCCTTGCCCTAGCATGTCATCTGAATTTCAAACTTTATCAGATGGATGTGAAGATTGCTTTCTTGAATGGGCTACTTAAAGAAGATGTCTATGTGGCTCAACCAAAAGGATTCATTGATCCACACTTTCCGGATCATATGTTGTACCTCAAGAAGGCACTTTATGGGTTGAAACAAGCCCCTAGAGCTTGGTATGATAGACTCACACAATATTTGGTGTCACATGGGTTCACAAGAGGACAGGCTAATCAAACTCTCTTCATAAAAAAGGAAGATGGTGAGTTGATAGTTGCTCAAGTTTATGTTGATGATATCATCTTTGGATCTACTAAGGATGAACTTGCTCATGGCTTCTCAAAACTCATGCAAGCCGAGTTCCAGATGAGCATGATTGGATAACTAACTCACTTCCTTGGATTGCAGATTCGTTAACAAGATTTAGGTATATTCCTATTTCAATCTAAATATGCTAAGAATCTTGTGAAAAAGTTTGGTTTGGAATCAGCTAGTTCTGTTAGAACCCCCATGAGCCCAAATGTTAAACTCACTGTGGACTTGTTAGGCAAAAATGTAGATTCATCTCTCTATAGAAGCATAATAGGTAGTCTTCTTTACCTTACTGTTAGTAGACCTGACATTAGTTATAGTGTTAGTGTGTGTGCTAGATATCAGGCTAATCCCAAAGAATCTCATATGACTGCTTTAAAAAGAAATATAAAGTATGTCAAAACCACTGTTGAGTTTGGTGTGTGGTATAGCAAGGGCACGAATGGTGTCTTAGCTGGGTATTCTGATGCTGATTGGGCTGGGAATGCTAATGATAGAAAGAGTACATCAGGTGGTTGTTTTTATGTGGGTAACAATCTTGTCTCCTGGATAAGCAAAAAGCAGAACTTTATCTCTTTATCCACTGCAGAAGCTGAGTACATTGCTGCCGATAGCTGTTGCACCCAACTCCTATGGATGCAAAAGCTCCTCCATGATTATGGTATTTGTCAAGAGCATCTACCATCTATTGTGACAATACCGGTCATATCATCCACACTAATGTCAATACACAGATATGCATCCTTTTGCAATGCACTGTTTTCAAGGATGCAAAGGACCCCTGAAAAGTTTATGATACATTTCACCTAGCTCGGCACTGTCTCGTCAAGTCATGACAGATGAAGCACAAGAATGCTAAATAATCTTCACGTGAATAAATACATAACCTCTTTTGCAGTACACATCACCAGCCCACTGCTGTAGCACCAGCTGTAGTTATATCAAACCCCTTCAACGAATCACATGCGCTAATAGACGCCACTGTTCAGCCAAGTTGGCTTCTTAATTCCGCATGTACTACTCAACAACTCGGCACGGTTTCACACATTGTCGAGTCATATCATCTTTGTTCACATGAATACTTACTCTTACATATAGTCACATTCACATGAATACTCAAAACTCCTATATATAGTCACATTTACATCTACCCTTGCAAAACATCTACACATACCGATCTGAAGTCACATTTTCCAATGTCAACACGCAATTGGATGCTACCTCGTTTTCTAGATAACTATAGGAGGGAGAGAGATTCTGATGAGAGGGAATACTATGCCGAACTGCGGCGGGAGTGGGAGTTCCGCATGAACGAGTCCAACGCTCTGCACAATGATCTCGTGCGACTCGGAGCGCCTCTTGTCGATCATACCTCGCTCACACTGCCACAGCGAAACATGCACCAATATGAGAGTGCAGTGGCTAAAATAAAAAAAAGGAAATCTTATGCTACTCCGTAGGTGTAGGTATCACATGCTACAACTTGCGGACGAGCTGGCCGCTGCAACCAATAGGCAACTCATTCCAACGGAACATAAAAATGTCTTCAACTATAAGGACTACCTGTTAGAATGAATGCCTATGTGGTGATTGTATTATGTCTAGGTTTAAGTTAATAATGTTAGTAGCGTTAGTGTTTGATATGCAGTGCATGCATATTGTTGGCATCATGTAAGAATATTTAAGTTTAATGTGTTATGCATGTAATAAATTCATTTGATATGTCGTAGCTGCATATTGAAAAACATCCTATGTGGGAATATTTAACTTTTATGCGTTATGTGGGAATAATCAAGATTACGAATAACGTACATGCTTCTCACAATCAATAATAAGGTTTACATAGTACAAATGCAACAACAGTGACACACATACATCTAAAACATAGTTAAGGAAAATAGTTCTCCAACAAAGTCCAATTACACCACGACACAATTACTCTTCATCTGACATCTCCACGTCTGACTGATAAGAAGGAGCAGTAAGAAGTGATTGCATGTATCATGCTTGCTCGTACAACTTACACTCCACTAAATCTTGAATCTCGACTTGGGTCCGATATCGATTAAGACGTATCTTCATTCGATTATTTTCTTCTCTTATGCGGTTCAATGCCCTACGAAGTTCATCGATTAAGTCTCTTGGCATCTGCGATGCGGGTCGCCGAGGCACTAGCAACTTATAACCAACCAACTCATCATAAAACATTTCCTGTTCACAGAGTAACCAAGCCTACTCCTGCCTAATGGTACTGTGAACCCTTGCACTATTTCACATATTTGGATCGATTGGATAGCTAAACTCATCTTCTAATACCCAACAACGACCCATCGCAGTGAACACATCGCAAGGCCTATAGATGAAAGGGTTGCCGAACCAGACATTGACGCTGAATACAATAACATCAAATGATCAAGCTAACAGTGTGCATCAACTGTTGGTAAATAATGTATAGCTGCATAAAATGGTACATGACAAAGACATTCATAAATTTGTGTACTATTACATGCTAAAAATGAAATGCTAACACTCACATTTGACCATAAACATTAGACATTGTTGTTAATATCTACACGTTGTGTGCAATACAAAATGTTGTTGTTAAGGTCTGACCAATGATGATTATGTACATTCAACTTTTGCAAATCTAAAGATTAATTGTTCACTAGTTTTAGCAAATCTAAAGATTTTCATTTTTTGTCAATAAAATTTACACCACCAAAGACCCAATATAACCCAATGTACACACGTAACACTCATCACCCAAATTAGATTTATAGTACATTTCTTGTAGCAAATTTAAAGATTTTCATTTTTAGTAATTAAAGTTTACAATGCCAAACAACCAATATAATCCTATTGTACTCACATAACACTCATTCAAGAAAATACCAAAGCACAAGTAATACAACTTATCAAATAAAAATTCTTCTCTAACAAAAACATACATTATGGATGATAAACTTTTGTAATATCTAAAACTACTCTTTACCTACACCATAAAATTCTCTATGTAGTTCAAAGAAGAAAATGAGTTTCTCACCTGAGATGATAGAGAGGTAACACCAACTTCCGGGAAGGTATAGCTGTTGTTCTTATTAAGGAGAAGCTGATCTGAAAATGAGGAAATTATGTTCTGTGTATTGATGAGGAAAATAGCAGCATAACTCGATGATTCCAGAGTCGAGTATGGGTTACTAAACTCGATTTTGCCTCCATCGGGTTAAGCACACAATAAGAACACTTCACGTGCAAACAGGTAATTTAAATTCCCTCAGTAACTCAATTTCTTTAGGATCAAGTTTTTTTACTAACTCGATTCCTTCATTGCCGAGTTTTGAACAATAAAATTGGAATATTTTATTGCAGAAAAGCCACGGTGGCGATCCAGCGTGGCAAAAACTTGCTCAAAACTCGGCTTTATAACAGTCGAGTTACTTATGTAACTTGATGTTATAGTGGTCGAGTATCGAAACAGGGACACACCTCTAAATAGTTTTGAAACAGGGACATGTTGCTTGATTTTTTACTCAATAAGGGTAAAATCCCATTTTCTCCAATGCAGACAAACACATGTATGGGTAGTGTGGGGGGAGAAAAGCCCAACCCAACGTATTGGGCCCAAGGCCCTATACGAGGAACACTGTTCGTCCGAGGAGATGAAGACATTCAGTCAGGGGCCCATGTCAAAGGAGAATGCCTGGAGATGAACACGTGTACTATCCGAGGAGATGTTCATATGTCCGAGGAGTCCAATATCCTCGGATCCGAAGAAGTTTGACCTGACAGGTGTATGGGAGGTTCAAGTGATCTTTCTGACAAATGTTAGGAGGGAAATGAGCCTCAGACACCCATGAAGATAACAAGGACAGAGAAATATCAAGGAGACAGACTTCAACCACCGCATTGAATGCGCTGCACCTACCTTCCTGGCCGCATTTATATGGAGAAGACCCCTGAACAGTGCATTCTCAGCTACCGCCACTCACACAGGGCTAAAGGGGGAGTATGATGGGACATGCACTCAAGTGGGCGTCTAGATGGTGAACAAGTGGGCGGTGAAGATGTAGGAAGGCAGTACTATATAAGAGAAGGGTGTTTCTGATAGAAGGGGATCGAAAAAGGAGAAGTAGAAAAGAGTGTATTCCATTACTGTAGCTCCAAAAATTGTAATCCAAGTTTATCAATGAAAAACACCTCTTCGGACGTGGCATTTACATCCGTCCGAGCACATATTAATACAAATTCACCCACCAACTTTGCTGTTTAATATTGTTATTTCATTGTTAGCCTAGCTCTTTCACCCACTCTCTACAAATTTATTGTTTTGGGTTCAGTGGGCTCAAAATCCATACCTCCTTGGGCTTGGGTTGCAAAAACTGACCCTACAAGTAGCTATCAACCTATAGGTCTTTTTTCTTTTTTTCTTTTTGGTTGTGTCAATGTGTAGCCATTTTGATTATTTTTTCATATGTTCACTCTTTTCAACTAATCTACAATTTTCACCCACCCTTCAAATTCAATATATATTTTAAAGGGTTTGGCTTACTTCTAGTACTTTTTTCACTAGACATGTCCTTTTGTTTTAAATATACAACGGCAAGTGGTAGTGGGTTTAAATCCCCACCTTTTTATTTTAAATGAGGCACATAACATTCTCTCCTTTTCTTTTTTCCTTAAGTGAGAGAAAGACACCACACATAGAGAAGTTGCTCTTGCTCTTCTTCCCCTTCTACTTCTCAGAAATTTATACTAGTTTCTCTCACCCTTGAACGTTGCTTTCACTGTGCTCTTTATGTTTACATACATATGGATATGGTAGGTGTGATCATAAAGTGGACTAACCAACTTTGTGCCACCTTATGAAGATACTATCGGTTATGTTAGTTTTGTATTTATAGACTTTGGTTTTTTTTTTGAGAAAAACAGACTTTGGCTTATAGATATATAAAAAATCGATAGAAGCAATTATAAAGATATAATAAATATTGAGGAGTTATACATTCAGTTTATTATTTTAATGTTTTATTTGATGTTGGGCCTACTAGGGATGGCCATGGATTGAGTTTGGGTTGGATATAGTGATATACCCAAACCTAACCTGAAACTTTAACCCATGGATACCCAGATTCTACCATCCATTAAGAATCCCTACTCCATTATTACCCATATATTTATACATGGATACCCAGACTCGACCCAAATCCATTAAAAAAAAAAAGTTTAAAATATGTTTTTCCATTCAAACCTTTTTAAACGAAAACCCAAATTTTCTAAATGGATGTATGATTTTTTTTTTTTTTTCACCATGGAATGTGCATGCTTGCTTGACCATGGAATCAATGCTTAAAACCACGTCAAATGTGAGCATTCCCAGTAAAGCTCTTAAAAGCTAAAAAGTTATTTTTAGCAACTCATTTCACAAAAATGTACTACAACAATTGTGCTATTCCTAAAAATTTTGCAAATGAGCTACAGTAAACTGCCATCTATGGTAGTCTATTATAGCTCAAAACTTAAAAAAAAAAAAAAAAAATTATATTTCTTACTTTTTTTTTTCAATTAAAATAACATATCTCTCTCTTTTTCTCGGGAAAAAAAAAAAAAACTCCTCTCCCACTCTCTCTCTCTCTCTCTCTCTCTCTCTCTCTTTTCTTCTTTCTTTCACTAGTTCTCTCTCTTTCTTCCTTTGTATTTTCTTTCTTCTCACCGGTTCTCTCTCTTGCTTCCTCTCCCTAGCCCTTTCGCTTCTCCCCTCTCTTGCTCATCCCTCTTTATCTGGCTATCTCAACCTAAACCTTAACTATCCCTTTAAACCTCCATAGCCAGCTAATGAAGCTCATCACCGCCACCACAGGGGTGGTCTCAAACTTTGATCTCAACCTTACCAACTCTCTCTCATCGAGCTCTTATTTCTCTATTCTCTTCGATCTCTCCAATCTAAACAGAAATGGATCTTCCATGCTCAAACGTGGTCACTATGGTGAGGGTCCTTTGGTCTAATTTGGATCATTAGGTCGTGGGTCGCAGTGGTGATGCAATTGGGTCATGAATTTTATTTATTTATTTATTTATTTTGCAATGGTTGGTTATTTTTGTGGGATCGGTGAGTGTGTGGCTGAGATTTGGTGGTGGATTAGATTTTGTGATGGCAGAAATTTTGTGATGGTGGTGGAAGAGGAAGGTGGCTGGGTTTTATGATGGTGATGGTGGTTGGGTTGTAGTTTTGTTTTGGACAAGGATTTGCTGCATACAACTGTGCAAGAGTTGATGCAAACAGGGTTAGGTGGCAACAATCCATGGTGACACTTGTCCTAGTATCATGTGAAATGCACATGCTTAGTTTTAGTTTGCATTGTCCGTTAACTTAAGTTACAACATTTTCTCTCTCTCTCTCTCAAACGTCAAACACACAAAAAGGTTAGGCTCTCTCTCTCTAAAACCATTAGTCTCTCTCTCTCTGAAACCATCAAACTCCCTCACTCTCTCCTCTCTCTTCCCCTCTCTATCTCTCTTCGAAATCATCACACTCTCTCTCCATCTTTCTTCCTCTCTTTTCCGCCTTCGTTCCCCTCATCAGAAACCACAACCACCTAAAGGTCCTAAACCCATAAAAAAAACTCTTGCTGCCATTCCCACATACAACCAAAGATCCAACATGCAACAAGGAATCCTCCAAAATTTAGATCTATGCTGTGCACAATGAGGATTTTGGCTCCAATATGTGCAATTTTTTTGGAAATCAGGGTTTAGATTTGGTGCTAAACCAATTGGGTTTTGTGGGGATTTTTTTTATTTTTTTTATTTTGATTTTGGATTCTTGCTGTTTGGATGCCAAGAATATATTCAAGATTGAAATTAATGTACTTTTTGATGAATGAAACTAATTCAAAGCTTCTTGAGATCCTATAAAATTAAAAAAAATAAAAAATAAAAAATAAAATAAAGCTTCTTGAGATGAAGGCAGATTTCTATGTGGCTAGTTTTAATGCTTGAGATGCCTAAGTGTTTTATATATATATATATATATATATATATATGCGTGAGATGGCAAAGAGAGAGAAGCCGAGAAGGGATGAACGAAGGAGGTGAAGAAAAGAGAGAAGGGATCTGATGGCTTTGATGGTGAAGAAGAAAGTGATTTTGGATTTTGAGAGAAAGAGAGAGAGTGCTGCTATTTTAAAGGAGAAAGCTAACTCAAATCTGGTCATGTGCGTTTCACATGATACTAAGACAAGTATCACCATGGATTGTTGCCACCTAACTCTGTTTGCAGCAACTCTTGCACACTTGTGTGCAGCAAATCCTTGTCCTTTTGTTTTTTTATTATTTTTTTTCCTATGGTGGGTTGTGGTTGCCACAGTGGTGGTTATGGTTGGTGGAGCAGTGGTGGAGGTGGTTGTGGTTGATTGCTATTGGTTTTTGTGGAGGTTTTTTATTATTATTTTAATTTTAATGAGTTGTTTATAATACTTTAAATGAAATGGTAAAAAATAGAGCTTTTGAATTGTAAAGTAAGGTGTTAAAATAGATAAAATAGGTTTTTGAGTTGTTAATAGTTAAAATTTTTAAATTTTTTGAATGCTCTAATCCTAAACCCAAAAAAAAAAATTGCTTACAACCTCCAAATTTCAAGTTGAAGACTTCATGACTATAATAATTGGGGGGGGGGGGGGGGTGGGGAACAAGTTCTAAAGACCCTGTGGAATAATAAAAAAATTGAAAAATTTTAAGATGCCTTATCCCAACTAATACATATATAAGCACAAGTCTATATATAAAAATTTTTGGAATGCTATATATATATATATATATATATACACCTCATGTTTTGATATGTAAACAATAATTGGCTGCCTACACAACTTTAAGGGTGTGTTTGGTAAAGTAAATTTTAGGGAGGATGGAAAAAAAATAAAATAAAAAAAGGAGAGAAAATGAGGAGGGAAAACTTTTTGGAGGGTGTTTGGTTGGAAGGGGGAAAGGGAAAAGAGATAGTGGGCTTATATATTTTCTCCCCGGGCCCTCCAGAAAGTTTTCTCCCCAAAATAGGAAGAAAACTGGGGTTGGGGGGGGGGGGGAATGTTAGTTGACCAAAATGCCCTTGTGCACAGTGCACATGGGCATTGTTATTGCCTTCTCTCTTTTTTTCTTTTTTCTTTTTCTTTTTCTTTGTCTTCTAGGCATGCCATTTGCTTTTTTTTTTTTTTTTTTTCCTTTATTCTTTTTTTTTTTCTACTTCTTTGTATTTTTTTTTGTACTCATCTTCCTTTGGCTAGTACTATTTAAAAAGAAATTTGAAGTTTCCATACACAATTTTTTTAATAAAAAAATGTGTTACTTTATTTGTTTATTTGATGGGGGATAATTGTAAATTTATACTAACTTCATTTTCCTTCCTCTCATGTTTCTTCTCAACCAAACATATAAGTTTTTCATCACTCCACTTTTCCATCCTCCCAATCAAACACAATTGAGAGAAAACTAAATTTCTTCTATTCTCCCACTTTTCTATCCTTTCTCCATTTTCTATCTTCCCACATTTTCACTCCTCCAACTAAACAAACCCTAAGTGCACCACACTAGTGGGAGAATAAAGTCTTGTGCAATTAAACTTTTTAAGTTTTGAATAAATCATTCAAATTCCTTATTCTCTTAAAGAAGATTATTATGATAATTAAAAATCATAACAAAATTGCACTTAATGTTACTTAAATAATTGGTAGACACATTCAAATGCATAGCCAAGACTTTTTATTTATTTTTATACAAATTCAAATTCTCATTTACAAAATAACTAACTCAAACAAAAATTAAACCAAAACTATAAGAGGGAGAGAGATTAATTGTGATGGAAAACTAAAAAATATAACACTAAAACATATTAACCCAAAATAAAGTTATAAAAAAAAAAACAATGATTCCTCATCCTAAAGTAGAGTTGCAAGAAAGAATAAAAAATCGAGAGAGTGAGAGAGAAACAAATTTATAAAAAATATTATATACCAAGCCATGAGTTAGCGACGTTCCATACGCCAAGTCTTGAAGTCATACGAGCGATATGCTATCGTCAAAGCACGCTTAAGCTAAGACTCTCAAACTCTCTTTACTAATTCATCTTTTTTATATATCGCTTGAACCATTTCAATCCTTCAAGTTTTTTTTTTATCAAAATATTTTCTACAAGTTGTTTGTGCTAATGCTTAGCCATGACTATCGTTTACTAATATAAATCATAACTACGCTAGGGGACAAAGCGAAAACCTTCTCGGAGCATCCAACAAAGAAGGAAAGCCAGACTCGATTTCCTCTCATCGAAGCCGTGACACGTTCATGCACTCTAAGCCATGACAAGCTCGCACATCCAAAATCATGGTCGATCCGCACATGCTAAGCCATAGCATGTTCATATATCTCAAGTCGTGACAAGTGCATGCATTCTAAGCCATGAAAATGCTCACACATCCAAAATCATGGTCGATCCGTGCACACCTAGCCATAGCATGTTCATATATCTCGAGTTGTGACAAGTGCATGCATTCTAAGCCATGACAACGCCTTAATCCTTCTTGAATTTGATATTATACATGAAGAGGGAAGTTCAAACATTGCCATCATCAAGAAAATTGTTCTTGTCACTCAATTCTTGCAATTGAAATCCGCGGCCAAGCCAACTAATAAGGAGAGTTCACGCGCACCTTTGAAGAATGCTTTACTAGAGCTTGCTCTAAACATTGATGTCAAACAACTCAAAAATCACAAGCTAGTTGCTAGAAATCCACTCCAAAGATTTTCGAGTGGAATCTTAGTATTGATGTGAAAGCTCGGCATAAGCGGCATAGAGGCCAACGAGAAAAATTGTTGTGCTAAGGAAAGCGACAACCCTATACCAACGTCTCTAATGCTTATCCCATCATTATCTGAAAGCTAGAAGCCAAACAAGCAAAGTATGGAGCTGCTGCCTGCGGTACGATGTATCTTCGATGAAGAGGCTAACCAAAGCAGAAAAAAAAAAATTTGTTGTGCTGGGAATGAAGCAACCCTATATCGACATCTCTGATGCTTAGCCGATCATCATCCGAAAATTAGAAGCCAAGTTAGCGAAGTATGGAGTTGTAGTCTGTGGCACAACATATCTTCGGCAAAGAAAAATCATGTTCTGCCCTTTATATAGCAAATGGAAGGACCCCAATTTTCAGAACTTATCTTCGAGTAGTATTGAGAATACTAAGGGAGGAAGAAATGCCACCAAATAACTCTTGGTGATGGCATACCATTGGTTTGACATTACCAAATTCACTAATCGCCGCACTTCCAAATGCACTCCAAGCTTATACGCACACACATTATAAGCATTTGGGACATGAGCGCCTCATAGCCTTTTATACTTGGGGGCTTGATCTCATCGAACCTATCCATCCACCCTTGAATGAGTACATTCGAGTCTTTGCCGCACTAAGTAATTAACTAAGTGGGTGGAAGAAATTCCACTCAAAGAAAAATAATGGGAGTGGCCATAACCAACTCCATCAAAGAAGCATCTTATTCGTCGCTTTGACATCTCACTCATAAGCAACAACAATACATCTCCCTTATACCAATTTTTGGAGGCAAGCCCTATGAAACGTTAGGAAGCCAACAAACTATCATATTATCCAAGCATGGTAAGACCCCTACATGCGAAGATGTAATGCCTTGAATAAGGTAGGGAAAGCCAATGCTTTCTCCTAATAAAAAACCTTACGAAGCGCAAGAAAGCCAACAAATTACTCTTTTGGCAAAGTCTTTACATGCAAGGGTGAAAATACTCTCAATAAGGTAAGGAAAACCAATCACATACTTTCTCAATGGTAAGCCCTATCAAATGGTTAGGAAAAGCCAATGGGAAGTTTCACTATGGTAATACCCCTACTTGCGAGGGCATAACTAGCCCTCAACAAGGTAGGAAAAACACTTACTCTCTCAAAGGTAAGCCCTATCGAATGATTAGGAAGCCGATGAGATGTCATATTATTCATACATGGTAAGACCTCTACTTGTGATGGTGCAACGCTTTCAACAAGGTAGGGAAAGCCAACGTTTTCGTAAAGGCAAGCCTTACAAAGCGGTATTGAAGCCAACACAACATCTTATAATTCAAGCATAGTGGTCCATTACATGGTGGACATAATCATCCCTAAAACATTATGGGAAAATCGATGCAACAAATCACTATCTCATTGCCACATGGTAATTTCCTCTACACGAGAATAAAATCCTTCCTTAAGAAATTAGCAAGCCTATGCATTGTATGTGAGAACGCGATCGCCCTATGAAACGATGACGAAAAAATGCACCATAAGCCGCAATGCGCGGAAACGTAGCCCATATGTGGGGGCTTCTTGAAACTAACAAAATAGCAACCTAATACATGTCGAGAATAAGTCAACTACCAAGCGGTGAGCCAAGCTTTAACATATATATGAGCTGCTGTATGTGAAACCAAATCTTCCCGTCAATAGAGCGCTGAAAAATGGTGCACAAACAACGAGACGTGCACTTAGCCAAAACCTGTTTACAAGGGCATGACAACCAAGCAACATGTCTACTAACTTGTCCTTGCAAAGGCAAAGTCATACTCACAAGCTATCCAATCAAGCACAAGTAATCTTTAAGAGACTAAGAGCACGTTTGGTAGACTATAATAGACACTGTAATGTAACAGGTATTCCTATGACATTACTATTTGGTTGTTTGGTTATGTTTTTATTACAATGAATAGTTATTCCTTATGAATAGCTATTCTTCAAAATGAGGAATAACTATTCCTTATCAAAAGTACTGAATATCTATTCCTTCACCTTATGTAATAACTTTTTAAAAAAATTTCCTAAAATGCCATCAGTTGCCACATCTTCAAAAGAAAAGAAAAGAAAATTTCCTTGTTATTAATTATTAGCTCTATTTTGAACACCTTAAAATAATGTATTTTAGGAAATTTGACTTAAAAATGTTTTAATTACACCTTCTTTTTATACTCTACTAAATTGTGGATGAATATTCAAAATTCTATTCCTAAATGGTCACCAAACTAATGAATAGTAATACTTATTACATTCCAACTTAATGTATTCCTTGTAATACTTATTCCTATTCCTATGTAATAATCATTACAATGTACCAAACGTGCCCTGAGTGCATATAATCTATCGAAATTATGCTACTTCATCGCAAGGTGCACTCGACCCTTCCAAGCAAGCTTTTCTCAACATATTCAAATGGTCACAGCCATACAAGAGTTGTTTTCGCAACAAAAACATGCTCATAGCCTATTGAAGAAAGGTAGAAACTCACTCTCAAGGTACAAAATACAAACTATTCACATCCTTTAGGTACAAATCATTCTTTTTATTCCAAAATGCAAATTACATGTTGAGACATCGTATATGTGTTTCTTTGTACAAAATACAAATTATGCCTACTAACCATGACAGTACAAACTCAAAGGGGCACCAATATAACTAGACAGGAGCTACTCTATACATAAGTGGGCTGGCCACAAGGGTGAAATAAAATAGAAAATGTTTCCAAGGCAGCAGCCCATATTACACAGCTTGAAGCTCAATACAAGACAATCGGATTAAAAACAAATTTAAAAAAAGAAAAAAAGAAAAAGAAATAAGGAAAGCAAGAAAGGAGGCGAAGGAAAAAGTTGAAGCAAAGTTGTAGTCCCCATCCAACGTTGCCATCTTTGGGACCTTGGCTTGCAGTCACTCTCTTTTTTACTTCAAAGCCACAAGTGAGAGACAAACCAAAATGGTTCAAAGTTACTAATGGCTGCCATGGTACCATCTATTGTAGCTCTATGTTGCTGTCTACAGCGGCTTCCACCTCAAAAAATGATACATTGGCAATGGGATTGGCCTCGAGAATGAAAGTGCCAACAACAGCATCATGATTGTCTATGCCAAAGCCATCTTACAAGAAATTATGCTATAACACACTCAACAATCCCTATTGGCATGAAAAGGGGTTGGCAACGAATTTTGACTTGCCACAACAAATTTTAACTTGCCAGAGAAATCGCGACTTCATTCTCAAACAGATGGAATTGTTGTCTGGGCATTGACAATTGCATAGAAGGAATAGTGGTTGTAACATTGCCATAAACATAAGCATCTCCATATCGGATGGTCAGTGTTGTGATCAAACAATAGACGCTCTATGAAATCACCAATCTCGACACCAACACTCTCTAGTAACGAAGCTACGGAACACATTCTTTACTCAATGGTCTCAACACTTGATGCTTTACAATTATCAAGCAGCCAAACAAGCAATCATAATACTCTAAGCATGAAATTTCTTGCATATGAGTAAGCCTATGCTTTTTCAACACTCAACTACCTTCTTCAGCTTTGAAAAGGTCATGTCTTAATACGTAATGCTTGGTGCGAAGAGAAGGAAAGCCGCTAGGTGTGCCCCTCCAACCCTTTTATAGTCACCAACAACCTTGTCTTCTACGTCGCACAATTAGTAACACCTTCGGTGTCTTAATGTTAATGCCCATCCCAATGGTGTCTCAACCAACATTTCCTCATCATTACAAAAAACAAGAAGCGACTACCACTTAGTAACTCTCACTCTCACTTGCGTTCATTGCAAGAATGCGATATAGGGTGCTGCCAACCAATGTAGCAGCTGCATCACACCCCTATACTACATCGCCAAGTGATATCTTCGCGCCATTCTATCTCAAATAAGCTATCCCAAGACAGCTAGTAATATCGCTCATGGCTACGGCTTCATCGAAATTAATCTTGGCAAACATGATCTCACCAAATTGGCCAACAATAAAGCTACTAAAAAATTGAATCATCCCCAATTTGTCATTTCATCATCATCTCCTCATATGGACCCAATTCGCTCATTCAAATTTACAACAAACAATGGGGACAATTTACTTCCAACTAAATGGCCAACTCAAAGTCAAGTATAGCCGCATTGCAAACTAATTTCCATGCCCCGCGACTATCGAGATCAATGGGAATCGGCTTCAACATGAGCTTCAGCTTCAATGAGAACAATGGCTCAACCTCATAAATCGATGCAATGAGACTATCATTTTTCCAAAGAAAAGCCACTCTACATATTTAATTGAAGAGTTCGTTCGACATATCAGCAAGCTCAACCAAGAGATAGCAACCAAAAAAAAAAAAAGGCTCACCAAGGTAGACGTCATATCCAACATCAGGTTTGTGCGAAGAATGGTTTCAACACCTTATCGCTTTGTCATAAGCACTGCTTCACCAATGTCATCTTGAATAAGTCCCTCAGTCATTAGCGGCAAGCCGCCACAAACATTCTCTAGTGTCGCCAGCGAGAAAACCCTACTCCTTACCAGTGGGTCCTCTCTCTTCTTTGGCAGGGGCGCTTCATCCTGTCTAGATCTCGACTTTTGGAATGAGGACGGCGTCGATCCCTTGAAATTGTTTCCATGGAACATCCTCTCTCTTCACCATCAAGGAACTCACCACCTCACTGCCTTCCTTGGATCTCAACGACATGGGTGTTGTGAGGAGTTGGAGGTGTAATATTTGAAGAAGCTTAAGGAAGTCTATAAAAAGTAAATATTTTGAAAAGGAAAATTACAGATCCTAATTTGAAAGCCTAGTAAAATGGCCGAGAGAGAGACATGAGATAAATGAGGTCACTCTTAAAAGAAAACAAAAGCAAGTGAATTGAGCATAAAAGTTGAAAGCTCGAAAACGTGTTGAAAAACACAAGAGCTGTTTAGACCCCCGATTAAAAATTACGGCTCGATAGTTTTTACACAACTTTTATACAAAGTGCGGAATAGTGTAAAAGCGAGCGGATGAACAAATAAACTACTCTAATCCATAAACTAAACAACACAGCAGTATAATGGAATATAAAAGAGTAGGGAAGAGAGATGCAAACACAGAAAACACCAAGACGTGTTTTCGAAGAGGAAACCGAAGAACTCGGCGAAAAACCTCTCCGCCGCCCTCCAAGCGGAAATCGATCCACTAGACAATCAGTTGGGATACATGAGTAAGCAAAAGACCCTCCAAGCCTAATCTACCCGATGCACCTAAGCCCTCCAAGTTCCTACTCCAACAAGGCTTCTCGGAACCGTGTCTTGTCTAGTTCTCCGGATCCCGCAACAAGCTCCATGTTGCATCTGCCATCCTTGGCTTCTTCCAATGCTTCCCAGCAACACCAAAACGTCACTCAACACTCTCAAAAGGTGTGGTAAGTGTTTGGGCTATCAACCTCTCAATGGTGTGGAAATGGAGAGGGAAGGGTTGAGGAGATACCACAAGCAAGTGTATAGAGAAAGGTGGGGATGACAATCTCTAATTGCAAATGTGTTTGGCTAGGGTTTTCTCTCTGAAGCATTCCTCAACATTTGTGGGTAATGGGGGTTTATATAGGATAGGTGCAAAATGTGTGAGTCAGTCAGTACAGGCTGGCAGAACAGCATGTCTCGCGGGTGTCTCGCGGGAAGGCCTTACCCGCGAGATACTCGCGAGAGACAGCTGTCTCCATCTGTCCTGACTCTTCGCATTCCAGCATGTGCAAGGCACATGCTTCACTTCGCGGGAAGCTTAGTCGCGACATAGCCGCGAGATTCCATCAGCTTCCACTTTGCTTGAGTCTTCACACACTCTCTATCACACACCCCTTACATCAATTCCCACAACAAATACAGGGTATAAACAATTGATAGTAATTACAATCAAATTTGGCACGGAATAAAAGCCAACAAAACACATAGTTGTAAATCACAACTTTACAAAAGTAATGTTGGCTTTGGCTTGAAAAGAATAGGAGAATAGGGTCCCACACCTAAAGCAAACATCCATCACAAGTATTGTGGAAAATTTTGTTCCTGTAAGTCTGCCGTGGGAAGAAGTGAAATTCTTGAAGCAAGTGAAGTGATATGCAAGGTTTTCAGAACCGAACCGGACCGAGAGGTCGGATCGTGAAAACTAAGAACCGAGATGAAAATCGATTTTTTAATCTTAAAGAACCGAATTTTTAGTTAATTCCGTGAACTCCTAAAACCGGGGTTGGACCGCACGAACCGGTGGCAAGAACCGTGCGGTCCAACCCCTTAGCAATTTTTTTTCTATTTTTTTTTTATTTTTTTATAAAAAAAAAACTTAACACAATTTTATTCTACGTAATTAAATTATCCATCTCTTACAAGGAATAAAAAAAAATTATAATTAAAATCCTTTAAAGATATTCAACTTTACTTCAAAAATAAATCATAAATTTTAATGTTTGCATGGTTATTATTTTATTTTATTAACTTTATTATTTAATTATTAAATATATGCTTGAAAATCATTAAATTTTTCTCAGATATATAGATATATTAGTCAATTTTGCTAGTTTTATAAATTTAATATCTATATTTAGGCTTTAATTAATTATTAAATTAATTATGACATCATCATGGTTCAACCCCAGTTCGACCTCAAAAACTTTGAACATCTCCCTTTTACGGTTCAATGAACGGTCCGGATCTGAAAACCTTGGTGATATAGCGTGTTAGCACTTATCTTAAGCAGAAAGTGAAGTTCTTGGCCTAGAAGCTCAGCAAGTGGGGGTAGAGGAAATCTACAACTACCTTTAGGTGAATAAAGGAAGTAAGTTTGAAAAGTCAAAGACTTACATTACAAGAAGTGGCGCAGAACACATAAACAAAGAAGAAAATAAGGCACCTGAAGCAAACTAAAGAACTAGAGCAAAATTTTACAAGAGAAAGCCATATATGTTACAAAGCAAGATGCTCTGGTGAAGTGATAAAAATGCAAAATGGAAGTGGCGTTTTAGCTTACATCTGAAGAGGAAAGTGAAACTTTTTGGCCTAAAAGCAAAGCAATTGGAATGGAGCAAAGCTAATGCTACATGTAGGTACGTGAAGAAATAAAGTTTGAAAAGTCAAAGGCCACATACGCATTACAAAGCAAAGAGGCTTCACGGCGGACACCCTTTCTAAATAACTGTAATACGGTAACCATTTTGTTAGTTGGCCGGTTACGAAAGAATTTGTAATATTAGCATCTCGAGTTTAGAAAACTCGAGATTTGAATACAGATCTCGAGTTTTTAAAACTCGTTTTTGTTGTTTTTAATTACTGACTGGACAAAGTTTTCCACGTGGATAGCACGTGGATAGCGAGTTTCAAAAACTCGCTTTATAACTCTCGAGTTTTTAAAACTCGCTTTCTGTTTAAAATTTACAAACTTTTTTAACTTCTTAAAACGGCACTCTCACTCTCTCAGACTCCACTCTCCAGTCTCTCACTCTAAAATTTCAAACTCTCTCAGACTCCACTCTCTCACTCTAAAATTTCAAACTCCGCGGACTCCACTCTCCAGTCTCTCACTCTAAAATTTCACCCTGTGCTCTCAGCCTCCGCGGGCTCTCTTCTGCGTTGTTTGTTGTCTTCGTTCATCTTGCTTTCTTCGTTCTTCCTTTGTTCGTTCTTCAGCTCGCTTGCTAGGTAAATGTTCTCCGTTCCTCTTTTGCGCAATTTATTTTATAGATTTGGGCTTTTTGCATGGTGGGTTACACATTGTTGCGTTGTTTTTGTTTATGGGTTGTGGATTTACTTTGGTTTTCAGTTGCTTTTGATACATGCCCATTTGGGTTTTGTTTGAAATTGCTTTATATTTGTAGACATAGATGTCATTGAAATCAGAATTTCGTTTTGGTGGGATTGAGAATAAATGGATTAAGGAGTTTTCTTTATTTTGTTTGTCATTCAATAATCAAGATTGTGTTTTTGCGCTTTTAATAAAAATTCAAATTTTAATTTTCTGTAGTGATAAAAAGCTGAATGGGTATTCCTTGCTATGTGTGTTGTTGGATGGCCATATAGGAATAAGAAAAAGGTGAAATGAGAGGATATTTTGTGTGCAGTTCGTATAATGTCTTGAATTCCTTAGCAAGACAAAGAATTTGAGTAATGTTGATAATACCAAGTCCTGAATTAGGAAGTATAATTGTAACTAAGGCCATAGAAATAAAAGTTCCATCATGCTCGGAAAACTCTGCATAACTTATTAACAAAGAGTCAAATTTTTTTTATAAGGACCATTACATATTGCTATTATGAATATTCGTTTACATTTCACAAAAACAATCACATATCTTCAAGTAGTCTTGGAGTAACAAAGAGATTGCTTTGCAGTTGGCGATTGATTTGCGACATTGGTTCTCTGTGAAGAGAGAGTGACTAGTTCAACTTTTTGCAGTAGGAGTGGGGGGCTTGGGCTCATAATATACAAGTTCAATTACATATATTGGAGGTTTTGTAAGTTGTATTATATTGCAACTATCTTCATAATAGATGGGTGAATTAAGCTAGGCTCTAGAGCGATTTTATTATTTGGGTTTTCACTTTGTGAACAATTCATCTTGTATGTGTGCGTGATTTGTGGTGAAATGGCTGGTTTATAGTTTTATTCATATTATGCATTGGAACAATTAATTAACCACTTGTATCATTAATTATAAATTAATTGTACGCCATGTTTAAGAGTCTAAACACCTAACTTAAAAAAAAGTAGTAGTCTTTACATTTGATACAATCTTATATATAAGTTAAGTTTAAGTTACACATAATATAACTATGTATTACTAATAGTCTTGTACTGAATTGGTTAGCACCTTGTTTTCACATTTTCAAAGGAAATATTCAGAGTTCAAATTCTCATTTTCTATTATAACAATTGAATTAAAATAAAAACTATTTATTAATAGGCAATACTCTCTTTTTTGTATTTAGCATTTTTGTAAAATTTCAAATTACACGCATGAAGCATAGAAAGAACAATATAACCGAATGGTAGGATTATCATAGTACTTTTTCCAACAAAATAATATCAAGAAATATAATACTAATAACAAAAAGTTACATCATGATTAATTTGAACATAATCTCCTTCCAATATCCAAACAATAAATATCATGTTTTTTCTTTCGTGACATATGGTATGACACACTTCATATATATATTTTTTCGTTGAGATTTGACACGCTTCATTAATTTTTCATTATTTTTAGTAAAGCATTAATTTTTCATTGTTGACCTCTGTATTTTTCATGCCATATCAGATGTCAACAATTTCATGCCGTATCAGATGTCAACAATGAAAAACATGACATGTCATTTTTGCACTGATTTTCAATGGTCTATTATGAAATCATTTCCTGCTCTTTTACAAATAATCACTTATGCTTTAATTAAATTTTAAGCACAACCAATTTACTTACTTTGCCATAAACTAATTGACACTTTCCATTAAAAAAGTTAGCTAGATAAAACAAATTTCGATAATTTTGTATAAGAATGAAAAGTAGCAATTTGAGAACTTTTAACTAGCATATCCAACAGAGATAAAACATATATCATTGATAAATTAAAATTCCCCGATTGTAATCATATAACAATACATTGTTTTTGTTTTTAATTTTAAATAAAGGCTATACCCAGTATCTTTTTAGTCGAACAATTAGTGTGGGCTTTGTGGGCTTTAATTTTTAGACTTCAGGTATTAGTGAGGATGTGGTTGTTTGTACTAGCCCATATTTGTTTAGGGGGGAGGGGGTGGTTTACACAATATCCTTATTAAAATTAAATTCATATTTTTTTATATGTTGGAAAAATGTTGGTTCTCACTCATAGTCAGCCAAGAGGCTTGGATATTAGAAAAACTAGTCTTATAATTTCAGCACATTTATTATGATTCCATCTCACAGTTACTAGAACAATTGCACTAATTAATTGATTGGAAGATAAGATGTTCTCCGGCTAGAAGTTTAAGCTTGTCAAGTTGGTTTAAATCATTGAAGAACTTAATCTCTCTTTGTGGATCTTTGTCATGCTCAATTGAATAAGCTAGTGACCCTATTGAATCTATACATGCGTCAATTTTAGATGAATTATATCTATTATTTTCTTTGCCCCTTCCTTTTCCCTCACACTATTAATGATCTCACAGTAGCACTCTTTGCAGTATGGAGCCTCAGATTGATGACGGGTCACGGATCTTGCAGCCTGGTCCTAGTGATGCATCATTGTTGACGCGACAACAACATCATCGATCACATGCCATTTGGAATGGCGAGGTGAAATATCTAGTTTTACCAACTGCTTTAATTTTTACGTTATTTTTGACTTTTAGTTAGCAAGTTCTTTCAAAATTGTATTTGTAGTTCTAATAACTGCTATTTTTATTGATTTTGCAGGACTCGGGCCCACTGACGTGTCGTGGTCGCACTAAAGAGATGGCAAACGTTCAAATGCAAGATAATCGGGTGATTGACATTATCAAGTTGCTGAGGCTTGAAGGATTGTTTAGGGCCCCTTCCAGAGAGATAGATAATTGTCTTATAACGGCCCTAGTTGAGCGATGGCGGCCAGAGACTCATACGTTCCATCTTCCACATGGTGAGATGTCGATCACCCTACAAGATGTGGAGGTCATTTTCGGACTTCCTATAGACGGTGAGGTCTTGGTTGGGCCGACTAATGTGTTAAATGGAACTTGGAGGGATGTTTGCATGGAGTTGCTTGGTTTTACTCCGGCGGATGACAACAAAACTTTGGTGGGGCAAAGACTTCTTATCAGCCGCCTTCTTGAGGCCATTGCAGCGCCATTGCCTCATGACGCAACGGAGATTCAGATACACAAGTATGCCCGGTGTTATATTTTAGCGCTATTAGGGGATAAGCTTTTTATGGACAAGTCGGGAGATAGGGTGCATCTGATGTTTTTGGAGCAACTGCGGAACTTGCGTGATCCGCCACAGTATAGTTGGGGCAGTGGTTGCTTGGCCTGGTTGTATCGAGAGTTGTGTCGGGCAAGTGAGAAAGGGGCATCGCAGATTGGTGGGGCGTGCATCTTGATCCAGTATTGGGCATGGGCAAGGTTGCCATTCTTGTGCCCGAGGATAGAGCCTGCTCCTGGATGTGATTATGGCCCGTGGCCGTATGCTCCACTTGCCGTTAAGTAAGTATTTTTTTGATATTTAGTGTGTTATGCAATGTACTCTTCTTAGTAACTAAGTAGCTACTTATCTTATGTTATTCGCTCGTAACTGTAGGTGGGTGCGGGTGCCAGGCTCGAAGAGTAGGCCATCCGGGATGGCCTTGGTCGTCTATCGTGAGCAATTAGTTACAATGCAGCCGAACCAGGTAATAATATTCAAAAATTTTGTTTGGTTATGTTAATTTTCCTTAAGAATACGATTGCTTCATACTTTAACATATTTTCCGTTTTAAATTTTGTTTTTCCTTGTATCTATATATTCTCCCTTGTTTCACATTTGAAGATGCTATGATAATTGTTTTATTGTTTCTATTGTAGATTGTGTGGCAGCCATACGAGGCACACTTCGCCCACCTTCCTGACTTCTGCGTTGCAGGGAGGGGTACGTGGACAGCAAGGGTGCCGCTTGTGTGTTATTGCATAGTGGAGATGCACCACCCGGATCGTGTCCTTCGACAGTTTGGGTTGGCGCAAGAGCGGCCTGACCGTGTTGTGTACGATGAAAGGCTGCACAGAATAGACTTGCGTGGGAAGGTGGACAAGAATTGGAGGCAAGAGCATGAACCGTATATCATTTCATGGAATAGTCGAGAACAACGACTTTGCAATGCACCTCCTCAGACTGGTGAGATGGCCCGCAATCATGCCTATTACCAATGGTACGATCTGGTCACTCTTAAGTATGTCGACCGCAACAGCGCTAAATTACATCAGCTGGTAATGTGTTCTAATTATATTTCCTAGCTTGCTTTGTTTTTTGTTTAGTACATGTACGAACGTAGGATCAATTGATTTCTTCTTTGAACAAATTTGGTTTGATCTGACTGACATCCAATTAAAAAGAGTTTCTGTTGCATATAGTATCATAATAAAACTTTCAGTTCTTAGTTTAGATGAGTATATAAGTAGATTAATACATTCTATATTATGCATTTTGTAATTGTTACATAAATGTGGAAAATTTTGATTGTACTGGTTCTTTCTCTGTTTCAGATTGAAAGTCATTTAACCTTGTTAAATTGGGTTCCGGTAGGCAGCCGAGAACACAACCATATCCGGCGCATCCTATATACTGTGGCTGGGCTTGGTGGTGATCCTGCAGCCACTGGGCAGGCAAACAACCGTACTGAAACTGAGCCAGCAACTACTGCAGCCCCAAGCACAAGTGCAGCACCCGTAACTACACCGACCCGTGCTCGGCGTGATATTGCAAGCCCAAGCACAAGCGTAGCTAGGGGCCGTGGTCGGCTTGCTACAGCAAGCCCAAGCACAAGCACAACAAGGGGCCGTGGTCGGCCTGCTCCAGCAAGCCCAAGCCCAATTGCAGCTAGAGGCCGTGGTCGGCCTGCTATAGCAAGCCCAAGCACAAGTTCAGCTACGGGCCGTGGTCGGCGTGCAACAACCCCTCGGGTTGTAAGTAGTCATGAGATACCTGCACCCATCCTGCACGCATCTCCCCACCCTGAGGTCCCTCCACGCATCCCAGATGTATCTCCTCAATCCGAGGTCCCTCCACCCATTGTAGATGTATCTCCCCAGACCGAGGTCCTTCCACCCATCCCAAATGCATCTCCTCAGTCCGAGGTCCCTCCACCCATCGTAGATGCATCTCCTCAGCCTGAGATCCCTTCACCCACCCCACCTTCACAGCCCAGTTTCGATCTCGATATCCATTCTCAGTTGACCCCTCCATTGCACCCCGAGACACCCTCATACCCACCCACCAGCTCTAGTACACCCACGTTGCCCATAGACCCACCCCATACTGAACCCATGACAATGATCCCCACTCCTGGCCTCTACACAGAGCATCATTACCCACCTACCTCATCCTCATCCGACCCTGTAGGACCTCCGGTTGGGACTGACACTCCACAGCCAGATACTGATGTACCGGACGAGAATCCCCCTCCACAGCCTTCACCCCCACGAGGTAGACCGCAACGTGCTAGAAGAGCTCCCACTTGTGGGACAGGTGGACATAAAATAGGACACAAACACAGCTCTATGGTATGATAACATTAATTATCCTGTATATGCCTATTTTGCAATTCACTTTATTATTTACAATTACACCGAATATTGATTGTATGCATCTAATGTCTTTGCAGCATGACGATGAGCCTAAGGATGATGCCCCGCAGCCTCCTCCCCCGCCCAAACATTACACGAGGGTTAAAAAACGCAAAATTGGTGAACCTTGAAAAAGAGGTTTGTTAAAAATGCACGCATCAAATTACTTTGTCTTATGGATGGTGCATGTGAGATATATGTCATAGAAAATTCTCAAATGTCAAAGATTTTGTATGTTGAATTCAATTGCTTTGTTTTTGAATTTGCTTTATTTACTGCTTCATGATATCATGTAATATCACCTTGGCTCACAGGTATGCAATGGATGCTGTAGTGGATGTACCACTGTCAAAGCTGCTTGCTGCCGGAAAACTGTTTGTGGGGCAGAAACTTCGGGTAAGATGTTCATTTGTATGTTTTTTTTCCTGCCGGAAAACTGTTTTTTTTCCTGCTTTTATTGCCCATTTCACAAATCCTAGGGTTATGCCGCAATGGTGACATCTTATTCACAAATTACGATAGGAATTTGGTTTCTTTCAATCCAGCAAACTCAAGTTGCAAGATTCATAAGATTGAAAGACTATGTTACATTAAAGTGC
This sequence comes from Quercus aquifolioides, assembly GCA_019022515.1. Lineage (NCBI taxonomy): Eukaryota > Viridiplantae > Streptophyta > Magnoliopsida > Fagales > Fagaceae > Quercus > Quercus aquifolioides. The sequence goes on from CM032331.1 coordinate 4,404,060, forward strand.
TTTCTTATAGTCCCAACTTTTCTTTACTTAGGGATATAGCAAGAGGAGAACCGCTGTTCAATGCCACATTGAGGTAATAAGTACTCTTTATTTGGTGTGTTCAATTGGGATTATAAAGTTGCAACCCCTAATTTTGCTATGCTTGTCTAGTATTGTTAAGAAAATATTTGTGACAACTTGAAAGATTCAAATTTTCCTATACAAAAATTGCATAATTGCAAAAATGCTTTTTTTTTTTTTTTGGCTAACTAAAATGCAAGTATGTTTTTTTATCTTTTAATCCCCAAAAAAAAAAAAAAAATGCGAGTATGTTTGGTCTGCTCCTGTGTGTGGTGAATATAAAGTGCACTAATAGGCACAATTTCAATTAATCCATTTTCAAACTTTAGGGATTCAGACTTATTTCTTTTATTGCTCTAGATATATCTTTTAACTGAAGAGAAGAACTTGAGAATGATATGATTTGTTTGATGGGAGCACAACCCCATGTGTAGATTATGCCCAAACAAGTAGAAGTATGATAAATTCACTTTTATTGCAGTTCTCAGTAAATTTTATCATATATATTTCGTACCATTCCCTAACTTACACTGTTGATATGCATTTAAAATACAAAAACTGAAAATGTAATTGTTTGGTCAAACCCTAAACTAGACAGCAATGCATTTAAGATTTTGATGTGCTGCCTTATTCAGCTTCTACCTTAAAGTGCTTATATGATTTGTGTTCTCAATCAATGATTTGTACTCAAATATGCTTTCCTTGGTTTGGCAGAATTTGATTGTATCAGTAAGCTATGGTATTTTTTCTTCCTTGGATGTGTTTACTTTCATAGCATTACTAAGATCATAATTTTCTATTGTAAAAAAGGGAGAGAAAAAAAAAAAACCCAAGTTTTTTTATTATGCATATTAATGATGAGTTTAAATTTAGTTTTGTAAGAACACAATTCTCAAACTAGAAAAAGGCTCCCATGTACTATAACTACTTAACCAGCCACTTTTTTGATAGGTACTAGGTATATAATGGGGGAAGGGGAAGTGAACTACTTAACTAGACACTCATTAGAATTTAGAACATTATTCAACTGATGAAATTCATCAATGCAATTGTTGTGGTGCCTGCTGATTTTGAAACTCTTGTGTTGAAAATATGCACACTGTCATCCATGGTGGCCTAGAAAGTGTTATTATCCTGATACTCTACCAAATATATATTTGAAGAAAGAATCTTCTTCCCACCTCCACACCCCCCAAAAAAAAAAAAAAAAAAAATTCTTAGATTCTGATGCGAACATAATGAAATTCTCTCTCTAAACTTAGCAGAGAACTGCGAGGGTTTACATTTGAAGGATGAAGATAGAACTACATAGTATAGCACAAAGATCAGTAGTTCTTTTTGTTCCTCTTTATACATTTTTATAAGAACAACTCAAACAGCATTCTGCTGGCTTTAAAATTTGTTTCACCAACCGTTCTAGGCTCCAAGGGGCATTAGTAGGTTATGATGCACAAGATTTGGTCTGTAAGAATATACAGCCACTACATTCTCTTTTCTTGTCAAACCTTTAATCTTTTCAACTTAAGATAGAGTGGTGACTTATCAAAAAAAAAAACTTAAGATAGGGTGGTGACAGGTTGGGCTGGTTGGAGCATATCAACACCACATTGACAAGTCTGTTTAGCAAATTTGTTAAAGAATAACACGCAACCTTCTAATACATTGATTATGTGTAAACCCATGTCAACTGGTTTAAGTCTTCTCTATTTGGCCAGTTGTACATGTTGTTGATAAACTAGGGAAAAAGAAACAAATTAGACAATGATCTAATAAGTTAATATTTAATCTTTATGGGTAACTTTTAGTTATCACTTATCACTTTCATTTTTTTTTCTTACCCTCATGATCTAAAACTTAAAGTATTTTGATTTTAAGGATTTGTAATTCTTGTTCTTCTTTTTCCTTGGCACCCTGAAACCAATTTTAAACCCCATCAACCCTTAAAATTCCCATATATAAAACTCTTAAAATTCTGGTCAGACTTTCTTTTTCCATAAACTTGGGTTTTCTTACTTATTGTAAGCTCAAACTTTACCCTTTTTGTTAATCTTTTAAAACCCTGAATCCAATATATTTTTGTAAACATTTCCAGCCATTAAGGGGTTAGGACTTAGGAGGGCTTGAGCTTTCTCAGAGCTACAGCTTGGAGAAAGCTTCGGCTGCTTTGAGAAGCAACCCAAGGCTGATTCACAAAATCTGCCTAAAAAGTCCAAGCTGTGTTACAAAATCAGCAAACAGCTGAAATGCCCATGGGTTACAAAACAGCCTGCAGATAACTTCTGTTTTTTTAATATATGTTTAAAAAAAATTAAAAATAAATTAAAAATAAAAAAATAAAAAACCCTTAAGAACCTATGGAGAAGCCTCAGGAAATGAAGCCTAATTCCTCACCTAAGCTCCTTCAAAACCCCAAAAATAGCTGCTTTTCAAAGAAGTCCTACAGTTGTTTCCTTTGAAATTTGTCTGCAAGTTTTTGGCCTCGAAGTTGATCTTTTTTCACCCTAAATTTAAATTTTAAAACATAAACCTCTCTATCCACCATTCAGAGAATAAAATCATAAATTTTGGTCAAGTATACTTGACCAAAATTTCTCAAAGTAGAAATTTTGCAAGAATGTTTTTCCTTTTACTTAATAGCAGGACATTGGAGGATTATGGGAAGGCCATTCAGCCCAACCTTTGAACTGAAATTTGCAGGAAATAGGATTATAGAAGAATTTTCACTAAAACCAGTTAGTTATCTATTCATTTCAAGCCTTCATCTCTGGTGGATGTGTGTGAGTTGCATATAGTATATAAAAAAGAAGAAGAATTAGTTTTTTTGGGATTGCTAAATTCACAATTAAGAAATAAGAAGTCTCTATGGAAAAAGTTCCACATCTCAGATTGTGCCTGCTTGATCATGGATTTCTCTCTTTCTGTCTCTCTCATGGTTTATGCCAACCTTGTCAAACATGCATTATGTGCATTGAAACTTAATCTGTCCACCCAAGATAATGAATTTTCTTGGTTTAGTTTTATGGTTGTGGTTGATTATTATTATTATAATTATTTTTTAATTGTTCAGGTGTTTATGGTTTTGAGTTCTGGTTTTCAAGCAAATTGTTTGTGTTTGGGATTGTAAGATCAGGTCTTGAGAGTGCTTGATTATTCCCGGATTAGCCGACACCTTTTGGTTACTGCTGGTGATGATGGGACCGTACATTTATGGGATACGACAGGTCGCAATCCAAAGGTTTGCAGTATGTTACTGATTCATGTTTAAAACAACAAAAACTCAGTATCACTGAGCAAGTTGTATGCTTCTTTAAAATTTTGTATTCAATAAACTGAATAAAGTCATAGTTATGCTGCTGGTTTGATTCCCAAAAATCCCTGTTTTAACTGTTATTGCACTGCATTTTCTATGCCTTTTTTAGATGAATGGCATTATGGTTTACTGCCACATATTTGCAGAGCAACATCTAGATATATAAAGAAATTACTAGCTTCCTTGGCAAATAATATTTTATCACTTTTTTCTTCTTTCCATTAGTTTTGCGATTAAATTAGGTTTGCAAATGATTTGCAATTTGTGTGATAGGGAGTAATCTCACAACCCCAAAAGGTCCAGCAACCAGATGCACAGCAGGGATCCTCCTTTACACTTCAGCTTTTTCAACGCACTCTTGATGAAACTCTTGATTCCTTTCAGAAATCCATACACGAAGATATGAGGAAGCTTCATATTGAAATTCTAAGACAATTTCATATGCAGGAGGTAAACACGGTATTAACTTCTTTGTTTCCTTGGTTTTTTGTTCTTTCCTCAAATTAATTTCTGCAATTATTGGGCAGATGGAAATGTCAAGTGTAATGAGCTCAATTTTGGAAAACCAAGCGGAATTAATGAAAGAAGTTAAATCACTCCGGAAAGAAAACCAGCAGCTCCGGCAATTGCTGTAAGCATGGGCGAAGATTGCATTATTTGTGGTTTTTATTTTCCCTTAATTCTTTTGGAAGTAGTTGGGGTCTGTCTGTTGTTTCATCTCCATAATTCACCCCCCAGTTGTGGCCTTTTGTTTTAGTGGTGTACTAGGATTGCTATTCTCAGCAATAGTAGTGAAGTGGAATTGTGATATTTCAGCTATGTATATTTCAGCTAACGAATAGAAGCACTTGAATGGCTTCTATCAAGATTATGTGATATTAGTTTTAGTTGGTATGAAGATTTTTATTATTTTTTAGTGGAAGATATGAAGGCTTTGAATAGAAATAGTGAGCTCTCATTTGGTTCTGTCAAATTTGATTGTTGAATTATAAATCAAACTCTTAATATGATCGAGCCTCTTAATTAAATCACATTTTGCTTGGCGTTTGAACATTAAGTAGATGGTGTTGGCTGTTGTAAGTTAAGAAAAAGAAATGAAGCTACTCATTTGCTTATTGTCTCTGCACTGCCTAACACGTTTTAGCTCAAAAGGAAATATGATTCTCCTTGAGAAAGTGGGGTGATATCAGGAAAAGAAATTGGTAGTTGCTTTAGAAGGTAAGACTTTGTTTCCAGTTTCCACAAGTAGCTTATACACAAAAAAAATGATCATTCAAAAATTTTTATTTCTTCATTAAATGTTGGCTGATATTACAAAGTGGCAAGTTGGCAACTATTGCCCTTATTTTGAAAATCGAGGCATTGAAGGTATGTGCCTCACTTTATAATAATCCTTCCCTTCAATTCTGTCTATGATTGAAGCCTGTTTCTGAATGTCCTACTGACCCTAATTTTGATAAAGCTCCTTGGGCTAATCTTTGGACACGTGTTGGTGCATGATTCTGAGGGTATATTCCATGAAAGCTGAATTTTTTTTTTTTTGTTCAATGAATCATATATGCCCTACCACTAATGGACCCCCTCAACCCTCAAGAGTGCGAATAAAGATATACGATGGTAATCTTTTAGAGTAGTGTTATTGTCCCACACGTAAAACCATAACCACCACTCAAGGCTTCCGTGTCGTTTCCCACTCAAGGCTTTTGGGAAGAGAGACCATAAGGGTTTTTATTTGGGATGTATTTTTTGGATTGTGAATAAGAATGGGAAACAACTATTTAGCTCTTCAATATACTCCCAAAATCGATTTTTCTTTCAAACCATATTTCTTTTGCCTTACAATAAATGGAGAAACAATATAATATTAGAATATGAAACTTGATAGTAAAATTGGATCAATAGAAGAATAACAAATAATTTAAAATAAATGGATCTATAGAATTATAAAAATAAGGTTTAACACTTGGATTTTAAGAATAAGCCTTTTCTACTTTTTAAAAAATATTATATAATTATGTTATGTCTTTTTCTCTCTATACTCTATAGCACATACATAAACTATAATTATAATTTAATATGGGAAATTAGATTAACTTTTTGTACGTGCCTAAATTTGAAAGGCTAGATAAGCTTCTTATTTTCTTCTCTTTCCTTTTCTTTTACGTTTATTTATTCTTTTTTTTTTTAGTGAAAAAAATAAGATTCTTCTTGAACAATTTTTTTACAAATAACAAGATAAATAACTTCAGCCAGATGTGCCTTCATGTTCACAATACTTACCAACAAATAATCGCATTTGTACAAAACGAAAAAAAATGTGAGGTTTTGAAATAAAAAAAGTGCAAAAAATAATAAAGAAGGCGAGTTTTTGAAACTCGAGATAAAGAACTCGAGTTTCGTAAACTCGAGATAAAGAACTCGAGTTTCGTAAACTCGAGTTCTACTAGGAAATTTTTTTTGGCAAATCCCCTGTTCAGGCCGAGAGGGTTCCCCTGTTTTGCCCTGTTTTGCCTAGTGAAACTCGAGTTTCATAAACTCGAGTTCCACTGGGAAATTTTTTTTGGCAAATCCCCTGTTCAGGCCGAGGGGGTTCCCCTGTTTTGCCCAGTGAAACTCGAGTTTCATAAACTCGAGTTCCACTGGGAAATTTTTTTTGGCAAATCCCCTGTTCAGGCCGAGGGGGTTCCCCTGTTTTGCCCTGTTTTTCCCAGTGAAACTCAAGTTTCATAAACTCGAGTTCCACTGGGAATTTTTTTTTTTAACACTTTGGCTAATCCCCTGTTCAGGCAGATTACTCTGTTTTTCCCAGTGGAGCCTCGAGTTTTATAAACTGAAATGTGTACATGCACCTACTGAGAAACGTAGATAAAGAAGCTGAGAATGTAATCTAACACTCATTGAGAGGCAGAGAAGTTGAGAGTGTAAATGCACAAAATTACATCAAAATGCGTTATCGCTAGGCACCAAGTTATAGAAACTGTTACGCTCTATTCATAAATATAGTTTTACAATGCAAATGCATTTGCATCACAACAAAAGGCATTCTCAATGTATCAACATTCTAAACATGTGCAACCATGCTTAATTTGCAATTCTAACCGTACTACTCAAATCACAATCTTCATAGAGGTACATTGGATAAAGAATTACAAGTACATTCAACAAAAAGTCCAAAAAGTTCACATAGAGCCAATACAACGTCGTCACTTTTCCTAAGATCAAAGGTCCACATGACAAAAACGTCATCCATGGAAGCATGCCTGAAAAACGTAGAGTAATCACATTAGGAGACAAGATAGTAAACATTAGGTAAACATCGAATGAACAACAATTATTTAACCAATGCATAACTTTTTGGCATCTACCTACCTACTATGGAACATGACCGCTTGTGGAAGCGCCATGGGACTGCGGACATTTTCTGCGGTTATGCCCGGGAGCATGACACAGTCCACATGTCTGCTTAGGTTGACTCTCTATCAAATCTGTGTCCTCCCTCCGCCATCGCCGTTCTCGATCCTTATTCCTCACTCCATCCATCTCATTCCTTATTCTTGACATCACTGGTCTCCCTTTGGCCCGTAACAATGCTGGATTAGGCAACCACTTTGGCCCAATGGGATCCCCCCACAATGATTGTGACTTAGGAACCACAAATGCATGCTCATAAGTGTTAATGGCATTGTTCAAACCATAACATGGGTGAATATATGTGGTCGAATCAATATGCAAATAGTCACATACTCTAATTGTATGTGAACACGGGATCCCTATGTTTTGCCATTTCCCACAACTGCATGTTCTGTCCTGTAACCGAACTTCATAACTGTGGTTTCCTCCTCCTGCACTACACGTGTTGAGTTGGGTAACTACTTGAAATATCAGCTCTTCATTGCTAAATGGCTTGAGATAGTGTTTCTCAGATTTACGCTTATTTCCTTCCCACGTGGATAAGGCATGTGCACTCCATTTCTTACCCTCTGAGAACTCAAAATGGTATTCTTTACGCCGGTCATGGAAATATTGAACAAGTTTGTTCCAAGTGAACTCAACCAACACAGCAATAGGAAGGCCTCGTGCACCTTTCAATACACCATTAAAGCACTCTGATATATTGGTTGTCATTGCCCCAAAACGTCTCCCACCATCATGTGACTGGGTCCACATATCCACAGACTCGCGCATTAGGTATGTGTATGGAAGATAATCTTGATTCTTTTCCTTGCCATCCTTCCCCGTCACCTTCTTCTTATTCCTAATGGCCTCAATTTCCGCCTGCTTAATGGACTCCATTATGGTATCAAATTTAACTGCCTGACTAGCATATCCTGCTTTCAACGCCGCTGACTTTAGAGTTGAGTTCTGAAAATGGGTGTTAAAGTTGCTAGCAACATGTCGAAGGCAATATCTATGAAATACCCGTGGTCTTCCATCATCCCTTCTAGGCCAGTTTGCAATGGCGTTTTTTATACCAAGATGTCGGTCAGAAATTATGCAAATGCCTTCATCAGGTATCACGTGGTCAATCGCTTCTCTGAGGCACTGTAAAAACCACCTCCAACTAGACCCTGACTCACAATCCACAACAGCAAAGGCGAGAGGGAATACCTTGTTGTTAGCGTCGGTTGCCATTGCGACCAACAACTTTCCCTGATATTTACCATACAGATGGGTCCCATCAATACTGATAACCGGCTTGCAATATTTAAATCCTGATATGCATGGACCGAAAGACCAAAACACATAATGCAACAATACAGTGTCATCTTCATCGGTGGGTGTAATACGATAGAATACTTGGGTAGTCGGGTCCTGATCAATATATGCCATTAGCAACTTTTGCAATCTTTGGTAAGACTCTTCCCAATTCCCAAACATCTTCGCAATCGCCTTTTGTTTCGCATCCCATACCTTGTAGTAAGAAGGCTTATGGCCATTATATTTCGTTTCTATCATAGATCTGAGATGCTTAACTGGGGTAGTGTGATCCTCACATAACTTCTGATGGATGTCTAATGCAATAAAATTACAACTCATCATTCTACCATCATTTCGCACCCCAATCTCTACACACGTGTGAGGATCCACATACACGGTGATCATCCATAGTCGGTGGAGATTGGGCTTCATAACTGCGCAAACATACCACTTGCATGACTCATGCACGCATTTCGCACAGAGTTTTTTCGTCGTCGACCTAGTGTAAGTAAAATGTTTGTTTTCCTTGAGGGCACAATTTGTTAATACGCGCTTCACCTCCTCTTTATTGGCAAACGTCAACCCTTTGCACAAATTCATCCCCTCTCTCCAAGTAGACACAAATGACATCTCAATATGTGAAGGATCGACCATATTTTCCCAAGTATTTGTAGAGAATGACAATGCAGGAGGTTCGTAGGCAGGGATTGTGTTTGCAATGTTTTGGACGCTAATGACATTGTCTGCATAAGGTTCACTACCATCCAATGTCTTGTCGTCATCAATGTCCCTCTCAAAGTCCCCAAAGTCCCCTCTGTCAGTCATGTCTTCATACTCATCTATTTCGGCAAAATCTTCATCGTTCATGGCAATATTCTCATTAACATAGTCGTCGTCATCATCGTCATCATCATTGTTAATGGCAGTAGTCTCATCAACATAGTCGTCGTCGTCATCATCATCATCATCATCACCATCGGCATGAACATCATCATCCTCTACATGTGTAGAATACTCATATTGAGCATCCGGAACCGTAACTTGTAAGCTTGTGGTTGTTTGTTGGATATCCTCTTGCCAGACTACACGCGGCTCCAACTGTATGTACAACTCAATGTTAGTTACTTCAGCTATTCTCTCCAACTTGTCAAACATGATCTTTACATGTTTGTCTGTTTCTATCGCCATATACTTGTAATTAATCCGATGCTTCAAGATTTCATTTGGCATACGATAAGTAATTTGTATGTTGTGCACAGCAGGATTCTCACACAACTCTTCCATGACAACCTTCTTCAATTCATCAAGGGTCTTCAACCTACGATCAATTTGAGTATAATAGGTCTTTATACCCGGCCCTTCAAATGGCAATCCCTTGTTCGCATTGGCATTCTTAAGCGGACCACCGTGATATAGGATTATATCAATTTCAGGCATTGTGAACCTGTTCAAGTCAAGTTACTGTGTTAGTTAAATCACATAATCTGAACCATGATTGCATAAAAAACAACTATAAACTCAGCCTTATTGACTTATAAACCTAAATTTTGACATGCTTTTTGATTCTGATTTGATGCTATGTTATCATACTTTGTTCAATTTAAAAGTGAACACAGTATGTGATTGCTTAATTCAAGAAATTTGAGGACTGTGTCATATACCAATTTCTGCTATTTGCATTGTTAGTATATTCTGCACTTATCTGTGTTGGTCTCCTAGACCATTATAGGAGCAGTTGGTGATTAGTTCTTCGGTATAAGGGTAATGTTAAGTTCTTGGTAGTTCAGAAATTTGACAAAGAAGGAATGAGGATTGAGGAAGAAAATCACAGTTACTAAATTGGTACTATTTGGCTCAGTGAAATCAACTATGGAAACAAGCATTTTCACAAACACCTTAAAGGCAATCTTTCAATAGGAAGCTCGTATGGACTAAGCCCCATAAATTTAAACTTTGATTTACAAATTTACACAAATTCAACAAATTATATATAAACATCAAATATGAGACCCAATTTGTACTTATCAGTTATCACACACCCAGTTTTTTTACCATTTCTTTTTATGGGCAAATAAATACTCAAACAATGAAGACTACCAACACAAAGTTCTATACATGTTGCATAATGGAAAATTAACTAAGTTATGTCAACTATCTACAAAATAAATACTCAAACTCTTTAACCCACACCCATAGACTATTACCCAACTACAATGACAATCAAATTATGAAAACCCTTACCTGAGATATGAATTTGATGAGAAGGAAGAGCAGTGAGAGAGGCAGTGTGGTGAGTGAGAGTGAGAGGCAATGTGGTGTGAGAGTTATGGGTGAGTTAGAGTTAGTGAGGGTGAGATTTAGTGAGGCTGAGAGACCCAGTGAGGATGCTCTGTTTTGGGTGAGACTCTGTGTTTCTGTTATACGGGCGTGTTAAGGGAGTGATATTTTTAATAGTATGCGCAGTGGAACTCGAGTCTATAAGACTCGAGTTCTTCGAAATCTTTCATTAAATACGGTCTTAAGTGGAACATGTAATTTCCAACAAAAATCGAGTTTTAAATACTCGATATTTAAAAATGAGTTTTAAAAACTCGAGATCTAGGTGTCTGTCATTTTTTCCAGGTCAGCGGTAAAAAATAGAAAGCGAGTTTTTAAAACTCGAGTTTTTATTATAAATCTCGAGTTTTAGAAACTCGAGATGCTAGTTTCCTTTTTACTTCCGCACGTTGCCTAACTTACTGTATACTTATCTCTTGCACTGTTACTTTGCCCATTCCCCCCTTCACGGCAGGTACCTTAACAAAATAATATAAAAAATTGATGAAATCATCAAAGTAGCATGGAAGCTGCTATGAAGAAATGCTAAAATTACCACGGTGGTCAAGGCTTTCATCCAAAAAAAAAAAAAAAAAATTCTAAAGCTACACATGGACATAAAAATCAAGGAGCATTACGGGTTGAAACTATCACTTGGATACAACTCAATTTACTTGGACGATCCATGAAATTTCGACACATACAAGCTTCTTTGACCCAAGAGTTTTCTACAAGTGGACTCCATGAGCCATGATATATCTACGAACGGGCTTCATCGACTTGTGTGTTCTCAACAAAAAATAAAGCATTTGGGTAAACTAATTCCCAAACTCGCAAAATCTTCAAGCAATGAGAAACATCAACTACTCACACGTATGTCGCAAGTGCCACACGTGCTCGGGGGGCTAATGTTGATACCTATTTTTGTGACACATTTTATACAAGCCCAATTCAACCAAGCCTAACTTCATTGTGGGCTCAATTCATGTATTATATTATATTTTATTCTTTTAAGCATGGCCCAAGCCCATGTGACTTATGGAGGAAATGGAGAAAGTGTGGTTTGGAGGGTATGGGTCGGTTCCTTTCGGACCTTTTGCATAAGCCCAACCCATGCGTGCCACCAAGTGGGCAAGGGACACTGGTAGCACCTCAAGCTCATAGAGGAGGTCTTGTACCTAAAATTTCCACCTCAAAAGAGCTTTTATGCTTTGGGTGACTATGCCCCTAATTTTCAGCCCATCTCCATTTTCCACACCAAAACACAGTTGACTCTAAGAAAAAGGCTGAACAACCTAGCCCACTCAGCCACCCAAATGTAGTTTTCCAAGGCCTGCAAAGACCAAAGACAGTAGCCATGAAGAGGAAACAACTTTGTTTCCAAAATCATGCTAAAAGCATACCAAACTCTTCCCTAAACAAAAGCAACCCAAGCCAAAACACCAAATTAGTATCATGGGGGATAAAAGCCTCTTCCACTACTCAAAAACCAGTTATTAGCAACACCCCGTACTCTATATAAAACTCTCTCATCAGTTCAAAACAAAAGGAACCACATTCTACCTAGAGACCTGAAACTTCAGAGCAAAAACCCATTTAACCAGTTAACAATCTCACAATTCCGAACCTTAGGGGTGGAAATATGGGTACAGGGGAACCTTCCCTCTTTTCTTCATAACCTCTCTCAATTTTCTCTTCTCGGTGACTGTGGGTCGAAGTTTCAGACCTGTTGAACCACGTTTTCCCCATAGAGCTGAAACTTGAGAGCCAAAACCCACTGAGCCAAGAAACATTCTCACAATTCTAAACCTTAGGGGTGGAAATATGGGTACAAGAGAACTTTCCCTCTCTTCCTCACAACCTCTCTCAATTTCCTCTTCTCGGTGACTGCGGGTCGAAGTTTCAGACCTGTTATATTTTTATGCTTTTTCTGCACTTTTGTTATTAGCATTTTGATTCTCTGTTGTCAAAGCACCATTAGCCTTTTGTTCATTATACATTTGGAATTTTGGGCTTGATTCTTCACAATAAACACTTTTAAAGAACCCAAGGGGAGATTTGGGTCATTCTCACATTTTCGGCCCTTGTCACAAAACAATCCCCAACAACATTTAAGTAGAGTTTGGGCTGAAATAGAATTTTGTAGAACCGTATTTCGATCAGTCGAGCCTGTCTTTCGATCGATCAAACCAGACAGTTTCTGAATTCTTCTTTCTGCAGCTTGTATATTCTTGAATCTTAACTTGTATGACCTTGAGCATTGTCTAATAATACCTATAGACTCTAGGATCTATATCTAGACAAGTTTGTGTTGACGATTTGCCAATTGTTCTAAACTTTTAGAATCTAACAATCTCCTCCTTTGGCAATTCATGACAAAACTTACATACAATATGAAATGCTCAAATACAAGAACAACCTAATACAATAAAAATGCCCAAATACATCACAAATCCCAATCTAAGACTCCTAACCTAGAAGTTGCAAGAAAAGGTAGAAGGTCTTGATTAGAATGTACCTGTCTTTCTTAAAAACACTCAAAAGAACACATCACTGCATGTGTGGAAAGAAAGACATATAAAAAATATGAAACACAAATATAAAAACAAAAGTAAACTAACTCTCCCCCTAAGTTAGATACATCAAAAAGTTTTTATATTCACCCCCTTTCAAAAACAATTTTATCTTCCCCTAGCATATCAAAGACTTCTAAAACATGGCTAGGGTTTTTCCTTTTATACTTGAAGCAAAACATAAAACCCTACATGTCATATGAGCTTGGGCTGAGTTGGAAATTCTACAGAAAAAACAATCTGCACGAGGTTCGATCAATCAAGTCTAATTTTCGAGCGATCGAGCCTTGCAGATTTATCCAATAAATCCTGCAGTACACTCGATTCCAACTTTACAAATAAACACACTTTGAGCAGCTTAATTCTAGACTCTAAGTTTTGATTATGGTTTGCCAACACATTACATATTGAAGTTCTAATATATTTAGTTCATAAAGTCTTAGAACCTGACAAACTCTCCCTTTTTGTCACGTATTGACAAAGACAACTCAAACAAGTAATACCTTGTGCAGAGGTACCACATGATATGAACTTAATTAGTGCAATATGCAAGTAATTTACTCCAAAGAGGTACCACATGATATGAACGTAATTAGTGCTATATGCAAGTAATTTACTCCTCCATTAAAAGTGTAAATTCGTGGTAACCAATACAAAGTTTTTTTTACTTGCTTAAGAGGAATTTTTTTATTTTTTGGGAATAAGTACGTTAGTGGAAATTTGATGATAATTACTCTACACATTCTGCATGGTCCAAAGAAAGATAAGATTACGGTAAACATACGGACGGATACAATTCGGTATCTTTCAATAAAAGAAAGATAAAACTAACTTCTTGGGGGCAACCAAAGTATAGGAAATTTTTGGGTCTCTATTTGATAAATTAAGAAATTTTTGGCTGATTTTTGTTTTGTGGGTCTCTATTTGATAAAGTAGGAAATTCTTTTTGTCAAAAGCGGAGTTTGCAACCAAAGTGTAGAAGTATACAGATAGGGATACTTAGAAATTAAGAAACTGAAAATGAAGAGATAAAAAAATAACAAGGAAAAAAAATGTAAGAGGTAGGAGCAAGCAAAGTTTGTAATACTAGTGAGATTTTCGCGCCAAAAATTGGAGTTAGGAAAAAATTGGGAGAGTCTTGATCAGATTCGAATATAAGAAATTGATTAAAGTAGATTTTCAGCCTTTAAAGTCCGAGATTGTTTTCATAATGACCCTTTATGTTCTAATTTTTTATTTTAGCTTTTTATAGTTGATTTGATTTTCTATTCGGCTCTTTACATTTCAAAATATTCATATTCATGAAGGACTAAACATAAAACTGAATAAAAAATGAAAAGTCAAAATTAACATTTTGATATATATAAAAAGCTAAAATGAAAATAACAATAAACTTTAAGGGCTAATAATTCAAGAAATTCAAGTAAAGAAGATTTGAGAAAAATCCTATGAAATAAGACAAATATATATATATATATTATCATATATGAATTTTTAAGCCAATAAGCATCAGCACGACCAAAAAAAAAAAAAAATCGAACTTTTAGATATAAAATCAGTGAGAAATTCATTTTGAATAACAAATTCTTTTCTTCTTTGTTTTTTTTTGTTTTTTGTTTTTTTTTTAATTCACTTAAATTACTTAATTGTCTTTTTCTTTCAGTCATGGGGCTCATGGGTCATGGCACATGAAGCGTACACAAAGGAAATTAGTTTAAGTATGGATAATACCTTTTTTTTTTGAGAAAGAACAACCGTGCTACTGCATTATATTAAAAAGAACGAAGGTCATGCAAAAAGAAAGAAACAATATCCTGTGGAACATGCTCCACCCATACAGATAATGGAAAAGAATGTCTAGCTCTCTGGGCTAAGGCATGTGCAACTGCATTACCTTGCCTAACAACATGAGAGAAAAAAATACTCTGAAAAGAGTTTTTTAAAATAGAGATGTCGTGGATGATACCTTGGTGAACGTAAATTTAGTTTTTAGAAGGCGGTAGATCTGCTAATTTAAAATTTTATCAAAAGGCAAGGTGTCAATTTTGACTAAAACAGATATTTTACTCTCTTTTTTTTTTTTTATTAAGGGTATTGTAGGTTAGGGTTACATCAAATATAAATAATGCAGCTCTAATTTTTTATATTCACACCTTCATCATATTCATATCATATCCGATGGTACACGCTACCCGAGAAATTAAATGGTTATCTTTGCATAAGCAATGCTTGTCTTTAGAGTGTTGACTTTATCTTTTGATACCAACGTGAACGTAAATTAAGATTTAATAAAGAGGGAGGTTTTACTTCTATTTGCTAATTTATAAATTTCTCACAGTCGTGCAAGCAACTGATTATACTAAAACGAATATTTTGTGTTAAAAAATTGTAGATTCAATCGGTGGATTAGTTAAGAAATAAGAATTGGAGTTTGTCCACCTGATGAGTCATGACCCATGAAAGAGTTTTGTGCTGCCAGGAACAATAGAACTGAAAATACAGAACTCTTCTAGAGAGAGAGAGAGAGAGAGATAACGTGCCCCTTTCATTCTCATCTCCGGTGAGTTTCAATGACATCCTATTTTTTTTTTTTTTTTTTTAATTTTATGATTTAGAAATGAATATATTGTTCCTCCTTTCATTGTTGGGTTCAGATCTTCCTTTCACATCCATTGCTGGTAATCTACCGATCGAGGACTAGTTCTTTTTCTCTTTCTCTTATTCTTCCCAACGTTGATTTGCATCTACCTATCTGCAAAGCTATTTTAGTAAGTTCACTTTGCCTCTTTGACATGTCTCTATGCTATTGAATTTTTTTTTTTTTGGAGAAAAAAATAGTTTATTAACACAACCAAAGGAGATAGCATGGAATATTATTGCATTTATCTGGTTCAAATTTCAAACCACAGCCAAAACAGAAAATTAAAAAGTGAAATTAACAACACAAATTTTCCAAGTTTTAAAACAAGTATAATACAAATGAACACTCATTTGAAGGAATTTTTTCTCAGTTGCACAACCCAATCTTTAGATTGGTAGTGAGAGTCAAGAGAGGAGTGAAGTATTTATGGGTGGGTTTGGAAAAATTCTTCCATTTGAAAGTTTTTTTTATTAATTTTCTTAGCTTAATGTTACACACTCTCAAATCTTTTTCCCTCCCTTTTTCCATTTCAAAGATTCAAATTCCTCCGAGAGTATCACAAGTTCATTATTTGTTTGCCAACAATTATCAAGTTCTAGAAGAGGTGGGGTGGGGGTGGGACAAAAATCGTTACTATTTTATTCCAATAATTATAAATTTCAAACGATGTTATTTTTTCTTTTGTTTATTTTTAAATCTAGTAAATAGATTACACTATATGGAAATCAAATCTAATAATTCAAATTATAGACAAATATCTACCAAATTAATTATAGTAGGAACTCTTCTAAAATTTTCAACATAAGAAGGAATATAACCTATAGACTCCAAAAATGATAGGCATGTAACATGCTAGCCTCAATGACCACGACATTCATTAAGTTCTGATTTCCAGTTGTCCACGTTCAAGCCTGGAACCCTATATGTTTAGGTTGTATTTGCAATGTAAACACTCAAAAAGTAATAAATGTACATTTGCAAAAAGTGTACAATATTTACCATATTTTGTAAATGTGTATAACATTTACTACTTTTTGTGTCTTTACAATATAAATTTACATTATACTATACTACCATATAATGTAAAAAAAAAAAAAAAAAAAAAAAAATCAATCAATGAAGTTTCACACTCATTAGCCATTATAGAGGGGAAATTATTGGGTGGTCCGGGACTACAAGTTCAGCAAGCTGGCCTTGTAGTCCCAACCAATAACTTTAAGACAACTCACTAAATTTTGCTTACAAAGACATTTATGCCACATCAGCAGCATTAGCTAATTAAAGTTAAACCCCACCCACCTTAACATCTGTCAACCCCGTCAAAGACTCAGGGCCCGTTTGGTTCGTGTTTTCAAATAACAATTTTTAGTTTTTAAACAACATTTCATGCATTTCAATGTACTTTTTTATCCACAAGTATTTCCATAAATATTTTTAAACAACAATTTTCAGTTTTTAAACACATGTACCAAACAGGCCCTCAAAATCTGAAGAGCAAATTCAAAATTTAGAAGGGAATTAGGCAGGTTAGTGAAAATTTTCAAACTCAAATCATTCAAATTTCATTTTTAATTATTCATCAAAACTCTACAAACCTGCTGTCTCTAGTCCACCTCTACTCCTTCAACTCTCAGATAGCTCGCTTCAGGCTCAGGCTTGATGAGATCTCCATCCTGCTCTTGGGTTACCTCTCTCTCTACAATACTTTTCCCCCTTTTTTTAATTATTCCAAGACTTTGATTTCGTGCAACAAACACAGCCTTTTTAGGGGTTTAAATTTTAAGTATTTCATGTAATTGATGTTTATAATTTATTGAATTTGGGTAAATCAAAGTTCAAATTGATAGGGCTTGGTCTATGCGAGCTTCCTCCTGAAAGATTGCCTTTAAGGTGTTTGTGAAAATGCCTGTTTGCTTGACATTTCTCTGTTGGCTTTATGCTTTTGCTTTTGTTGGGTGGGTTTGAAAGGAAAAAAAATATGAAGAAATGAGTCCATAGTTGATGTCACTAAGCCAAGTAGTACCAATTTAGTTTTTATTTTCCACTTGTTGCTCATAGTTTCTTCAAAAAAAGATCAATAAAACTTGTTTTTTGCTCTTATTTATTCAATATTCTGTAATTTGAGTGTCTTGTCATATGAACTTCTTGAACTCCAACCAAAAAAATAAAGGTTCTTCGTTCTTTGAGCAATTTGCTTTGGCACCCTTTTTTCTTTTAGTATTGGCTTTTTTTCCCTTTAGGTATTAGCCTGAGAATCCCTTTTTTTGGCATATGTTTACAAATACTTAGGCCTGAAGACATTAAAGTGTAGGACTATACTTCACCAGTTTTAGTTTTTGGCAAATTTACAAGCATGGCAGCCACAACGTGTATGCTTTGCAACTATTTTCAAGGAATGCGCTTTATATAGTCATTGCTCCACTGATTGCTTATTATTTGACTTCTCTAATTCAAGTTCCAATCAAATTGTTGGTTTATTTCACTTGAAACCAAATGAACATATAGAATTAGAATCTTTGCAAGTAAATAGAGGTTCGGCTTCTTGGATATTACTGTACTAATTGAAATTTGTTTTTCAAAGTTGCAGGATGATAGAGCCCCAACTAAGCCACATTTGTTTTTTTTAGGTGACTGGAATCCAAATTTTAAACCATTTGTTGAATAAAAAAAATTTTTCATCCAAGATTTTCTCTTCATGCCTAGAGAAACCAAGCACTAAATGCCATATACTTTTATTTTTACAAGAGAAATTAGCAAAGTTGCTCCATGAGTTCCAAATAATAGAAACTTTAATGAGGCATTCGTCAATCTCTTCCCCACTTTTCTCAAGTTAGTCACAAAATACGGTCCCATAGCAAAAGACGACATAAAAAGATATATCATCCTCTTAATGGAAGTCTTGAATGGAAACCACAGAGGTGTTTACTACCAAAAATCTTGTTACCTAATCATATAAGAACCTCTTATCTTGTTCTTTTTCTTTTTCTTTTTTGATAATCAAAGAACCTCTTATCACTCATACAAAAGTTGCAAAAGAATCTCAAAATGAGTCCATTCAAGGTTCATTTTTTCAACAAAGAAAGCAATCTCCAAATAAGATACTAGTTTTGTAAATACTTTAAGCAAATAAAATCTTTGTTCAATTTCTCATGGCAGCATGCTCAACTACACCGTATACAACCTTTCCTTTCTTGACTTTTCAATTTGGATGGGCTTCCTCGACTGACGCAACTATTGTGTCTCCCAATCTTGCACCTTTCTTCCCCTTTAAAGGTTGTATGCACATCACCTTTGTTGCCCCCAAGTTGTCCACAACTTTGCGAATGGTCCTCATTTGAATGAAAGACCTTTGTTGTTGTAGAATTGCAAAGAACAAACTGAGGCAAAATCTAGAGGAGATAAAACCAGTGTACCTTTAAATATTGATTTGGCAAAATGGATTAAACCTTGGTAAAAAAAAAATGCCTTGTTTTACAATGAGGTATCAGATTATCAGGGGTTCTTTTATTCTTTCAAATAAAATGTAGGCACTCAGTTTTTATAACATCCTTATAGCCTTCTAAGGGAGATGGCTAAAACAACTCTTCCTTTCAAGACAGAGTAGACATTTAGATACAACCTAACATTTTTTAGACATGAGTAAGACTCAGCACTCTTCTTGGTGTTGAGTAATATAAATAATGCAAGCACAAAGACTAGAACCTGATCTAACCTGACTTTGAGCCTCGATACTCACATTCTCAATCTCACTAAAAATTTTAACATCAAGACTTGACACCCATTTCTGAGCTCAAGCTCATTTACACGCCAAATTCAAACAAAGTTCATTAAAACCTCACATTTATCTGGAAAAAATCTATCAGCCTACTAATGTCAGTACCACTGAAAAAATTCTTAAGGTAAATTCACACAAATAATACTTTAACAACAAGCTCTTAGTGCTTCCCAAACATTAAATCAAGAACTACTACCAGGAAAAAGAAGAGCTTCACAACCTGTGAAGAAGCATTTGAATCAATTGCAGTCACATATATCATATCAATAAAAACCATATGAACTGGATGACTAAAATCAACATTAAAACAAACCAAAGTATCAAAAGGCACAATATAAGCAACTATGGGCCAAAAATTGAAGCTTTATGGAAGCAATAGAAGTAGAATCACATACCTTTAGACCATTTCGAAGCAAACCCAGAAGCCATCTTCGTACTTATATATTGTTCCCTGTGAATCTGACATTATATAACCATCAAAAGAATTCAATTAAATGAGGGCTCATCGAAAGAAAAAAAAAATGACAGATTAACAATGACCCAAGTGACCAAACAACCATAAGAACAAATCCGAAGAGAATAAGGAGATGGGACACGCACTTCAAGTAGACTGAATTGAAACAAAGCAGACCCTTTTGCTGCACAAGAGTGAGAGAGGGGAAAATTCTTAGCTTGCTGACCTTGGAGATCTCATCGAGCTTGGGCCTGAATCGAGCAATCTAAGAGCTAAAGGAGAAGAGATGGACTGGAGACACAGAGCAGGTTCTCGGAGTTTTGATGCACAATGAAAAATGAAATTCGAAAGCTTTGAGTTTACTTATGAGTTTTGAGACTGAAAATTTTCACTAATGCGCCCAATTAATTCCTTCCTCAATTTTGAATTTGTTCTTCAGATTTTGATGGGTTAACAGACGTTAGAGTGGGTGAAGTTTATTTAGCTGATGTGGCATAAAAGTTTATGTAAGCAAAATTTAGTATGGTGTCTTAAATCTATTGGTTGGGACTACAAGGTCAGCAAGCTGACCTTGTAGTCCCGGACCACTCAATAATTTCCCATTTTGGAGAAAGAGAGAGAGAGAGAGAGAGAGAGAGAGAGAGAATATGAAGGAAATTAAAAGACATGGATCGACCATTGGAAACTTCCGTTTTCACATGAATAATTCTACTGAAAACACTGGTTAAGTCAAATACATATATGTAATGTAATTTACCGCTGTTATTTAATTAATTTAAAGAGTCAAACCAGTCAAGCCATCAAATTTGAATGCAACTTATACATATATATATATATATATAAATTACTGTGTGAACTGGGTTTACAAATTAACAATGGTCGAGCATCTGATTTGGTCACTGCCTCAGTCTTGATGCTGTTGGTACTACAGAAAATAACAAGATTGTACTTTTCTTTTTCTTGAATAAATAAACTCCTTCTGGTGTACCAACTATTGAAATCCAATAAATATTTCTGGGAAAGCTGAAATGATCCAAAACTACTGAAAAAAGATAATATTGCTGTACCAAGATGAAAGGAGGCTGTTTTTAGGTGGTTTTGATATGCCATGGGTGAGGTTTTAGGTGAAAATTTTGTGTTTTAGCCATCTATGGTATATGCATTATTATGATAAACATGAAAAATATATTGCATTACCTTTATTTTGCGTCTTTTAAATTATTTAGTAGGATCATTTCTATGTATTTGTTACGTGCAAATATACACAATCAAAAACATACATATACGGAAGCATAGATGCAGACTGACACATGTACGGGTAGCGATCAACCTAGGCTTTTTTTGGTTGTGTTTGTCAATGTGTAGCCATTTTGATGTATTTTTTAATATGTTCACTCTTTTCAACTCATCTACAATTTTCACCCGCCCTTGAAATTCAATTAAAAAAAAAAAAAAAAATGAGGCATATAACATTCCCTCCTTTTTTTTCTTTTTCTTTTTTACCACCTTCAAACTTGTCATGATGCTAATTTTTGGATCCTCGTCTAGCTACCACCTTCCTTTTTCTTGAATAACTGGTACCATAAGAACCTTCCTACTCCAAAATGATAATTGATAAAGTGAATTTCTTCTTTACCTAATTTTGAGCATTTGTGTCCAACGAAATGAACCACTTGGGTGTTGACTAGTTTGACCTTTGAGGCATCTTGATTTGTCTAGATTATACAAATCTTCAACTTTTGATCACAATCTTCACCACCCGCAAGTTGATTAATATCAATTTCACAATTTGGTTAGACTGGTTAGTAAGACATCTTGATTCATTTTGATTGTGGAAATCTTCAACATGAGATCACAATTTATGTTAACCATGAGTTGATCAAGGCAAGTATTCAATAGAACTGAGAATAGCATTAAAATCTCTAATACAAACCCAAGGTCCATGCACAAAGGACTTAATACGGTTTAACAACGCCCAAGAGTTCGGCTTTTGAGACGTTTCAAATCAACCATAAAAACCTGTTAAGAACCATTTAGACCCATCATCTTCAACAACCTTTGCCAAAATATGGTTATCCAAACCATTAATGACCCTAAGATTAACACCCTTCTTCCAAAGAAGAGCCAATCCACCACCCAAACCTGGCTTTTTCACAATGAACCGGTGAGGTAAATTTGTATCCTTACAAAGCTTTTTAAAATCTTCCTTAAACATTCAAATATCCATAAGAAAACACACTATAGGATCTTGTTCCCTCACTATCTTGTGAAGGCCACAAACTATCTAAGGGTTTCCAAACCCTTAGCAGTTCCAACTTAAAAATCTCGTTGGTCCCGACAAGGGTGGTCCACCACCCCCCTCAATCCATTATTTAGAGAAGTGCCATCCACAAATTGCTTGCTATGCTTTGGTGAGATAGTCTACAGAGTTTCCAGTCCTAATTGGTTTATAGACCGTTTCCCTTTTCTTTTAACAAGAGTGGAAACTCCAATTCCTAAGCAATGACTAAATTGCCCTCCCAATTTTAATGCTTCCTACGCATCACACCTACCCCACACAACATGTCTAGATTACCGAATTTGTGTTGCCCAGTTTCGTCTAGTCCTCTATTCATTAAAAAAAAGAGAAAAAAGAACAGAACATATCCAGACCAATGCAAAATGGTATTTGAACTAGTTTTGTTTTGTTGCCCAGTAGTTTTTATTTTATTTTATTTTATTTTTTTAACCACCCAGCAACATGTCCAATTTTTTTAGGAATATATATATATATATATATATATTTTGTAGGAAAATAAGGCTAAATAAACAAGTTTTGATTCAACAATACAAACCCTAAAAATTAGCAATGCCAAAAAGTAAATAGATAGAGTTAAAAAGATCTCACAAATTATAGAATCACACAAAATGCGTTGTCTTTAAAGGTTGATTCGAGCCACCTAGAGTAGAATTCGGTGTGAATGGATCTCTTCGCCGAACAACCCCCCAAGATTAGACCATAGTGATTTCTTCAAGTTGATCACACACTCAAGCAAGAAGAACTAAGAACAGCCTTAATTTGCCTTTTCTTAAAACTAAAAATTGATGCTGAAATTTTCAGTGGAGATGAGCAGAAAAATAGAGCAAAACAGAGGGGAAGAGGCGGCTGTGTAGCTGAACAAAAATTGAAGAGAATAATGAGGGGAATAGAGGGTTTTATAAGCCAACTAATGAGAGGACTTATGGGCTGCAACGGTCACTGTGCATGCCCAACGGGCAGCACATTAAATGCCCTCAACGGGCTGCTTGGTTAATGCCCAACGGGCTGAACTGAATTGGGCTAAAAGGGTGTTGAGGCTCATTTTTTTATGAAGCCCAGTAGGCCCAAGGCCCAGAGTTGCGGATGAACTGAAAGAAACAAAAAAAAAAAAAAAAAAAAAAAGAAGGCATATGAATGGTTCAAGGGTCCATGAGATGGGTCCAGAAGAAGCAAATGGGCTTGAATAGGCCCGGAAAGAGAAAAGAAACAAAATCCATGAAAAGGATGAGGGAAAAGAAAGAATGGGCCACAGCAGGCCCATTGCAATAAGAAAAAAGAGAGTAACAGGCAAATGGAGAACCCATGAGCCCAAAGGATAAAGTTTATAGAGAAAATTGGGCCAAGGAAGCCCAAAGTGAGTTAGCAAAAATCCATGTCTGAAACAAAACCAAAATGGGCCAGGGATGCCCACAAGAAAAACAAGGGACATTGGAGCCCGCAAGAAATGAAAAAGAAGCCCAGCAAGCATACTGGGCTACTGAGAAGGAAAATACACGGCAGGTTCGAAAGAGCCCAGCAGGATTGAGATGAGCAGCAGGAATAGCAAACCTGGCATGGCAGGAGGCGCAAAGCCACAAAGCGAAACGCCCAAACTAAAGGGAAGTCCACTACAGAGCTCAACCCTCCAAAGAAAGTGACAACACATGGGCGTTGGCCTGCCGGAAAAACAATCCACATCAGAAAATGCCAAAAAGCGCACGGCAGGATATGCGCACCCATTTTCAGACCTCGGCAAACGGATGAAACATCAATAAGGTAACGCGTGCGAACGACCCAGGCATCACCAGCCTATACCCAGCCATTATGGGAAAGGGTGACGTCATGGGTGAGGGCATGGTCTAGCGGTGGAGAGAGGAGCAGAAACCCATTTCGTGTTTCTTGCCCAGACTCTTTCGGTGAGCACAGTCCTGCTGGGATGACATGCTACCCAAAAGAGGCAAGGGCGGGTAAGAACCACTAGGTGCATGTCATGAGAGACCGAGAGAGAGAGGACACACTGGACGAAGTGGAGAAGGAACCTTCGTTGTCTGAAAGCCACAGGTCAATGGTGGTTATCAGAACCATTGGCTTGGTAAACGGTCGCCAAAAAGGCTACCATAACAGAATAGAGCCATAGAGAGGTTAGAACAGTAAAATCAGCCACGGCAGACCCTATATAAGGGACCCGTGGCTGTGTGCAAAAAACAACAAGGAGGAAGGGATCAAAAAACAGAGAGAAAAGAATTGAAAGAAAGAAAATAGAGAGAAAAGAATCGGAAGAAAGAAAAACAGAGAGAAGGAAATTCTAAGAAAGAAAAAACAGAGTGTTTATGGCAGGCATGCACCTAAATGGGTTAACCCCCCCCCCCCCCCCCTCTCTCCCTCAATAGCCTTGTCCTCAAAAGGCAATACAAAATTTATACCTGGGCATATACCATTTGGGGCTATCCTCTCAAAGCAATTAATTTCACCAAGTGAATTTACTTGCGTTGAGGGAGTAGTTTTCCCTTCCGTGGTTGGAATCCTGCGGCAATACTAAATATGGCAAACTCATTATTTTACTCTACTAATTTCGCTCTACTACTTTGTTTAAGCGTTTTTCTTTAAAAGCAAGGCCTTTAAGTCATTTATCTTGTTCGTTGTGGAAGAAACAGTGAATGCATTTTTCTTTACGTTTTCTATTTTATGTCTGCCTGCCATAACCTGTTGACAATGACTCTGCCTGCTGTGAGTTCTTAAGTAGACTTTGAGTTCTTAAATAGACTTTGGCAGACGCGGCAAAGATTGTGCACAAGCCGGGCCAAGGTGTGCTCCAATTGGGCCGGTCCCAACTCCTCACCCAGAAACAACCCGGGCCTAGTGCGGCAGGAGCTTGCCCAATACCCCAAGCCAGGCCCACCCCCTTACAAAGGGAAAAGAAAGGAAAAAGGGTATAGCCCAAGACAGATAGAGACAAGCCTAAATCCAACCCAAGCTCAACTCTAACCCTTAGCCCATTATCTTTCAAGCTATCACTTAAGTTGTGCTATGGTTTATAAACACACACGAAAACTCATCTCTAACCAATGTGGGACACAAGCACATTTAAGTGTTTGAAACACACATACTCCAACATATATTAGATTAAATTCTTTATAATAATAAAGCAAAATAATATAATTTTATATGTATGATGTGTAAAATTTTATATTATTTAATGCGTATAAATAAATTATTTCTTATATATTATGTAATAAAAGTATAAGAGTAAATTTATATAAATTACATTTTTTATCTTCTCACATTTCTTTTCAACCAATGAACCAAACAAAATAATTTTACATTCCTCTCATTTTTTTCACCCCTCCAACCAAACACAAAAAGGAAAACTAAATATTTTCTATCCTCCACCAATTTTATATCCTCCTACTTTTTTACCCTTCCAATTAAACAGACCCTTGCTTTATCAAAATGCGGTCTTAGCAAAAAAGAAGTTAAGACTTAGGAGTTATTGCAGTTAACGTCCAACCAAGAAGCCCAAATTGGCCACTTCTTAAGTCTTAACCATTCTTCCTAAAAAGAAAAAATTAAAATACGTCATGGCCTACGCAAAAACAAAATACGTCATGGCCAACCCTTCTTTTTTTTTTAAGAAAAAATTAAAATACGTCATGGCCTACGCAAAAACAAAATACGTCATGGCCAACCCTTCTTTTTTTTTTTTTTTTGATAGGAGGGCCTGCCCTTCGAGAGAGGAATACGAACGTCATGGCATGCGTAAGTAGGCCATGCATACACATACTAGCCGAACAATTCTACTTCAATGTCAATTATAGTCAAACTCCCTATAAAAATAAAATTAAAATACACACTACAGCAAATCTATGAAAACTTATATATAAGACTACACCAAGAAAAGAACCATTATGTTTTTTGATAAAACATAATTTGCAACGCTGTTAGTCTGTTACACTTTTACAGACTAGCCTTCAATTTTTCACAACAAATGATGGAAACAAACATGACTCCTGGGACAAAGAGGTAATTTGCTCTTCAAACATTAATGTTTTTAGTTGACACATAAAGCTGAGATCTATTGAGATATCCTTAATATGCACCTTTTTTTTTTTTTTTTTTTAATTTAAATTTTTTTTTTTAATTTCAATCTTCCCCCTAGGATTGCAGTTGTAACAGGAGCCAATAAAGGGATCGGATATGGGATATGTAAACAATTAGCTTCAAATGGAGTCAAGGTGGTATTAACTGCTCGAGATGTGAAGAGGGGCAATGAAGCTGTTGATAAACTCAAGACTGCTGGATACTCTGATGTGGTCTTCCATCAACTAGATGTGACGGACCCAGTTAGCATTTCCTCTTTGGTTGATTTCATCAAAACCCAATTTGCGAAGCTTGACATATTGGTGATGCAACTTATACATATTCTGAGAGATTCCAAGTATTTATTTTGATAGAGAAGATTGTTTTTTTTTTTTTTTTTTCCTTCATATGTTACAGTGAATCTATGGAATTTTTAATAGAATCATTGAATTTTGAATTTAACAAAGAAACTTAAGCATTGGTTGAGCTCATACATTTAAAAAAAATATATATAATTTTGACTAGTAGAAGAGAATAAATCCAAATAGTCCAGTGAGGATGAGAATAGCTATGCTAGGAACCTCTTACAGTCAGTTTATAGTGTTTAACAAAGATGAATCATATAGTCCTCTTTCTTTCTTTTACGACCTTTTTCTTCAGTAGATGAACATATATCACTTGTTTGGAAAAAGAAAAATATATACCATATATTAATCCAGGAAATCTTGCTCTGTTCCCCAGTTTCGATGGCTTTAAGATTGATATAACTTCAAAATTGTAGGTAAACAATGCAGGGATTAATGGAGCCATGGTCGATAAGGAATTATGGAACCTTGGTTTGGATGAAGTAAGTCTCTTAATGCTATGTAATCATTATTTGTGTCAATTAGAGAGCATCATCCTGAAGTTGTATATACTTTAGCAATAAACTTTTTCCCCTCCCCACTCCCTCAATTTTCACAAAATAAAAACAAAATAGAAATAAAATGTTTTAAACATGAGTGCAGCATCGCTTACCTCCATATGATTATACAGTTTATAGGTCCAAATGCCAAACCTTTGAAGGAACTTATAAAGCAGACTTATCAAACTACGGAGAATTGTTTGAGAACAAACTATTATGGGACCAAGCAAGTGAGCAAAGAACTTATTCCGCTTCTTCAATTATCCAATTCAGCAAGAATAGTAAACGTCTCCTCCGGTCTGGGGCAGCTAAAGGTAAATTATTATTAATCCAAAAGTAGTTAGGTCATAGATGCTACTAACGAAAAAGGTACAACTCACAATCACAGGGTTAATGAAATCACTTTGTGAAAATTCAAAAGTCACAACACTTGGAATTTTCTTGGTCATTTCTAACCACTAGTAAGTTGCTCATGCGATGCACGGATAATTTTGTAATATTTTATGTAAGATGGTTTTGAATAATATTGTATATATATTATAAAGAAAAAGTAAACTAAATTAGAGTAAAGAAACATATACGTTTTAAAGTATTAAAAATTAGTTTAGTAGCTTCATTGCATATTTGTACCCTTCTTAAGTTAAGATTAATTTTTTTTTTTTAAATCATGAAACCAAAAATAAATGCAAAAGAGTAACGGGACCATGAAAATCAACTAATTTGTGTTGTGTTCACATATTTCATACCATGAAATGAAAGTATGTCCAACTCTCTAACCGTCTTTCACTCATTGATAGTGCGACATTATGACATGGTTTGGACAAATGTGTATGCATGTGTTATATAGATGATTTAAAATTGAACCATGGTAGAATATGACTTTACATTTATATACCCAAAACAAAAACTATCTAACCAAATTATCCAAACCTAAATCATATTTAAGCCCCTAATTTTAAAAATAAAAAGGGAAAAAAAAACTGTACGGGTTTCGGTGTCTTGATGGTAGTGGGTGGCCTATATAACAAAGGCGGTGACCCCTTAGATTCCTCTCTCTCTCTCTTTCAAATGTTTTGTCAGTCTAAGGTTTTTTATTTTGGTAATATATAGTGATATATTGCGTTTTATATAACAATCCACAACATTTTTGTGTTTCTCTATCTTTCTTCAGGGCCTTATCTGGTTAGTTATTACTATTAGTCCTTAATTTATTTTTATTTTTATTTTTTGCTTTTTTTAAAATACTAAAACGGTGGGTGTGCTAAAAGACATGAAGAATGGAGAAAGGTGTGGTGTAAGTTAGTAAATTAATGAGACATTAATAAGCTAAAAGTAAAATAAGTTAATATGAACTTTTGGGTAACAGTAAAAAAACTTAATGAAAGAGGTAAAAGAAATGCTAAATGCAAAATTAGAGCGTTACTTGGCAAAACCTTATGCACTTCCGCATGAGATCTCTGCTTCATATATATAAATATTGATGATTATTCCTTTATAACTCCTAATCACTAATCAACATGAGTCTAAAAAAACTTTGTGATAGGACTTTATCATACTTACAAAATAAGTATAGATTATATATATATATATATATATATATTTAAAGGATATTGCTGTTGTGTTCATCCTTATAAGAATTTAAGCATAGATTTTTTTTATCTTTATTTAAATAATTTTAAAAAAAGGATATTGCTATTGTGTTCATCCTGTTCATCCTTATAAGAATTTAAGCACATATTAAATTTTCATTATTTTTGACAATTTTTCTTTGATTCCTTTATAATTTATATATTTTGTTGGTTTAAATGAATTTTTTCATAAGCTTTCAAAGGATGAACTTTAGATAAGATGTTCAACTTTTATACGCCAACTTCGCCAAGCATTGACTGTAAATTTTGTACATGGAACAAATCAAGATAAGAAATTAAGAATATGGTCCATTTTGGTTGGCTTGATTTGTCTAGACATCAATTTTCTCTCTTGCCAAAAGTCCAACTTTTAGGCGGAAGTTTCCTTGATTATTACTTGTATACAAAATTCCAAGATCATTAAATTGGAATAGGTCCCTTACTGACCTAACCAATTGGAATAGGATAAAATTTCTTCCCATCCACACTAAACGTTGCGTACACTCCAAATTTTTTCTGCATCTCATAATGATACGTTGTGGAAAGGTGTCATCCAAGTCCAACATGATTAAGAGTTGTAGTTGAGACTATGGCCCAAAAGCTTTACTATTCAATGCTTTGCGAGAAAAATTAAACACTCATTTAATGTAATAGGAGACTATGGAATTTAACACTGTATACACTGGGGTTTGTTCTTGATGTTGTGAAATTGCTGTAGGTACTAAAAACTCTAGTTTGATTAGTTGACAAGTCATGTTCTTTAAGCGTGAAAAGTCTACAATGGAAAACTTTTATGTTCCTATAATAAATGTTTTGGAGAGAAAATTGTTAGCCCCCTCATCCCATTGAGACCCCCTTATTTATACAAAGGAAAAATGGTCCAATATTCCTGAGTGTGACTTAGTTACATAGAATTTTTGTGCAATTGTGCCTACATTTCTTTTAAAAATTTAATTATAATTTTAAACTCTAATTTGTGATTTTTATATGATTTTTGTGGTTTGATTTTGATTTAGTAAAGACATATTAGCTAAAAGAAATGAAGATAGAGCTATTAAAGAAACCTATACTTTCAGATTAGCAATTATCGATGGCCAATGCTGCATTGTCATTTGTGGTTATGGAATGAATAAGCGGTAGGTTGTTTGGGCGACTAATTGAGGCAAAACAATTAACCATATTAAAAGGGATTAGCAACTTTTTCTTTCTCCTTTACCATTTGTGGTATGTATATGCCTTTTTCACATATGCTCAAGTGAAGTACCCATTAGGATTTCCCTTAATTATGATAAACATATTAAATTGTTTTAAAGGAAGTTCTATATTTATTGAATGAGATATATATATATATATATATGTGTGTGTGTGTGTGTGTGTGTGTGTGTGTGTGTGTGTGTCGAGGGTCATGTAGCTGAATTGACACCTCCTCATACACAAAGTGTCTAGGGTTTAAGGGAGAAAATGTTCAAATTATGAGAGTCAAGGAGAAAAAGGTTCAAGTTGCGGGGATAGCATAGATACTATAATTATTTCTAAAAAAAAAAAGAAAAAGAAAAAGATATATATATATATATATATATGTATATGTATATATTGTTTTCCTTGAGCTAAAGAAGTTGCGATGGATGTGTGGAGTGGATGGTATTTTTTTTTTTTAGTCCTTGAGTATTTTGGGTTGTTTCAAATGAGTAATGGCTCCTCTTAGGCTCCTAAAATTTTTGGTTTGTTGATTTTGCTATCTATAACTTGATTCTTCTTTACCTAATAAAATTTGGAATTTTTTGTAAGTACATTTTTTCTTCAAGAAAATGAATAGAAATCTACCTTCATGCTCATGTTAATGTTCATATTTGTAAACCTAAATCATATTTAAGCCCCTAATTTTAAAAAGAAAAAGGAAAAAAAAAAAAAAAAAACCATAGGAGTTTCGGTGTCTTGATGGTAGTGGATGGCCTATATAACAAAGGCGGTGACCCCTTAGATTCCTCTTTCTCTCTCTTTTGTGCTTTGACAATGAACTAGACATGCAATGAACATTTGGTGCTAGAATTGATTGACCGTATATGATGAGCTTATATATTCAATTGTGTGTTTGTATGTCAGTTTATTTCAAATGAAAATGCAAGGAAGAAGTTAGAAGATGTAGATGGTCTCACAGAAGAGAAAGTGGACGAGGTGGTTGAAGGGTTCTTAGAAGATGTGAAGGAGAATTCCATAGAAGTCAAAGGCTGGCCTATCAATTTTTCAGCTTATTTTGTCTCCAAGGCAGCTCTGAATGCTTACACAAGGGTTCTAGCTAAGAAGAATCCCAATATTGCTATTAACTCAGTTAATCCTGGCTATACGAAAACGGATTTGAACGACAACACTGGGGTTGTCACCATTGCAGAAGCTGCAAAAGGTCCTGTGATGCTTGCTTTGATGCCTGAAGGTGGTCCTTCCGGCCTCTTCTTTGATCAAACAGAAGTGTCAACCTTTTGACTCGAAAATATTATGCAATAGCAACAATTAATCAATACAATATGTTACGTTTGTGTAATAATGTGTGCGTGGCAGGCAGACAAAGATCAATAATGCTAAAAATGTTGCTCTTCTTTTTTATTTCCTTTTTTGGTGGTTACATGTATGTAAGTTACAATCTATGTACTTTCTTTTGAACTTGTTCTCAATAAAATAAAATTCTCACAAAACATGAATATTCCCGTGGAGTTTGTCTTTGTAGGAGGCAAAAATTTGTCAAGCCAATTATAAAATGCCACATCAAAAATTTAGTGATAAATTCCAAATTAATATGTTATTAAATTAATTAAGTCAAATAATGACATATGTCATCCAAATTGACATCACATTGGCATATTAAAATTTACCATTTGTCGTTGGACCCACAAGATAAAGATAAATTTCCTATTCAATATTGATGGATAATTATCTTTATTAAAATAAATAAAATAAAATAAAGATAAATTTTCTATTCAAAATTGATGGATAATTATCTTTATTTAAAATAAATAAACAAAATAGAGATAATTATTTATCTTTATTGATTATTATCTTTATCAAAATAGATAAATAGAGATAATTATCCCTAAGCAAAATTTGGGCCAAATAAAAGTCTACTACATCTTTTCAAGCATAACAATTCAAAGTGAAGTTTATCCTCTGGAACCACTATAAATAGAGGACATCCCCTCTCATTTTAAGGGACCAAGTTTTGAAGAAACCAAAACTCTGGAGAAATTCTACCTCAAGAATGAACAAAGAACATTCAAAGGAATTTACTTGAATCATTCTTTCAAGACTTGAAATTCTATTGGATTTAAGCTCAAGAGCCTCCATAAACTTCAAAAGTTCTAAATCATTGAAGTTCAACGGAGCAAGCCTCTAAAGCACCGAAGAATTTCAACCAAGAATCTTCGAAGAACTTGTAGAACATTCGAAGGACTTGAAGAACAGCAAATCTCTAACAAGCTCAAAGCCAGAGATTCATTGTGAAGATTGTTCGATCCATCTTCCAACTAAAGTGAAGAAGATTTTGTGTTCAAGTCAAAATAGAAGATAGAATTAGATGAGCATTTTTTGTAAAAGAGTTGAAATAGAGATTGTACTCACTATTTGATTAATACAAAAATATATTTGTGGAGCACATTTTTCAATTTGTTTGATTTTCTATTGTAACGTCCCAGTAAGTCAAAAAGAAAGAAAAATAAAGATCTCCTATAGTTTGATTTGCCAAAAAGGAAAAATCTACAGGTACCCTTGTGATGTATTTCTCATGCTTTGGACCCTTTTGGGTTTGGGGTGTGACAATTATGGTATCAAAGCTTAGGTTATGATTCTGTAGACTTTGAAGATAGGAATTGATTTTGATCTAAGTCAGAGCATTAGGAGTTTGATGAATCCTTTATTCTTTTATTTTGTTTCAGCTTCCACCTGCTGCTTGTCTATGCTAACCTTCTATGTTCCCTTGCAATTACCTACTTTGTTTCTTGGGTATGGACATAAGTACCTTTGTACACTATCCCTCCTAAAAAGAAAGCACATAAAGTAAGGCATGTAGATGAGGTTGTAGCTCTAGAGCATGCCTTAGACGATGCTAAGAGCATGAGAGATTTGTCACTCCTGAAGGTGGTGAGATTGATGAGGTGGTAGACAGGATCTATACTAGGATTGCTAGATCGGTCCAGGGTGGTGAGTGTAGGTAGGAGGGTTGTTCTTTTGGGGAGTTCCATAAGCACACACACACACACACACACACAAATATCCTCAAACTTTTATGGGGAGCCTAACCCAATTGCAGCAAAGAATTGGAGATAGGAGACATTCCTATTGTGTGGGAATTTTCAGATGTTTTTCCTGATGATTGACTTGGGCTGCCCCCGGATCGTGAGGTTGAGTTCTCTATTGACCTACTTCCTAGTACTGCACCTATTTCTTAGGCACCATATAGAATGGCACCCACAAAGTTGAAGGAACTTAGAGAGCAATTGGAAGAATTGCTAAATAAGGGGTTTATTCGCCCTTGTGCCTCGCCTAGGGGAGATCCAATTTTATTTGTTAAGAAAAAGGATGGATCTATGAGGTTGTGTATTGATTACCATGAGCTAAATAGAGTTACCATTAAGAATAAATATCATTTGCCTTGTATTGATGACCTATTTGATCAGTTGCAAGGAGCACAAGTCTTTTCTAAGATTGATCTTCGTTCTGGTTACCACTAGTTGAAGATTAAGGGTGAGGATATACCAAAGACGGCCTTTCGAACTAGATATGGTCATTATGAATTTTTGGTGATGCCCTTTGGATTAACTAATGCCCTTGCTGCTTTTATGGATTTGATGAATAGGGTATTTCATGAGTACTTGGATCGATTTATCATTGTGTTCATTGATGATATTTTGATTTATTCTAAAAGTCAAGAAGAACATGAAGAACATTTAAGGATTGTTTTATAGATTCTAAGAGAAAGGAAGTTATATGCTAAATTGAAGAAGTGTGAATTTTGGTTGAATCAAGTAGTGTTCTTGGGTCATGTGATATCTAAGGATGGAATTACAATGGATCCTAATAAGATAGAAGCGGTGGTTAATTGGGTTAGGCCTACAAATGTGAGTGAGGTTAGAAGTTTCTTGGGCCTTGCTAGTTACTATAGAAGATTTGTAGAGGGATTTTCTGGCATTGCAGCTCCTTTGTCACAGTTAACTCGAAAGAATGTTAAATTCGAGTGGAAGGAAGAATGTGAGAAAAGCTTCCAAGAGCGAAAGTAGGGATTGGTCACAACTCCAGTATTAACAATCCCTTCAGGTATGGGGGGTTTTGTCAGTTATAGTGATGCTTCTCATAAGGGACTTGGTTGTGTGTTGAAGCAAAATGGGAAGGTTGTGGCTTATGCCTTTCGTCAGTTGAAAAATTATGAGAAAAATTACCCCACTCACGACTGTAGTTGTTTTTACTTTGAAAATTTGGAGACATTATTTGTATGGGGAAAGATGAGAGATTTTCACTGATCATAAAAGTTTAAAGTATTGCTTTACCCAAGAGGAGTTAAGTATGAGGCAACGCAGATGGTTGGAACTGGTTAAAGATTATGATTGCTCTATTAACTATCATCCTGGTAAGGCTAATGTTGTAGCTGATGCTCTTAGTAGAAAGCCTTTAAGTTTTTCATTCGCTTTGCTAACCACTTGAAAGGAAATTATTCATGATCTTGAAAGGAAGGAGATTGAGGTTGTCATGGGCCATTCTGAGGCCTACCTGGCTAGTTTGAGTGTTCAACCAACTTTGGTAGAAAGAATTAAATTGTCATAGGCCGATGACCCACATTTAAAGAAAACCATGGATGAGGTGCATAATGGAAAGAAATATAAATTTTCTATCTCTGACCCACATTTAAATGTATATTTTTTTATTCATGATCTAATAAATATCTTGAATGTTGTTTATTAGAAAAAATCAAGAAAGAATTCTGAAAATAGGAAGAAAACTTCAAGCAAACATAGATGCGGGACAAAGGCACTTGCTGTTAGGGTTGATGAGGAGGTGCGTGTTTTTCATTTTCTTAAACCTTAGTATATTACATGTTGTGATTAATTAAGTATATCTATCTAACACTTGAATGTTAATTAATCAGACAAATAATAATGACAGTCAAGTTCCTGAATTGGTAAAAATCTTCAAAGACATTCATTTCAATCCAAATACAAATATGTGGATACACCATGAGGATGAAGCGACATATGTATGTGTATCATTCCATCCCTATCATGTTTGTAAAGCTATAACATATGTAGTATTAATGTTGTGATTATTTGTTTCTTTCTCTCTTTCAAATGATAGGAAAATATTCTCAAAGTGCAAGAGGATCATTGTCAAGATCCTAATGCAATTCCCTTTACACAAGAGGAGATCTCAAACTTGGTTTTTAGGAAGAAGTCTAGTATTGTAAAAGGACTTGGCATGAGACCTTTCTCTTTTCTAGTAACCACCGCCTCGTCTAATTCCTCAGTGGAGTATATCCAACGGCTAGAAAATGAGATAATTGAGCTCAAAGAAGCAAGAGTTAGGGACCAAGAGGAGCGAGTTAGGGACCAAGAGGCACGAGCTAAGCAAGAAGAGGTCCAAAAAAATATTCTTAACTTTTTGAGGAGCAAGGGTTATGATGACGCTCTTACCTATGTGGGTGGTTCAACTTCAAGTTAAAACACTTTTTGGCTAGTATTTTATTTTAGCAATTGACCCACACTACATGGTGTGACTACTTTTTTTGATGCATTATTTGAAACTAATTGTATTATATTACGCTTAAAAATCTATATTTGCTTTCTACAACTTATACATTAGGAGTTGTGATTTTAATTCATTGGTGTGGCTACTCTTAATGCATTGTTAGAAATGTTTCTTATTATAACATAGTTAATGTTTTTACTTTACGATTTTAATGTAGTATTGTTTTTATATTTGTGCAAATTTCTTATTAGTGGCTTTTAGGGGATTTACTTTTGGCATTACTTGAAGACATATGAGGACATCTTCCATTAGTTCTAATTATATTATGCTACACTTTTTGTATTGTTATAAAACATTTTGAGTTATTGTATATGTTGCAAACAATTATTGTATGGAAGGAGATTGAATTGGATACTTGTTTTATTTTTTACTTGTGGAATGTATGGATCTTTTATTATAAATGTGTTGTTGAAATAAATATGTTATTCAAATGTGAGGTTTTAATTATGTAATGACAAGTTACAGGTTAATATCAAAGCCATGAAAAAAATAAAAACAAAAAATAAGTTTTAGCGGCGAATTTTTTTGTCACAAATGTAGCTACAAAAAATTGTTTAAGTGACGAAATATTTCGTCGCTAAATGTAGCAAAATTTTGTAAGAAATGGTTTTAGTGACGAAAATTTTCGTCGCTATATGTGCCTAGATTTTCTTAAAAATAGTTTCAGTGACAAAATTTTTCGTCACTATATGTAGCCAAATATAGTTTTAGTGACAAAATTATTCATCACTAAATATGATTTAATAAACTAAGGTGTTTTTAGTGACAAAATATTTTCGTCACTGAATAGTGTTTTTGGAAAGGAAAACATTTAGCGACGAAACATTTTCGTCGCTAAAAGTTTTTTTTTTTTTTTTAACAAATCAGACTTTTAGTGATGAAATTTTTCATCGCCAGGACTTTTAGTGACAGGGTTTCAGGGACGAAATGAGTTTCGTCACTAAAAGTCCGATTTCGGCACTAAAGGTTCTTAGTGACGAAAAACTGGATTTTTAGTGACGAATTTTTTCGTCACTAAAAATACATTTTGTCATAGTGTGCTTTGAGATTTGGGAGTAGACTTTGTGTGCCAAATGATCCATTGATTAAAAAGGAGATTCTAGAGGAGGCTCACTATTCTCCATATACAATACATCCAAGTAGTACAAAGATGTACCATGATCTTCTTGAAAACTTTTGGTGGAATAATATGAAGAGAGAGATTGCTCACTTTGTAGAGCAATGCTTGACTTGTCTGCAGGTTAAGGTGTTGCACCAACGACCCTTAAGTTTGTCGCAACCACTTCCTATTCCCTAATGGAAGTGGGAGAAAATTACTAAGGATTTTGTTTCAGGATTGCTGAGATCTCCAAAGGGTCATGATGCTATTTGGGAGATTGTTGATAGAATGACAAAATCAGCTCATTTTCTCCCTATTCGGATGAACTACTCCCTTGATCAGTTAGCTTAGCTCTATGTTGATGAGATAGTGAGACTTCATGGAGTACTTGCTTCTATTGTTTCAGATAGAGATCCAAGGTTCACTTCTCATTTTTGGGATGGTGTGCAAAAGGCGTTGGGTACTAGATTGGATTTTAGCAGAGCTTTCCACCCTCAAAAAGATGGACAGTTTGAAAGGACTATTCAAACTTTAGAAGATATGTTGAGAGCACGTGTTTTGGATTTTAAAGGGAGTTGGGCTAGTCACTTACCTTTGTGGAGTTTGCTTACAATAATAATTACCATTCAAGTATTAAAGCAGCACCTTATGAGGCTTTGTATGGGAAAAAGTGTAGACCCCCAATTTGTTGGGATGATGTTAGAGAACGAAAAATCTTGGGGCCAGAGATTATTCAGAGGACTTGTGAAAAGGTAAATATGATTCGTGATCCACTACGAGCAGCCCAAAGTAGACAAAAGAGTTGTTATGACATTAAAAGGAAAGCTTTGGAACTTGAAATTGGAGATCAAGTTTTCTTATGG
Source organism: Quercus aquifolioides (assembly GCA_019022515.1). Classification (NCBI taxonomy): domain Eukaryota; kingdom Viridiplantae; phylum Streptophyta; class Magnoliopsida; order Fagales; family Fagaceae; genus Quercus; species Quercus aquifolioides. The sequence goes on from CM032331.1 coordinate 4,441,519, forward strand.
GTTGCACCTATGAAAGGAGTAATGAGATTTGGCAAAAGGGTAAGTTAAGCCCTAGGTATGTAGGGCATTTTGAGGTCTTGGAGAGAGTGGGCAAAGTTGCATATAGAATTGCCCTACCACCGGCCTTGTTAGGAATTCATAATGTTTTCCATGAGTATATGTTAAGGAAATACATTCCTAACCCTTCGCATGTTTTGAGATATGAGCCTCTTTAGATTAGAGATGATTTTCATATGAAGAAGTTCCGATAGAGATTTTGGATCGTAAGGAGCAAGTGTTACGCAATAGAACAACATCTTGTGATAGGCCACAAACGAATTGACCCCTTGTGATGAATAAATTAATTAATTAGCCAAGTTCAATTAATTAATTAAATTAACATGCAAACGCGTGGCAGCACAAACAAATCACCAATAAACTAATTATGCAGCGAAAAATAAATAACACGGTGATTTGTTTACGAATGGGGATTACCTAACGGTAAAAACCCCACCGTGTGATTTTCAGGTCACCAGTCCCGAAACTCCACTATTATCACAACAAGCGGTTACAAGTAAAGGAATCTCAAGTACCTTACCAACCTACAATTGAACCCTTACTTCAATACCCAATTGGACTTGTTCTATAGTGACAGTTCCTCCTTTTGATGCACGGCTCCCAAGTACGTGACTAACCAATTTGACGCACGAATCCCAGTACGCGACTTCAATCGCCAACTATAAAGAATGGTTGGCTGCAAAGTTCTTCAGTTCATCCACATGATGAAGATCAAGAAGATGCTTGGTCACAAAATCCAAAGGTGCACATACATAGCAACTTCTTCAGAAGAGATGAACTAGGGCAGAACTTTGTCTCCGGTCACAATTTGCTTCAACAGAGTTTTCTCAATGCTTGTGCAACTTGTGAACTTTTTGACAGCCCTTAAAACAATCCTTTTATATGTCTAGGGTTAGTAGAAAAGAAGGCCCAAAGACACATTCACGGATCCCAAGAAATCAGATCAGAAATTCTGATTTTATAAACCTCGACAGATAGAAGCTGTCGAGCAGGTGTCGAGCTTACGGGCTTGAGTAGCTCTCTAAACCTCGACACATACTAGCTATCGAGCTTTAATGAACTTGCACTTCTTCAGCTTGTTTCTTGGACAGACTTGATGACTTCAACACTTGATCTTGAAACCTTGTTTCTTGAAGTATTAAAAACACCTAGAACTACCCATTTACAAGTAAAGTGCGTTTTGTCAAAGGATTAGCCAATTACATCAAAGAATGACATATGTTCCTAATAAGTGAAACACATATGTCCTAACATCTTGGATAAAGGTGCTTTGGAAGAATCATTCGGTGAAAGAGACATCTTGGGAGCATGAGGACGCTATGTTGTCAAGGTACCCAAACCTTTTTTAGGATCAAGGTACATAAAATTTCGAGGACGAAATTTTTTATAAGAGGGGAAGAATGTAACGTCCCAGTAAGTCAAAAAGAAAGAAAAATAAAGATCTCCTATAGTTTGATTTGCCAAAAAGGAAAAATTTACAGGTACCCATAGGATGTATTTCTCATGCTTTGATCCTTTTGGGTTTGAGGCGTGACATAACTAATTATTGCAAAGTAAAAAGGTAGTAATTGAGAGAGTAGTGAGAATCATCGTAGTTTATGACTTTGATCCAATTCCATCTGAATACACCTCAAAAAAAAAAAAAAAAAAAAAAATCCCATCTGAATAAGGCAAAAGAGGTTTGCTAAGGGGCATGTTATCTTTTTCTGTATAATATTTAAGATGGGCCCAAGCCCACTAGCCCATTTTTCAACAATAATTCAGACCCACGACCAAGTGGGCATACACACAGATATGTTGTCATATTCAATACCAAAAGTGAACCGTTCTGTTCAATGTTTTGTCAGTCTCAGGATTTTTATTTCGGTAATATATAGTGAAACAGTGCATTTTATATAACAATCTACAACATTTTTGTGTTTCGTTATCTTTCTTCAGGGCCTTATCTAGTTAGTTATTACTATTAGTTCTTAAATTTTTTTTTTTTTTTTTTTTGCTTTTTTTAAAAATACTAAAATGGTGGGTGTGCTAAAAGACATGAAGAATAGAGAAAGGTGTGGTGCAAGTTTAGTAAATTAATGAGACATTAATAAGCTAATAGTAAAATAAGTTAATATGAACTTTTGGATAACAGTAAAAACACTTAATGAAAGAGGTAAAAAAAAAAAAATGCTCATTGCAAAATTAGATTGCCACTTGGTAGTACCTCATGCACTCCCGCATATGGTCTCTGCTTTTATATTGTAAGGTTGAAATTTATCAACCATCTTGTTGGCTTTATTCCGTGCCAATTTGCTTGTAATTTAAGCACTTAGTAACCCTGTATTTAGATGGGATTATTGTAAGGATAGTGTGTGAGGAGATGTGAAAAAAAGCTCAAGTATGTGCAAGAAGGCAGAGTTTCACGGTTAGGACTCGCGGCTAACTCGAGGCTGCAAGCCGCCAAATGCTAGCACGTGAGATGCACACAGGGGAGCTGAAGGGTCACGCCAGCTGTCGCACTACAGGACAAAAGTCCCAGGATGGCCAGGCCGTTACGTCGCGACTTGGACAAGCCGCGAGGTCAAGCCGCCAATCAGCCCTGTTTGGCAAAAACTGACTCTTCGTATTCCAAACACTCACCACTATATATAGACCCTTATACCCACAAAATTGGGAGAGCTTCCAGAGAGAATTTTGTGAGAGAAAATCCTAGAGAACAACAAGATTGCCTCATCCCCAATCTTCATCTAAGAGACTCTACAAATTCCTCTACTCTCTTCCTCTCCATTGTCATACCCTTGAGAGGTCATCTACCAAATTCTTATCTCACCACACCCACATCTGTGAGAAGGTTCATTTGGTGCTAAGGGAAGCAGTTTGGAACGAACTAATATACATTGGTTGATGCTATGGTCAAGTAGCGGAATCCGGGAAGTTAAAGAAGAAATAGGTTCGGCGTAACCTCGTTGGAGAAAGAAGCTTAGAGGGCTTAGGTACTTGGGTAGATTAGGCTTGGAGGGTCTTCTGCTGTTCATGTATCCCAACTATATTTTTTAGTGGATTTTATCACCGCTTGGAGGGCGGCGGAGAGGTTTTACGCCGAGGACTTCGGTTTCCTCTTCGATAACACATCGTGTGTTGTCCGTGTGTTTGCATCTCTTTCCTTTATCTTTGCCTTATATTTACTGCTGTGGATGTGTTTATATTTGGCTTAGATTGTTTATCAATTCTGGTATAAGTTTAGTATCATTTTCCGCACATACATTGTTTGATATAAAGCTTGAATTGGTAATTTTGTAATTGGGGGTCTAAACGTTCAAGGGTGGTTCATACCCATATTGAACTTTCATATATATATATATATATATATATATATATTGATATGAAGTGTGAATTAGTTGCAGGACATGGCATGTTGAGATAATTAGGTTGGCCCAGGGTGCTCAGTATCCTCTAGCCCCCATGTTCTTGGGCCATGTTTATTCTCAACTGGATCAGCTTCATGGAGACGAAGTTAAAGGCGATTCTTGCTACATGATCACTTCATCCCTCCACTGTGCCATTCTTCAGGTATTCATGTGGGATCATTCTTCGGTTACTTTAGCAAAGTGTAGAAATTTGAGATTTGTGAAGGATAAGTTTCAAGGATCCCCTGATGTAATTAAAGGTCTGTGTGGTTGTTCGATTGATAGCCACCAATTATTTTTCGTTGGGCCAGTCTAAAAGGTGGTAGTCTTAATCTGGTTGAGCTTTTTGATCAGGCAAGGCACTTAAAATGGTGTTCTCCCCGAGAGTTCAGCCCCGGGTTTGCTTGTGACTTTGTGTTAGCCTCTTTCCTCACTTCTCCAGGGAATACATTTGATTTGTGCCATGGTGATGAAGGCAGCTTGGCCTACTTAGCATGTGTTAGTCCTTCCTGGCTTCCAGTGCCCTCTTCAAGTGGCCCCAGATATACACACTACTCAGCACACTGGGTACTCCAGCAATTTGGTTTCGATCAAGACATCCCTCCAGTATTCAAGGATGTAGTGCCTTCTCTTCCTTCGCTGGACCCATTCCTTAGGCTTCAAGCCTTCTCCTACTAGTCGTGGAGAAGTCCTTAGTTTGTAGTTCCCAACTCCCAGAGGGGAGTCTTTGCTTCTGATGGTTTTGCTGGCTATTGGAGACGAGTAAAGAAATCTTTTGTTGATTATGTTGGCCCTGGCAAGATTGAGAGAGTTCCTAATCCCGATATTCTTTCTGCTCCTACTGCTAATTAGTGCCTGTCCTTCCCACTACCAGTATCGTATCTGCTACCATAAGCAGCAAGACAGGGTTCGCGGAGTGGCATGCCTCTAAGGGTGGTTGGGTGTGTTATGCCCAGGATTTTCCAGAAACTTGGTCAGGATATGACTTCATTATTGGCACTTCTTTTGGTGTGCCCATCAAAAGAGGGGCAGTAGAGGCTATTGGTGCTGCCACTTCTGTTGGCAAAGGTAAAGAGAAGAGGATTAAGCAGGAAAAGGTTAAGCAATCTGAGCCTGAAGAGGATGTTGAGGGTACCGAGACTGGCCCTGAGACCAAGAAGAGAAAGACTTCAAAATCTTGGAAGCAGTTAGTAATTTTTGAGGAACCCAAGGGAGTAAGCTCTCCTACAGTGGGAAAGGAAGTTAGGCATCATCTAATTCCAAAGACTCGAGTTAAGACTAAGGTAAAGTCTTCTCTCTCTCAAGTTCCTGTGAGTTCTTCTGCCCAAGGTTCTTTGGGATCCTTTGATCTTGTACCCCAGTCTCCCCTAGGACCCTTTGGACGTACCTGTAGTAAACAAAAGACCATTAGAGACTTTGTAGAGAGAGAGAGAAGGGCAAGGCCTCTTTCCTTCTTCTCTCTTTTATTTTGCAGTAGCTTATTACTGTTGTTGCAATGTCTTTCTTTTTCTCTTTTAACTGATGAGTGACTATTTCTTCTTTGCAGTTCAAGCGCAAGTTAGACCCCAAGAAGGGCAAGAGTCAATTGTCTAGTGATGATGTGGTATGGCCTTCTTCATGCCACTCCCTATTTGTTCTCACCCCTTCTTGGTACTGTGTACTTATGGTTTTTTTTTTTTTTTTTTTTTTTGCAGGTGGAGGTACCTCCTCCCACAACTGGCAGGACTTTGGAGGAAGAAGTGGTTATTGCTTCTTCTGCTAGTTTCCCCGGCATGGAAGAAGAGGCCCCTAGTAGTGGTAAAACTGAGGAAACTGGGCAGCCAATGCAGGGTGTCCAGTCCACTCCGTCTGCTATTCCCCTAGCTACTCAGGATCTTGAAGCTTCTCAGCCCCCTGTTTCCCAAGATCCCCAGCCTGGGCAGACTTTCAGTCCCATTAGAACTGTGTCACCTGATCCTATGTTAAGCAAAAAACCCTTGGGGGGCGCGTCTCCATCTATACAAGCAGGTGAGCCCCCATTTTGGAGAACCTATCGTTTATACATGAGCTATCCATTTGTACTAAGCCACAATATCTGCTTATGGTGTAACTAGCTCGTTGCATGAGCAAATACCAGTGATCTTTCATTGGTACAAAAGGGTATAAGATTTCCATGTTCCTTTGATTAAGATAAACCTTTGATACGTCTTGTTCAAAGGTCAAAATCAATTAAAACTGGTATATTCTCTCAAACCTTTTGTTTGCTGTTTCGCTTGAAGTTGACTAACAATTCATGATTTGTTCTCTACTCTGCTTATTCTTGGGTTAGTGATATCCAAAGAGTTTTATGTCAAACCATTGATTCATATTTATTTAACATATTTTGCTGCATAGCTTTTGTGTATCTTCAAATTTTAGCTCTATCTTATTGTGGTTCTTCTACGATGGTTGGATTCCTTTTTGCATATCAAATATTTCTCAGAAATTAAGATTATAGGATTTCATTTGAATTATCACATCCACTTATGCTTTCATATTCTTTATTAATATTCAGCTGTGATATGCTTGTTACGGTGGCGCTTCCTTCATTAAAAATTTTGTAATACTGAAGTTGCTGTGTATGAGAAAGGAAGATTTTAGAAAAAAAAAATTCTACAAAACCAGATACTTTCAAGCCAAAATCGGAAGGTCATTGCAGCTCCTATTTTGATGAAATTTCCTAATGAAGAGAGTTTCTTGTTAATTGGTGACTGGTGTTGAAATTCCTTTCCACTTGCTCGGATGCTAAAGTTTAGTTGGCGGGATCTTTTCTTCTTTTTACTGTTGGTATCTTACTGTTATTAATATTTGTTGTATTCCAAGAATGGCGTGTTTTTGTTGTCTCGATAGCTGATAGCATTTGTCCTAGAGAGATTGTTGTAAACCCATATTCTATAGTGGAAGATTTTACTAGACTAGGTCCTGTGGTTTTCTCTTCTCACTGAAGGGTTTTCCACGTAAAAATTTGGTGTCTTAATTATCGATTGTTGCTGAATTTGATACTTATATTTGTTATTGTGCTTTGCTAATTTATCTGAAATATCCATTAAATTTGCACAAAGAAGAAAAAAGGAAATAATTATGTGTTGAATTAATTGGCTATCATTATCCATATGCAGTATAGGAAATATTTTTTTTTAAATGTCTTACTGCCTTCACTTCAATGTCACCCCTCCATGCCTCCATTTGAATTTTGAGTTACCATTTTGTTTGCATTTGAAATATAAACTTATAAAAGGATCATTAGAACTTTTGGCTGCCATGATGTAGGCAACCGAACAAGGACTCTTTGTGTTATCATCAGTGGCGACTTCAGGAATTTTTTTCAGAGTGTTCCTTAAGAAGCATAAATTACACAATCTAATAAAAAGAGATATTCATATATTGACAACAACAATAATAAAAAAACACGCAAATACATAAAGTTTACAATTGTCTTCTACGAGTTTTCATATTTTGAAATCGTCATATGATAGTCTCGTTATCAATGCTACAAGCTACATCTTGTTCAATATACACAACTAAGCAATCATTCGTCCACTGATCTCTCATTTGATTGCGCAGTTCATTTTTTATATATTTCATTGGTGAAAAACTTCTTTTTACTGTTACAGTAGCGACAGGATGGGTCAATACTAAATATAATCTATTGGTTAATTAAATTATTAATTATTGGTATTTAGTTACTTTATTAATTTTTTTTACTAATTACTAGCAGTCTAGCACACACCCTATTGTGCATTAGCACACCCTATATTCTTTTTAACGATGTGTTTGTGACTAATGTAAATAATTGTGATCAATTTTTGTGTTGAAAAAGAAGTAAGGAACCAACGTTAAAAATGGACCCACTAAAATATCAATCCAGCTGGATACATGGCCATCGTACGATCAAACTTCCATTCTTACGTGGCGCAATCAAACAACATCAGCACAATTAGTACCTTCTAGAGCCAGCAATTTGCCTCTCTCTCTCTGTGAATTCCACAGCGATAGCATCAATCAAAGCAAAGCAAAGAACTTTAACCCAACACTTTGTGGTATCTACGCTCTGTTCCAGAGCCAGAGCAACCTCGTCCTTCTCCACCCTCCTCTCTTCCTCAACACTACGACGCCGTTTACCCCTAGTTGGTGCTGCATTTTGCGTGCTCAGCTTTGGCCTCTCCAATCTCTGCCTCTCCTCCTCTCAAAACGGGTTGTGCTCAGTCTCTCCCTTTTGGGTATTTAGTTAATAATTATTTTGATTTAAAAATCTAGTTGGGGTTGGTTTTGTTTAGGATTGATGTTGGGTTTTTTTCTTGGGTTGCTCTGTTACAATATTTTATTTTTTTTAAGATTTTAGTTCAAAATTTGTTTGGCATAAAAATTTTGAGGAATTTTGAGGGTGTTCCTGATTTTACTAGAGGGTGTTCCTATTTTTTTTTTTAAGGGTAAACAAATAAAAAAATTTAAATTATTATATATAATTTTTTTTTTTTTTCAGGTCAGGGTGTTCCTGGGAACACCCTGGCCTCAACGTGGCGTCGCCACTGGTTATCATAATGCATGCTTCTTGGTGAAGAGTTTTGAAAAGGATCTATTGTTCACTCAAATGTGCGAAGGAAGGCGTTAACTAATTGCAAAGTACAAAGATAGTAATTGAGAAAATGTGAACCTAGAGTAATGGGAATCGTCGTTGTCTATGACTTTGTTCCATTTCCATCTAAATAAAGACATACTTTGCCTTCATTTCATTCCTTCTTTCTTTCTTTATCAGTCAAGGCAAAGAGGTTTGCTAAGGGGTGTTTTATTTTTTGGCTATATAACTTTTAAAACGGGCCAAAGCCCACCAGCCCATTCTACAACAATAACGCAGACTCACGACCAAGTGGGAATACACACAGATATGTTGTCATATTCAGTACCAAAAGTGAACCGTTCTGTTCCTAGGTAAAAGAAATCCAATCGGTTTTGGTCCTATACTCCTATCACAGTCTCACCTAGCTGTGTTCTGCTCCTAATTGCGATGGGAATTTGGTACTTTCCAAAGTGGACTCAAAGACCCAACAAAACTTTTTTAAGTCAGCAGCTGCCCTCTCATTTGGATTTGGTTGAGCCCAATTGTCCCTATCCCAAATTATTAGGTTCCTTCCATCCTTAACCCAACTCAACAAAAATTCCAAAGTTGGGCCAGAACTCTCCATCATGGTCTGGCACCCATCAAAGAGGAAAACAAACCAGAGAAACATTTCAAGGACTGCATAGAGAATTCGTCTATGCTGTTTTGAGGTAACAGTGAATAGATGTATTAGACAATTTTATTTAGATGATCAATTATCAATGCTAGCTTAATCTAATTCCCTCAATTTAAGGCAAACACCGATTACCTTAGCGTTGTCTTTCCTTATTCTTGTAGGTCCGAAATTCAGGCTTGATAGAGGATCAATCCGTTGAAGCTCTTGAATTGGATTTTACAAACAAGTTTATTGGAGGTGGTCCTTTAGATAGAGTTGTACATTGTTCTACCTTTGAAAAAGAGGACAAGGTTTTTTTTTTTTTCCTTTAAAATTTCTCGGGTCATGCAAAATGTTCCATGCAATGTACATATAATATTTAAGTTATTTCATATTTCCTACTTCTATAAACCTCTCTATCTTGTACAGAAGTGTATGGTTTTCCCTTTGAATTCTGGTTGAAGAGATTATATATTTTCCCCTGTTGGTTTAAAGCAGTGGCAAATATAATTTTGTCATATGCACTGCAGTAATTGATTTTCAGAACTTGTGAATCAGGTCCTGCACAAGTTACATGGATAGGCTTGACCATATCTTGTTTAGGTCCTATAAAATCTGCTGTCATTTGATATTTGTTGAAGTCTGCAATTGTGTAAAAAAAACGGATGCAATTCATCAGGTCCGGCTCCTCTTCAGTTATTATTTCTCCCATTATCTCCAGTTTTAAAACGGATGCTATTCATCTGGCAAGACCGAGTCTAAGGATCATTCATATTTCACAAAGACTCTATTTTGTTCAATGGCAGCTAATTACCCACCAACAACACATTCGCTGCTCTCCTTGAGTCCTTCCATCATCTCCTTCCCACTAAAATCCTTTAACATTGCTCTCTATCTCTTTCAGATTTTTGCTACAGCTTCAACATCACCCTTGCATTATTTCTCTAAGATAGGCGACCAACCTATTGGAGAGAACACTCACATCGTGTATTCTTCCGAAAGGGAGAAATTTGGTGTAGATGTGCCTTGCTCTTCCGAGCAGGCCTGACTTGGTATTTTTTTCGCAAAACTTCTGCCCACTTTGCATTGGTGGATTGATCCATCCTCCAACAGAGCTTAGCAGCTAGGGACACATTCCTTCCTTTAGCATCATGGACTCCAAGGCCACCCCTTGTTTTTGGCTTTGTGATTTTTTTCCAACTCACCATATGCATCTTTTTAACCTCATCATTAGACCCCCACAAAAAATTCCGATTAATTTTGTCAATGCTATTAAGAACTCTTTGAGGAAGAATGCATCCTTGCATAACATATGCTGAGGTGGCAGAAATGACTGCTTGAGATAAAACAACCCGCCCAGCTATAGAAAGAAGTTTAGATTTCCAACCTTGGAGTTTATTTTGAACCCATTCAATGACAACGTTGAAATCTTGGGAGGTTGCACCCAGGTGTTTGAGGGGAAACCCCAAATATTTCCCTAGGTTAGGAGTTGAGCTGAATCCAAGCACTTCACTAAGCTCATTACTCTGATCTAAATCAACATTGGGGGAGAAAAACACTTTAGATTTCCTTAGGTTGACCTTCAAGCCCGAGAGCTCACAGAAGGAGTCTAAGGTTTCTCTAATATTCGTACAATTTTTCAAATTAGCCTTGGCAAAAAGCACAAGATCATTAGCAAAGAACAAATACGAGAAAGCTGGTTCGTTTCTTGAGGCTTTCACAAGTCCCACAACTTTCCGCACACTTTCCATTTATAAGGAACCCCAAAACCTCCATACACATAATGAACAAGTAGGGGGATAAAGGATCGCCTTGCCTAATACCCCTCGAAGGCAGGAAAGGGTCCAATTTACCATCATTGAAGAGAACTGAAATAGATGAGCTAGAGACACAGCTCATAATCAAATCTATAAGGCAAGAAGGAAGCCGGTAGAGATTAAGAACATCCCTTAAGAAGTGCCACTCCAACCTATCATAAGCTTTTTCCAAGTCAATTTTAATAGCCATATAGCCAGTCCTCCCCTTCTTGAGACTCATGGAGTGAATAATCTCCTAGGTAATGATCATGTTATCCAATCCCATTCTTCCCATAACAAAAGCTGTTTGGAGGGGGAAATAAGCTTAGGGAGCAGCAGTCTTAGTCGATTAACTATAATCTTCATAACTACTTTGTAGACCGTATTGCAAAGACTAATCGGCCTAAAAGAGTTCAAGCAATCCGCCCTAGGACATTTCGGGATGAGGGTGATTAAAATTTCATTAAGGTGCGAGGGGATGGTAGAGTCCTTAAAGGCATTCCTCACTTCTTCGAACACCAAACTACCCGTTGTGCTATAGAAAGATTGAAAAAACCCTGCATGGAGACCATCAGGCCCCGGGGCTTTAAGGGGTTTGAGACACCATAGGCCTTCCTTAACTTCTGACATAGACACCCCCACGGTTAACCCATCTGCATCCTCCTCATTCAAAAAGCAAGGCCAGGATGGGATATTCCAAATGCTTCTTTGCATGCTCTCAGCACTTGTAGAGAAGAGATCATAAAACCCTTTCCGAATCAAGCTAGCCACCTCCCCTTCATCATGCACCCAGTTACCCTGATTATCCTTTAAACAAGGGATTTTGTTCCTCTTTCTTCTGATCCAGGCAGATGAGTGAAAAAACTTGGTGTTTCTATCACCTTGAATGAGCTAATTAAGCCTGGATTTAACTGACCAAAACTCCTCCTCTTGTTGGAGAATCCCCAGGTACTCCTTCCTTAACACTTCCTCAAGGTTCAGGAGATAAACACTAGGACCATTAGCAAGGCTAGCTTGGATACCTCTAAGTCTTGCCTCCATCCGATTCTTCCTATGGAAAATGTTGCCAAAGACATTTTTATTCCAGACTATCACATCCTTGGTAAAACTCTCAATGTTACCCTTTAGAGCCCCATCTTCCTCCCAAGAATCACTAATAACCTTTGGAACCAGGGAATGAGACATCCAAACAGGTTGAAAGCAGAAAGGTCAGGAGAGGTTTGAAGGGGGGGGGGTATCAAGGTTGAGAAGAACAGGGCAATGATCCGAATGAGTGCAGACCAGATGATGAACAGTAGCTTCAGGATACAAATCCCTCCAATCAATATTGGCAAACCCTTTATCAAGCCTTTCCTGGATGAAGTGTCCCTCCTCCCTCTTATTTACCCAGGTAAACTTTGGCCCATGAAAACCCAGATCCACCATCCCACACAAATTAAGATAGTCTTTAAACATCTGAACACATCTAGGATTGAGGAGATTACCACCCAGTTTATCATTACAAAGAGAGTAACTCATTGAAGTCTCCCATTATCAGCCAAGGAAGATGATGAAGAAGGGCAATAGTAGATAAATTTTTCCACAACAATTTCCTTTCCTCTAATCTAGGGCTAGCATAAATAGAAGAAAGAACCCAGGAAAGGTTTGAGGAGCATACCTTAACTTCAACGTGGATTTCTTGCTCTGGTTTTGCAAGCTGAGTAACCTCCACTTCGTCCGAGTTCCATAAGACCCAAATGCCACCTAAATAACCAATTGTATCTGCGTGCAGAGCTCTGTCAAAAGAAAGCCTATTAGTAATCTCTTTTGCTCTTTCCCCTCCCACTCTAGTCTCAGTGACAATCACAATAGAGGGAGAGTGAGTATTAATCAAATTCATCAAAACCGTATGAAAATGAGGGTTTAAAGCCCCTCTACAATTCCAGAGAATAATCTTCATTGGACTAAATAATGGGGAAAGCTTACCACAATCAGGCTGAGTTTAAGCCTCCGCACTGCTCAACAATCTCCATCCCACTTCCCTCAACAGCTTCCTGGGCCAATCTACCCCCTTCGCGAAGGTCGTCACATGTTCTAAAATCCCCAGATTCTTCTCCCTCGAGCACAGTAACAGACTGAACCTCAACATTGATGGGTCTATCAGGATCAAGGCCTTTAAAACTACGTTTCCCCAGCACCTCATCGCCATCGTTCTGGGTATCCATATTCTCCTTCCCACGCCTTCTTCCTTCAGACCCAATTCGCTCAAGCTTTGCGCCAGCAAAAGCGGCGATAGGGCTCTCCAATTGAAGACTTTCGCTTTTGCTACCGACGGTCTGTCTGAGGGGAATATCCACCAGGGGTTTTCCCACTCCATCCAAGCCGGATTCGACAATGGTAGAAACCCCATTCTTCTACTCTTCGGTGTTAAGGGGAATATGAGATGCCACGCCTTCATTTCTTCCAAGTCAAACCATCCCCAAGTCATGCTTGGGCTTGCTCTTACTTGTGCCATTAGACTTGGAGAGAGAACCATGATTTTCCCTTTTCAGAGGATTGCCCATTCCTGACTTGGCTTTACTTCCATGAGCATTTGCCTGGACCTTTGTTGCACTAGCAGTGTGCGTTTGGCGGCTCTGTGAGGACAGTCTTTCAATCTCAGTCCACTTAGGTTGGTCAAGAGCAGTTGAGGCCTTATCTGAGCTTTTTGAACTAAACAAAAAATTTGAGGGAGGAGTTTACTTCTGGAGAAAGTTTAACGAGGGTGCCTGGGGTAAGGCAATTTCAAACAGGATGGGACCTATCTCAACCCCACTACTTGAGGTTTGTTTTGGGTTGCCAATATTTCCCTTACTCCTTAAAGCATCCACGGGTCCACGGGCCCCTCTAGGATTAGTTGAAGTCACATGAGAAACAGGACCTTCGGATTGGTGGACAATCCCATACGCAGGGCCCACATCAACTTTTGTAATAGGATTACGCAAGGCACTGCCTTTCTGCACTACTTTCTTCCTTCTAACAAGTACCCAAGGGCTACTCATCCTTCGGGTTCACGTTACTAGTTCCCACCTCTTAGGAGTTGTTACTAGCCATCACGTCAACTTCCTCTTCCCCAAACTTGCTATCCTACTCCGGCGTGGAGGTAGAAAGATTTGCCTTAACTGAATAGGGACACCCTTCTTTCCGGTGTCCTACGCGACCACAAGAGAAACATAACGTATTAACGCCCTCATATTGAATTTCCTGAATCATACCTTTAAGCAGAATGCTCCTGATGAGAGGTTTATTTAGGTCCACTTGCACACAGATTCGCGCATACCTCCCTCTGGCCTCCGTTGTTGTGTGAGAGTCAACTCGAAGCACAGGACCAATGGCACTACCGATTTCTTTTAGAACCCCCGGGTCATAGAACTCAAATGGGAGCTCCAGCAATCTCAACCATACCGTGACTAGATTGCAAGTAGCGTTGGACGGCCTGAAATTGGGCTCCCACGCTCTAATGGTGAGAAAGTGCCCACCCACAAACCACAGCCCCCCTCTGATCACGTTATTGTAATCTTCAACGAGGCCAAACCGGATGAGAAAGAAATCTTTGCCTAAATCTACACAGTCCAGCCTACCTACCGGTTTCCAAAGGTTCCTTACCTTAGCGTGGAGGAAGTGAAAACCCACCGTCCGTGATTGTAATTTTCTTTTTCTTGAATAAATAAACTCCTTCTAGTGTAACTAGTAACTGTTAGGGAAAAATCCTAATCCCCTCTGTGTCTATGTGTGAATTAAAATTAATTATTACTAAGCAATAGCAATATTATGGGAAAAAAAAAAATTTTCCAACAAGTACCACGTAAATACAATCACACAAGAACACCAAATCTTGTGTGGAAAACCCTCAAGTGTAAAGGAAAAAACCACAGGACAGCTCCGAAAAATATCCACTATGAAATAGAGATTACAACTATCAAGTTTATGCTAAACTTGAGTTCACGATAAATTGGATATACAACAAATAAATCTCAAAGAGTAAATACAATCTCACCACAAAGCTAGTAACAAAATCTTCCTCTGAATACTCCAACTCTCTATGGTTGTAGCACTCAAAAACTCCATGAGAACTCTGTGAGAGTGCCTTTTTTTCTTCAGCACTATGGCCCAAGGATCCTGGACCGTGTAAGATGTTCTTGATGGACTGGGATCGATTCTCCGCAGCTAAAGGGCTGTTTTAAGAATCGATTGGTGCACAGAACAAACTTCCTACAATACAAACAACTAACAAAAAAGAATATTCGTATTGAATGACATTTTAACAGTAAAGGAAATGCATAATAAGTGAAATATAATGTAAGAACAAGTTAGGGATCCTCTAATTAGTGAGGTGTATTTCATTAATTTCCCTTAGTTGTGATTATAATGCTCACTAAGACGTGGTGCAAGGTTCAACTGAGTTCAAAAGTTACAGACTTTGATAGCCATTCAAGTTTCAAAGACTTGCAAAGTTTGAACTTGTTGAATCCGAGTGTGTACTGTAGTGGCTGTCTCTGGGATACCGGGAACAAGTTCCTCTGTTTTCTCTTAAGTTTACAGAGTCTCTTCTACAATTTTTATGAGACTTCAGAAAAGCAATTGTGAATGCCTTAAAAATGATCTAATCGTAAACGAATTCTCTATCCTTTCTCTGAATTCGGATGCCCTGTAGCATGGATCCCTCCCTCCTTTTATAGCACAGCTTCGGGCTCCCGAGGTACTAACGATTTCTCCCTTTTGCCCCTTAAAGTCTGTGCCGTGCCTGGTTGCTTCAGGATCATGTCGTTTCCTTTTCTTCATAGTCTCTTTCTTTTTGTTGCGACCAGATGAAAGTCCCTCAGCTAGCTTTCTATTTCCAGATTTTTCTGTTGGCTGACCTGAGCCCTTTTGGCTTTTGCTCCAGCTTTTCCAGTTGTACTCTTCCTTGTCTCTTTCTCCAAATGGTTGGAACCAAGCTCCTGCGTTTTGCTTTGTACTTCCACTGCGTGTCTGGGGCATAAGGTCCGCGTGCCTTTTGTCTCTTTTCTCTCTTCAAATCTGCTTCAATTTCACTTCGCGCGTCCAGGGATCCCCTGCCAACTGAGGAGGCTTCTGGGATCCCGACCCAGTTCTTCCTTCTGGGCTTTCTCTGGTTCGCTGGTTCTGCCTGATTTGGGCCTTTTCTCTGGATCCCAGCCCTCTGGGCCTTTTCCCCTTTCTTTCTTTCTTCTCTCTTTTCTTTATTGTGAGAGCCCACCCTTTATTATTTATTTTTGTGTGAAATGGGCCCAATGTCTTTTTGGGCCTATTTGTGGCTATTTAATTTTTGAACCTCAACAAACTCCACCAATTTATCTTCCTTGTGTGTAACTTGAGCAAAAAAAATATCTCCTTTTTCTTTTTCACTCTCTCACACTCTCACTATGTTTCTCTCTATCTCTTCACACGGACTGCACCTCAAATGGCTGAATATCTCTTTGTGTTTTTGCTCACTCTATGGAACTCACACTCTCTGCTTCAGCCCTTACTTGGTGTGTTTCTCTCTATCTCTTCACACGGACTACACCTCAAATGGCTAAATATCCCTTTGTGTTTTTGCTCACTCTATGGAACTCACACTCTATGCTTTAGCCCTTACTCAGTGTGTTTCTCTCTCAATCACACTCAGGGCCGATTGGCATTTCTTTTCTTTTCCTTCTTTTCTCCTCAGCGTGTCTCACACACTTGCTCAGCTTTGCATTAAACCAAAAGCTGACTTCGGAAGCTTGAGGAAGCAAGCTCATTAATGAGCTTTGACAAGGCATGTGGGTTGGACCCACACGGTGCTTTGCACCCAACAGTAACAACCATTTAAATCCAATAAATATTTTCTGGGAAAGCTGAAATAATCCAAAACTGCAAAAAGATAATAATGTTGTACCAAGATGAAAGGAGGCTGTCTTTAGGTGGTTTGGATATACCATGGATGAGGTTTTCGGTGAAAATTTTGTGTTTTAGCCATTTTTATTATTTGCATTACCTTTATTTTGCGTCTTTTAAATTATTTAATAGGATCATTTCTATGTATTTGTTACGTGCAAATATACACAATCATAAACATACGTGTGCGGAAGTATAGATGCAGACAGACACATGTATGGGTAGCTATCAACCTATGGTCTTTTATTTTGGTTGTGTCAATGTGTAGCTATTTTGATGTATTTTTTATTATATGTTCACCCTTTTCAACTCAACTACATTTTTTTCCGGCCCTTCAAATTCAAGTTTTATTTTAAATTAGTCGCAGACCCACACGATGCGTGGAAATTAATAATTATTTTATAATTATAATATAATGTATAATTTGTTGAAAATAAATTGTTCTCCCTAAAAATTAAACAATTTCTATTCTATTCAATTAGGTCTACTCCGATCTCATTTGGTCCAATTTGGTCTACTCAGTTAATTTCGGTCACCTTTGGACTAATTGGGCCTTAAATCTTTTGTAGGTTGCCTTTTCAAGTTTAGCTCAAAAATTATTTTTTTTCCCTTAATTTTTGTGTTGAAAAACATGAAATTTTATTATATTTGGGCTAAATTCTTTAGTTTTGAGTTAAAAATACAAACAAAATAGACATTAGAAATTAGAAATATGAGCACTAAAAATGCAATAAAAATGATAAATATTCCAAATTCCTATTTGGTCCATGTTGGTTCTATTCGGTCCACTATGATCATGTACAGTCCATTTTGTCCTATTCGATCCACTTTGGTTCTATTTGGTCTAATTTGGTCCTATTTGGTCCACATTGATTCTATTTTTTCCACTTCAATTTTATTCGGTCAACATTGGTCCTATCGGTCCATTATGTCCACTTCAGTACTATTCAGGTCATTTGGTCTACATTGTTCCTATTCAGCCCACTTTGTTCCTATTTGCTCCTATTTGGTCCATTATGTCCACTTGGTCCTAATCTGTCCATTCGTTCTTATTTGGTCATATTCAATCCATTCTAGCCACTTCAATCTCATCCAGTCAACATTGGTCCTATTTAGTCCACTTTGATCCAATTTGGTCATATTCGGTCCTATTTGTTCCTATTCAGTCCATTATGTCCACTTTGGCCCTAATCTATCCATTTGTTCTTAGTCAGTCTAATTTGGTCCACCTTGTTCCCATTTAGTCCTATTCTATCCACTTGGTCCACTTCATTCCATTTGGTCCAATTCGATCTATTTGTGTCCACTTTGGTCGATTTGGACCACTTCGATCCATTTTGGCCCTCTTTGGTCCATTTAATGTATATGGTATCCTCTTAACTTCTATGGTAATTGCAATTTTTTTCTTTTCATCTTAAAATTCATTTTTTGGTTTTTGATTTCATGGCCAAGTTAACCGAGTTAAGTGTTCTTGTTGTTTTTAACCTTTCCTTTTCAGGTTTAAAAGTACCTACCCTAAATTATCATAATGATCAGTTACTTGTAATCTAATTCGTTAATCTCTTCTTTTTTAAGTTTCTTGATTTTATATTGCCCTACATTGAACTGCATTTTCACTTTTTTTTTTCACATCAAAATGTTGAAATTTGAAGTTGCTCACTTTTTCAACTTTCTAATGGCCCCAAATTTTTTTTTTTTTGAAAACAAATCAAATTATCATTTATAAAGGCAAATGAGCCAATTCAGAATACAAAGCCTCAATAGTAGGAAGAGGAGAGTCCTCTAACCAAAATACATCAGATGAGATGTGTCTAGCATAACGGGCCAAACCATGAGCCACTGAATTAGCATCTCGGTGAACACTACAAACTAAGAACCAACGTAGTCGAGTTAGGAGAGTCTATTAGGTATCTCTTCATAACTTCCCTCTATAATCTTTTTGACAAATTGCATTTAAAAAATAAATGGCTTGGACTTTCTGTGCAACTTCTGCAGAAAGCACACAAATTATCATAATGATTAGTTTGCTCTAGAAACTAGAGAATTAGACCTATGTGGCTTCTAGAGATAGCTTTTTTACTTTCAATACACTTGAACTTGCAAATTGCAACAGCATTATACATTTATACTACTCTGTAACCACACCCATAAGATATTAAATTTTTTTCCATCCTCCACAGAAGATCATATAAACTGTCTTGTTAACTCTCTAAAGGTAGTGGAGTTTCCTCCATCCCCAACAGCATTTTTGAGTTAGTTTTAGTATCCAAAATTGAATCCCATGGAGTTTACACTCAAAACCTACATAGAGATAGGGCTTTAAATAACTTGGCTATTTATGAATAAGTCAGACTCAGTTCAAAAAGAACCCATATATTTCTGTTATTGATTATGCAGAAACTAGAAAAAATGAATACTTGAGCTAGTTTGTCATCTGCACATTTATACGTGGTCTTTTGTCGGTTCACATTGCTTTCCTCCGAAACTTAGTGTAACTCTAAGTAATATTACACCACCCAATAACTTGTTATAAAATTCATATTTTGAAAATCCTACCATTGAATCACATGTTCTATATGTTCTTAACATTCATGTCAATTTTCATGTTAGTTGGACGTTATTTACTATTTGATCCATAAACTCATCTTTTATGCATTATTTTAAACTACAAAAACTTGAATTTAAACAATTGATTGATGACATGGCTATTAATCTTTGATCACTAAGCATAAAGAATGTATGAAGATAATGTAAACTAACGGTGGTTTTGTCAAAATTCACATCCAATTAAAAAATATTAAGTGGTATAACATTACTTAAAGTTACATCGTGTGTAACTTTAAATAATGTTACACCACCTAATGACTTATTATTAAATTCATATTTTAAGAATCCTACCATTGAATTACATTTTCTATATGTGCTTAACATGCATGCCAATTTTCATGCCAATCGGATATTATTTATCATGTGATCCATAAACTCATCTTTTATGAATTATTTTAAACTACAAAAACTTGAATTTAAACAATTGATTGATAATATGACTCTTGGTTTTTTATCACCGTGAAATTTTGTAAGCATAGAGAGTATATGAATATAATTTAATCCAACGGTAGATTTGTTAAAATTCTCATTTAATAATAAGTTATTAAGTGGTGTAATATCGCTAAGAGTTACACTAAGTGTAACTTGAACCTAACTATATATATATATATATGATAAGAATAAAATTGAAAATATGAACACTCACTGATGGAAAGGCGTATAGTGATGTTCCAGACAAACCTGCCAGTCCTGAATCCATTGACACATGACAACAGTAGGGAGTCTACAGCTCCAAGCTGACGAGGTCAACTTGGGGCGAAGATGAAAAGCTGACACCACTAAGCTGAAGGGGACGCACAAGACTAATGGTTCTGGCTTGACCTTAACTTGGTCTCCACACATGCGTGTATAAGGAAATATCTTGTGCCCTACGCTCAAAATCTTAACAGCATAATCCTTATGGGTAAGGAGACAACGCTCAGAATCTTGAGTGACGGGGTCATGCATCGTCATAAACCCCTTGCCATCCCTGTGCTTTGGAAGTGACGACTTCTTAGGAAGCTTTTCTCCAAGAGCGACATACGCCTTTTTCGACGAATGGTCGTCCTTCTCGTCACCTTTCCTCTTAGTCGCCCCTTTACTGACGACCTTAGAGGCTGACAAGGACTCCCCCACCTTAGTTTTCTTCTCTTCCTCTTTCTTATGAGCAGCAGCTGCCCTCACCCTCTATTTGGCTGCCTCCATTTCTACAAAGACAAATGACGAGTATTTGCATAAGTGACGACCTAAAAGAAAATGAGTACAAAGACGACGGGAGAAATTAAGGGATACTTATGTCAACAGGAATAGGCGTTTAGCTTACGAGCTACCAGTATCGGCTCTGGACCTCCACAGTAAAGGTGTAAAGTGTCGAGTGTAATAAGATCCCAACAGTTTCGCTCCTCCAATAGGATCTCTGTTACCCAACGGATGAAGGCTTCTTACTCCTCTGTGATACGTGGACGAATGCCAGTTGAATATAGGGGAAGTAGACTATGTTAGAAGTTTGAAACAAACAAACAAAGGAAAAGAATAGACGGGATTGACCTGAATCCTTGACAAAAGCCCAAGTATTGTCAAAATAACCATGGGGCATCGTCTCCTATTCTTCCTAACGACACACCCAGTTTGTCCCTTTTACAAAGAAATACCTGCCCTTCCAATTCCTATTTGAGTCAAGCATATTAGATACCAGCTTCAACCCCTTCTTCCTCGCCGCAAAGTGGTGTATCCCTTGAGACGAGACTATATATTGGGGTCGATAGCACCAAAAGAACTCGTCAATGGTTAACTGACGGTTCTCGCCACTTAGACGACCCCACAAAATCTCAGCCCTGATGAATATCCTCCAAGTGTTGGGAGCAATTTGGCTGACGGACAAACCCAAAAAATTAGCCAACTGATGGTGAAGCGCTGTCAACGGCAGCCTCAATCCTACCGCAAACATGGCATCATACATGCCAACGTCTGTGGTCTTCCCCGAGTAGCATTTCTCAAACTTCCCAAAGAGACGGATTGGGATGTTGTCCGGAATCTAGTAATGGTCTCGTAAGGTTTTGAAGACTTTGTCCAACATCGTTGGCAAAAAGTCATTGACAGTCCATATCTTGGGGAGGATGAAAGGACGGTCATCTGCGGGGGCTCCCGAGGTGTTATCTAAAGCCTCCTCGTCACCATCATTATTATCCCTGTGACTCTCTCTCTCTTCCCCTTCATCTTCCTCATCACTCATCACTCCCTTATCTTCTCCTTTATAACTTTCCACTTCCTCGTCAGAAGATTGGGCTAATGTTTCCCTCTCTGACGACCAGGAGAAGCCCTTCTCGAGCTCGTGACTTGATGGGAAGACCTCGTCGTAGCCCACTCCATCGCGGACTGACGACTGTTCACTCGTCGCTTCTCTAGACATCTAACTACCTACAAGCGACGGAGGTATTATAAGAACCAAAGTTGTCGGCCTTTCTAAAAAATATATATATTTTCACAATCAAAAGAAGAGGATAAAAGTAAAAAACAGGAGGTAATAAGAGCAAGGGTGACTTACCAAGTAAAACTGACGGACTCTTGAAAGATGACATCTTAGCCAAAGCAAGGTGACGTGGGCAAAGTTCTCAAAGTGACGGGTTCGCTCTAATAATCAACAGCAGTTAAATAGAGGAAAATGAGGGGGCAGGCGAGGTATATATAAGGGAGGACATGCACAGAAGATGAAGCAATACCCTCGTCCAAACACAGAGCCAATTGAGTTGCACCACGTGTCCAAGCATTAAATAAAGGCTGCTTGAGGAATCGCCCATAAATGATTTTCCCTCTCTCCTGAGCAAAAGAAAATTAATAAATAAAGTTCAACTCCATAACCCGTCAGCTTAAGCAGACAAAGCTATGGAGTAGGGGGCAGCTGATAAGGATAAAATTATAAATATGAACACTCACTGATGGAAAGGCGTAGAGTGACGTTTCAAACAAACCTGTCAATCCTAAATCCATTGACACATGACAACAGTAGGGAGTCTACAGCTCCAAGCTGACAGGGCCAACTTGGGGCGAAGATGAAAAGCTGACGCCACTAAGCTGAAGGGGACGCACAAAATTGACGATTCTGACTTGACCTTAACTTGGTCTCCACGCATGTGTGTATAAGGAAATATCTTGTGCCCCACGCTTAGTATTTATCAAAGAAGAATCCTGCAAGGAAAGGATTCCGTAAAATACGCTCAGGAGGGCTCCTATAAGGAAAAGACTTCTAAAACTAAGGAAGAGACATTAACCCTCTACTACTATAAAAACCCCAAAACCCTCACTAATCAAAGTCTGCATAATTCACCCTAGTTCTGGCACTCTAGAGTTGTGAGAAGTTCTAACTTGACCTTCGGAGGGTATTTGGCCGGCACCACACTGGTGCTCTCTGTTAGGTCTTTTCTTTTTGTTGTGCATGTATTGTTTCAAGCACGTGAAGACTGTGTGACTTACTGTTGATTTTTCGGCATCATCATATATATATATTACTTATTAATATAATATGTTTGCAAAAGTGTATTATTTTTTTATTTATTTGATTTGATTTAGTTTAATTATTATATATATAGTATTATATATTTTACTTAAACAAATATTATGTTTTTTTTTCCCAATTACATGTTTTTAAATAAATATAAATAAGTTAAGGAAAAATAAGTTATAACAATGGCACGTTTATAATTGTTACCTAATTTATATTTTTTTTCTAGAACTGCATAGATAACCGAGATAAAATGTCGAGATAAATGGTAATGGAAAAGGTTTCTCACAAAATTAGTTTGAAGAGCAACCCTTCAAACTCTTCTTATATCTTTTTATTGCATATTAATTTTGAAAATCTAACTGTTAGATTGCATGTTCTTATTATATTCTCCATGGGAAACGGTTTCTTACCAAACTAGTTTGGAAAGAAACTCTTCAAACTCTTTTTTTTTTTTTTCTTTTTTTAATACTGAATGTGAATTTTGAAAATCTAACCATTTTTTACTAAATTAGTTTGAAGAAAAATCCTTCAAACTCCTCCTATATCTTTTATTAGATGTGAATTTTGAAATTTAACTATTGAATTGCATGTTTTTATCATATTCTCCATGCTGGCCAAAATGGCCAAATACCACTTTTTTTTTGAAATTTTTAGCAAAAAATCACTGTTTCAGAAATAAATAGCAAAGTACCACTTTTTCTAGAACTCGAGTTCCTCATCAACTTTGCCACCGTGGCACTATTGAGCTGGAATTTGTGCGATTAAAAAAAAATTATGTGGTACTCGAGCTTAGTAAATTCCATGCAACACAATACTCGAGTATACCAGACTTGGGTACGTTTTATAAATAAAATGCAGAAAAAAAAAATTTACACAGTACTCAAGTTTCCCAAACTCGAGTACCGTGTAAATTTTTTTGTTTTTTTTGTTTTTGTTTTTTTTTTTTTTGTTTGGGGATAATGAACAAATAAACATAAAGGTAAAAATAAGTGACTTTTTTATGTTTTTATTTATTTAAACAGAAGCATTGTAAAATATAGAGATTTTAATTTCAAAATATGAATTTAATTTCTACATTAATTAAAATTGTTCATTGTTTTCTCATAAAAATTGTTCACTGTTTTCTGTATAAACTATTTCTATGATTTTGCATAAAATTATTTTATGTTCAACATTATTTAAGAAATTGTTCACTCTCTTTTCTGCATAAATTATTTTCTGTTTACTGTTTAAAAAATTGTTCATTGTTTTCTCATAAAACACCTAGTGAAATCGTGTTTTCTAAATTTAAATGCCAAATCTGAATGCTTTTTCATGTTTGAATTTCACAATAATCGAATATATTTTTCTGTATTGATAAAATCTGTTTCTACATTAATAAAATTTGCTCTCTGCACATCATATTTACTGTATATTCAAATCTACTTACTGCATTCATAAAATCTATTTTTTGCATTAATTAAAACTGTTCACTTTTTTCTCATAAAAATTGTTCATTATTTTCTGCATAAACTATTTCTAGCATTCTGCATAAAATTATTTTCTGTTCAGCATTATTTAAAAAATTGTTCACTCTCTTTTATGTGTATATTATTTTCTGTTCACTATTTAAAAAATTGTTCGTTGTTTTCTCATAAAACACCTAGTGAAATCGTGTTTTCTAAATTTAAAAGCCAAATCTGAATGCTTTTTCATGTTTAAATTTCACAATAATCGAATTTGTTTTTCAGCATTGATAAAATCTGTTTCTATGTTAATAAAATTTGCTCTCTACACATCATGTTTACTATATATTCGAAGCTGCTTGCCGCATTCATAAAATCTGTTTTTTGCATTAATTAAAATTGTTCACTATTTTCTGCATAAACTGTTTTTAGCATTGGCGCAGTTATTGCACTTAAATGGTTTTTGTGTTTTTTTAAATATGTAACCATATGAATAATGGATAAACTCCATGAAAGAAAAATGAATGATTCATATAAATCACCTAACGGTAAATGCCTTGAAAAATTCGAATTTGTAAAAAAAGTTCGAATTAGTTGAATGTAGAACTGTTCATTAAGTAAAACTGTTTTCTGCATTAAGTAAAACTGGTGACTATTTTCTCATGAAAATTGTTCACTATTTTCTGCATAAACTATTTCTAATATTCTGCATAAAATTATTTTCTGTTCAGTATTATTTAAAAAATTGTTCACTCTCTTTTCTGTGTAAATTATTCTCTGTTCACTATTTAAAAAATTGTTCACTGTTTTCTCATTAACACCTAGTGAAATCGTGTTTTATAAATTTAAAAGTCAAATCTGAATACTTTTTCATGTTTAAATTTCACAATAATCGAATTTGTTTTTCTGCATTGATAAAATGTGTTTCTACGTTAATAAAATTTGCTCTCTACACATCATGTTTACTGTATATTCGAAGCTGCTTACCGCATTCATAAAATCTGTTTTTTGCATTAATTAAAACTGTTCACTGTTTTCTCATAAAAATTGTTCACTGTTTTCTGCATAAACTGTTTTTAGCATTGGCGCAGTTATTGCACTTAAATGGTTTTTTTGTTTTTTTTTTTAAATATGTAACCATATGAATAATGGACAAACTCCATGAAAGAAAAATGAATGATTCGTATAAATCACCTAATGGTAAATTCCTTGAAAAATTTGAATTTGTAAAAAAGTTCGAATTAGTTGAATGTAGAAATTCGAGAAAAATCGATGGAAAATCAATGAACGTACCAAATCGTGAAGGTGTACATAAGATGTACAGATAGTCTAGACTTGTTGAGAAATTTGATTTCGTTGAAAGTACAAAATAATGAAAATTCAATGGAAAAGTATGTAAGTTAGATGTATAGATCGTATGAATTTGTTTAAAAATTTGAATTCGTTGAATGTACAAAACTGTGAAAACTCAAGGAAAAATTGTGTACAGTAGATGTACAGATAGTACGAATTTGTTGAAAAATTCAAATTCGTTGAGTGTGTAAAATCATGAAAATTCAAATGAAAATTGAAGAACATACCAAATTGAGTAAACTTATTGGAAATCTCGTACGTGTATATTGGCATATTAAGGAAATCTCTCTTCTTTCCAACCCATTTCCCTCCATAGTTTCATAAACTCAAGTTCCAGAAAAAGTGGTATTTCCTTATATAGTTCCGAAACAGTGTTTTTTTGCTACAAATTTCTGAAAATGGTGGTATTTGGCCATTTTCGCCTGCGGTCTCTTGTATTTCTCTTTAATTGCTCCGCTTTTTTATTATAAAACAAATAATTTGCTATTAAAGTAGAATTGGTTTAGAAACTTACGGTAGTAGATTGTCTGTCTTTATTTTTATTGATCTGGATATATTGTGTGGAGCCTTTTAAAGTGGAATTGGTTTGAAACTTTGAATGGTTAGTTGCTAAAATTTTATAAAATCAGTTTATTATAGTGTGAATTGTAGCGCTGACCTGTGTACATAGTATGTATTTTGTCTATATTTGGCTCTTTTTGTTTGTACAATTATTTGTTTATTTGTGATTTGTCTTTACCTATGGAAAATGAGTTAGTACAAATTCAATATTGATGATTTCTGTCATTTAAAAGAAGGTCGTTTCCTCTTTTAATAGATAAATTGTATTTTAATATATTAAGAAATAATTATTTTGTATTTTTTATTTGTTGATAGTTTCTTAATACTAAATAGATGATACACATTTTTTGTTTATATTTTAATCCCCTCAATCAAACTTCTATCTCCGTCTCTGAATCCAAAATGGCCGAAACACATCGGAATGACCTAAAATTATTCCCGGGGTGGAACATGGGGTGTTACTACCAAAACAAAATGGTAATATAATAGCTATTTCTAAGGTTCTACTATTTTTAAGCTTAGTGTCTGTTTACAGCTTATTTAGCTGTTTGCTAAACTTTTTGTTGAAAGTGTGCTAAATTATATTTGTACTTTGAAAAAATTTGAAAAGGTGAAAAACAATGCAGGAAAAAATGAGGTTTTAAAAAGCTGTACACAAAAACTAAAAGCTAAAAGCTGAAATTGATGCCAAATAGACTCTTATCTCCCTAAAGGTTTTATTTTTTTGCATAATTTTTTTCTTCTTTCTTAGATAGTTGTAATAAATAAAAGAGAGAAAAAAATGTTCTAGAATTAAATAATTTAGCAAGCAATAACTATGCAATAATACCATATTTTTATTAGAATCCAACAACTCCTCAGCTATAGTGTGTGTATGTATATTTTGCTAGCACATAGAGTATTAGAAGTGAATTTAACCCAACGAAAGATTTGTTAAAATTCACATCCAACAAAGAAATATTGCGTGATGTAAAATAACTTAGAGTTACACAAAGTGTAACTAGGACCCAAATCCACATGTATATCATACTCTCAAATCTAACGTCGTCTCCATCTAAATAGTCTCCCCTCGATCTAGCTACCTAAAGCTCGAGCTAATGAACTCACATTCTTGTATATTTTTTTTAAACACATCTATTTTTCCTACATCACCAAACAAAAAACATGAATCTATTATTTCTCACATTACTTTGGATTCCGACTATCTTTCTTGTACTCATTCTCGTCCTCTCTTTGTCATTGATTTTGAAACAAAGGAAAGTCAAGAAAGCAGCCAACCTTCCCCCAGACCCTCCAAAGCTTCCCATCATTGGCAACCTCCATCAAATTGGAAACGCCAGCCACCATTCCCTGTGGAATCTCTCTAAACAATACATACCTACCATGCTCCTACAATTAGTATTTGTTCATTGTATCATGATACAAGATTGTGTCCACAAATATGAGATTATAGTTTTATTGAACGAGATGAAATTCGAAGAGCTTACATTAAATTTGGCCCCGCCCCCACATTTAAATCCTAGCTCCATCCTAGTCTCTTATCTCTTCATCTTGACTAATTAGTAGCTTTGAAACTACTATACATTGGGTATGATATTGTCACATGAATTGTCCTCACGACACAACATTTAATTTGTTAGATATCAGTTATTTTCACGTCAACAAACCATAAATTAATCATCAAACGATAAGAAATAATAATCTAGAGGTATGGACTGGAACGTGTGGAGGATATTGAAAGAGAGCAAAAATGAAAAACCTAGAGAAATATTCTGAGTGTTGAATGTAAGATAGACTCGATGGAGGAGTAAAGCAAAGAAAATTTTGTTTGCTATATGGTTTCCTTAATCTTTCTGATGAGTGGATGACTTGGACTTTTGGGATTCCTTCTTAGAAGATTGGAGGTTCCCTCCGAAATTGCTATTTGTTAATTTGATTTAAAAAAAAAAAGAATCTTATTGTGTTAGCCAGTGTTCTTAAAAAGTTCAAGCATATGGAAAAACATTGCAATTGAATCTATGGTTACTCCTCCTACTCCTGCAGGGGGACTTTTGATTGAGTCCAATTCCAATATCACAGCACCACATAGAGTAGGGTCAGCCATTGCAAGGACAATAGAATTTTTTCAATGTGTTCTTCACTTGCAATACTTTGATATTTATGCTCTCAAATATCAGAGTATTGCCGAGCTGTTGAGCAGCACATGTGAAATCGTGCCGAGCTGTTCAAATGTTACTACTATTTACTAGCATGTGTAAAAAGAAATCTGGTAGATTCTTGAGATTTGAAAGATTCCCAGATAGACGCAGACAAATTATTACTCATCAGTACTAATTTCCATACCACCTACAGATTAACTTGAGTTAAATTTATGTACTCAGGTTATACCATGGTTCATTTCACCTATAAAAGAGACGGACTACGAAGACAGAAGACAAGTTTCTAAGTTTCTAAGATTCTAAGCTTTTAAGTTCCAAGTTTTAGAAAGCCTTTTGTAATAGCCTTCCCTCTCCCTTAGAAAGACTTTTGTACTCTCTCCCCTCTTGTAATCTTGTAACCTTTCTCATCAGACAGTTTTATTTTCAAGCTTGTATCAAAGACAGCAGTTTGTTTTCAAGTTTATCAAAGACTGAAGTTTTTATTCAAGTAAGATTTTACTAGTTTCTCTTTTCATATTCCATACTCCATTTTAACCTTATTTTGAATATATCTATTTTGCTATTTACTTCTTTATTATCTATTTTATCATTGTTTATGCTTCCATATTACTGTTGTGCTTTCTCCTGGGTAGTCATTGGTATTAGAGCATCTAGATCATAAAACACCTAATGAACAGTGAATAATTTATGTAGAAAAAACAGTGAACAATTTTTCAAATAATGCTGAAGAGAAAATACTTTTATGCAAAATGCTAAAAATAGTTTACGCAGAAAACAGTGAAAATTTTTTATGAGAAAATAGTGAACAGTTTTAATTAATGCAGAAAATAGATTTTATGAATGCAGTAAGCAGATTTGAATATACAGTAAACATGATGTACAGAGAGCAAATTTTATTAATGCAGAAAAACCAATTCGATTATTGTGAAATTTAAACATGAAAAAGCATTCAGATTTGGCTTTTAAATTTAGAAAACACGATTTCACTAGGTGTTTTATGAGAAAACATGAACAATTTTTTAAATAGTGAACAGAAAATAATTTACGCAGACGCCAACTATAGTCATACGAACCACATGCAGAAAATAGTTTTAATTAATGCAGAAAACAAATTTTATGAATGCAGTAAACAGTTTGGGCATGTGATTTTTACACCTCATTGTAAACAGTTTTGCCGCATAATACATAACATAAGCACGTTTAGGGCTCATTACTCAATCTCACCGACTATTGTTTGACAAATCCTCTTCTTTCTCCTCAGTCTCATTAAACGCAGAACTCCCTCTGGCCTTTCACTAATTTGCTTCATGATCGATTCAAGCCTTTGCACAGCCAAATTATTGTCCAACCTCCTGCCAGCGTCAGACCCCTGAATGTCTTCAGTTTTTTTTTTTTTTTTTTACAAGATATATTTTTTATGGTGGAATGCTTGAAATGAATAACGGAAACCAGTAGGCTGTAATAGTTATTCATTGCATGAGAAGAGAATAGAGGCAACCCCATATCCTTAAAGTGTTCAGCAAAGTGATAAGGTATAATCTATAATCAATTTTTTTTTTTTTTTTGGTTATGTGATAACAAAATTATGATTTTAATTATCAAATATAAAAGTTGAATGCTTCTATTAACTGTGTATGATGGCTTAGATTGATTTTATTTTATATGCATTATTTTGTTTAAAGGGTAGTATTTGTAGTTTTTTTTGGGGGGGGGGGGGGGGGGGGGGGAGGGGGGAATAGAGAGATATTATTACTAGAAAAAAAGGTCCCTATTTCCCCATAACTTATAACATTCTACTGTAGCAGTAGCTATCACAATTAGATTGCAAAACTAATTTATTACCAGTGCTGGGTATGAGTAGATGGAATCCACTACCTGCTATATGATTTAAAGTATACTGGGCTGTTCATTTTCTGCAAAATACTGATGTTGTTGGTTTAGGAATTGTTATAAAGGGTAGCTTTGTGCAAATAATTGTAGGTCCTTCTAAAAAACAATTAGGGCTGTTATTAGTTGTGTCCTGATTTGATCTTAATGTTGGCATTTTTTATGTTATTTTTGAAATAGAGTTTAGCAAGTCATCTTTGGTGATCTGGAGCTCCTCAGG
Organism: Quercus aquifolioides; assembly: GCA_019022515.1. Taxonomy (NCBI): domain Eukaryota; kingdom Viridiplantae; phylum Streptophyta; class Magnoliopsida; order Fagales; family Fagaceae; genus Quercus; species Quercus aquifolioides. The sequence continues at coordinate 4,471,603 of CM032331.1, forward strand.
CAATTTGCTAAGCAGTTTGCAAGTACTTTCAATTCAGAGCAGACCCATAATTTGATTGTTAGGCTGCAGCAAAATGTCATAAGAACTGAACCATTGAAAAATATTGTTTTGTTCTTTTCAAATTAGTTGAGCAAGTCCATCTCTTCCTACTAAAATACACTAGGAAATTTATGTGTTTGTCACAATTTGAGCTATTTTATGTTTTAGAAACTATATTTGTCTATACTTTGAACATAGTGAAATAATGGATTTGATAAACAATTTAATAAGGTGATTTGCATTATGATGGAAAGGCGCAATTCTATGTTAAATATAGTTTTTCTTATGTTCTTTATATTTTCCCTATTTACATGTATTGTGGTTTGCTTCCAACAATTTTATTCTCTGATTGTAAACATTAGAAAGCAAGGTAAATGTGTTTCATTTATTTTCTCTTTTGTGTATATTATTCACATATTTCAATTAAGTAGTCAAAAGTAATTTGGCTGGTATTAAAGGTGTTGGGAAATTCAGTTGATAGAATTAACAAGTTTTAAACCCAAGTTGTTAATTAGATTTATTATGAATAAACTTGTTAAAACAAACAAACATCAATATCATGTCAATAATGAATGCAGCGGAAAAGTAAATAAGACAAGATATGATGACCCAGGAAAACCAATGAAACCAAACAGTTTCACAGTAAAAACCTGGGGGGAAACCTTCCCGAAAAGCAATCCACTATAGTAAAGAGAAGTTTCAGATCTAGTACAAAACCTTTGTCCCTAGACTCTACAATCCCCGTAGATGAACTCACAGCAGAAACCTTCTACCGCTTCAGAACCTCTGAACTCTTTAAAATATGAACGCCACCCTTTGATGATGCACGGATCCCAGTACGTGACTAACTCCTTTGCACGAATCCCAATACGTGACTCACTCACCAACTTGAGGAAGAAGAATGTTGGCTGCAAAGTTCTTCACTTCATCAACAATGAAGATCAAGAAGCACTTGGTTACAAAACCATAAGGCGCAAAGACGCAGTAGCTTCTTTCAGAGAGAATAACCTTTTGAATATGTTCTCCTTGTATTCTCTTATTCTCTTATGTGACGGCCTCTAAAATAAGCCTTATATAGGTCTAGGGTTGTGAGAAAAGAAACCCTACTCAAATACATAAGCCTGGCCAAAATCAAAAAGCTGAAAATTCTGATTTCCCGTAACCTCGATCGATCGAGAGGTGTCGAGGAGGTGTCGAGATTTAATGAATCTCAATAGATAGCAGCTATCGAGGAGGTGTCGAGAAGGTGTCGAGGGGACAGAAACTTTCTCGATCGATCGACCAGCTATCGAGAAGCTATCGAGATTGCGATAAGAATCAGCTGAAGATCTCGACAGATAGCCAGGTGTCGAGGTAGCTATCGAGAGGTGTTGAGATTTAATGAACTTGCACTTCAGCTTGCTTTTTCTTGGACAGACTTGATGACTTCAACACTTGATCTTGAAACAAGGTTTCTTGAAGTATTAAAAACACCTAGAACTACCCAATTACAAGTAGAGTGCGTTTTGTCAAAAGGATTTGCCAATTTACATAAAATATGTCCTTAACAATCTCCCCCTTTGGCAATCCGTGACAAAACCACAACAAACAAATGAACATATGAGAGAAGTCATAAATCACTCAACTCATACTCACTTGTTACATACAATAAAATCTATCCTAACACAAACTCTTGAAAAACTTTGCAAGAAGAGAGCTTATGATAAGTAGACTTTGACAACCTGTATTTCTGAAATACTTTAAACAAAACTCATCAAGGCATCTTGTGTGAAACAGAAATAATTAGATTGCATACAAGTAAAGAAACATGTGTATAAAGAAAGAAAAGAAACAACACATGTAGAGACAGGTGAAAGAAACATACATCAGCATATAAAGAAGATAAGCACAATGTATGTAAACAATGGTCACAAGACCCAAGGTACAAGAACAAGGAAGTAAGCACTCCCCCTAACAAGATGAAACACATCTCCCCCTTACAAAGGAATGTATTTCTCCCCCTAACATGTAGAATCTTAAAAAGAAGCCACAAAATAAAAAGAAACCACAAAGTCTCCACACTTTCTCTCCCCCTTTTTGTCATGATTGACAAAGGGTACAAGAAGCTAGAAAGCTTCGCCCGAGAAACGTAAAGATGATCAAGGAGGCACAAAGAAATCCATATAAATGCATGAATGTAATGAAACAAGATGCTATGGATGACAAGATAATAGAAAGATGCAAAACATGTGAAAAACACATGGATCCCAAAACACACACACACACTAAACAAGTCTAACCAATTTTATATTTCAAAAACAAGTCAAGACAGTTTAGTGAGCATACATTAGCATATGTAAACACTTGTGATGGCCAAATCACATTGTACCTGCACATGTATCAAGAGTAGCAAAGAATATTGCGTGTTGTGTGTGAAAAACATCGCAAGATTGCATATGTGTATACATGTTATGACGATCTGAGATATGAGAAAATAACTTTAACTCACACACAATCATAACTGTTTGATGGGGACTATCACCTTCAAGGTACATCCTATAACTCCCACATCTCCTAGAAAACACGCTTGCAATCATATTTAAAGCATCTTTAATCTTTTTGCTTTATATTTTCTTTGCATAATTTTCTTTTAAGCATATCATGCATGGGCATAAAAAGAGAGAAAAGAAATACCCAAGATGTTAAGCATTTGACATCGCATTTTTGCTATGCCGAAGCATACGAATGTCTTTGACACTGCACTTTTGCTATGCCGAAGCATACAGGTGTCATACTATGATTGGCGGGTAACAGTGGTGAGATGGTTATTTATGCCTTTCTCTTAGGATTTTCTAGTCCTACCCGTCAAAAAGAGTGATATGAGTGTTAAGTTTTAAGAGATAACCTAATCTTACTCATCACAAACAAGAGCCACAAAGCTCACTTGCTTAGTTGTGCATAGAGATGCTCATCTAAGCTACAAGAGATACAAAGTTTAGAAAACTTTGTTTCAATGGCCATCCAAGGTACACAAATACCAAAGTACACAAAACACACACTGTTTTTGTATTTTTCTGATTTTTTTCTTTTTATTTTTATTTTGGAAACAAAACAAAATAAAAACTAAACAACCAAACAAAAACAGATAAACAATATGAATGCATGAAAGAAAGATGGATGCATATGCATGAAAACATGATAGAAATATGCAGATGCATGAAAGCATGATTCCAAAAACAGATAAGAAATCAAGCAAAGAGAGTCCTACTTTAGATAGAAAGAATCAAAGCAGAGGACAAACAGAAAAGACAATTAAGTCTTAGGCTCCTTTCTCACCCACACAGCACGAGTCTTTGGCCGTGAAGATGAAAAGGCACGTGTCCTAGTATGTCTACTAAAGGACATAGAAGAATTAGAATTCTCCTGAAATTGAGTTAAAAAGCTCAAGACTTTTAATAACTCTCCAAACAAAGGTGTAGGTCCTTGAGAGGAAACCTGTGACCGTTTGGACAATTGCTTATGAGGATACAACTTAAAGCAATTAGGACGAATGTGTCCAGCAACACCACAATGGTGACAAACATGAGTAGTTTTAGAGCTACTCGGCTTCCTAGAAGGAGGTCTAACCTTAGAGGTTGACAGAGACCTCAACTTAGGACAATTTGGCCTAATATGACCAACAATATGACAATGATGACAAGTGGGGACAAATTCAGAATTTTTATTCAACCTAGGAGGAGTTTCAGACATAGGTTTAGAAACTTCAGCATTAACATCAGATTGTTTACCTTTGTCTATCCTAGCAATATTAGCCTTCAACTCTTCATTATTCCTTTTAGATGGAGGAATATAAAAATCTTTTTCTTTTGAGATAGGCTTAACAACTAGTTTAGAACTAGTTAATTTTTCAACTTCAGTTTTAGATTCAATTAGTTGCTCTTCCAAACTCCTAATTTTGTCCACCTGAGATGAAAATTGATTCTTTAAATTCTCATTCAATATTTGCTTAATTTTGCAATCAATTCATCTTTTTCAAGTATGACCTTTTTAAATTTAGCTTTTAATTTTGTAGAACTTTTAAGAGATTTCATAGAAAATTTGTAAAGCTTGCAATAGGCATCATGAAAATCATCATCATCATTCAACACAAGATCATGCATATCAAAACAATCAAGAGATTCCATGACAACGAGGGTCAAGGATCACACTCAGGAAATTGATCCAATCAGAGTGAACCCGCTCTGATACCACTTGTTGGGAAATTTAGACCCCGGTTGATAGAATTAACAAGTTTTAAACCCAAGTTGTTAATTAGATTTATTATGAATAAACTTATTAAAACAAACAAACATCAATATCATGTCAATAATGAATGCAGCGGAAAAGTAAATAAGACAAGATATGATGACCTAGGAAAACCAATGAAACCAATCAGTTTCACAGTAAAAACCTGGGGGGAAACCTTCCCGAAAAGCAATCCACTATAGTAAAGAGAAGTTTCAGATCTAGTACAAAACCTTTGTCCCTAGACTCTACAATCCCCGTAGATGAACTCACAGCAGAAACCTTCTACCGCTTCAGAACCTCTGAACTCTTTAATATATGAACGCCACCCTTTGATGATGCACGGATCCCAATACGTGACTCACTCACCAACTTGAGGAAGAAGAATGTTGGCTGCAAAGTTCTTCACTTCATCAACAATGAAGATCAAGAAGCACTTGGTTACAAAACCCTAAGGCGCAAAGACGCAGTAGCTTCTTTCAGAGAGAATAACCTTTTGAATATGTTCTCCTTGTATTCTCTTATTCTCTTATGTGACGGCCTCTAAAATAAGCCTTATATAGGTCTAGGGTTGTGAGAAAAGAAACCCTACTCAAATACATAAGCCTGGCCAAAATCAAAAAGCTGAAAATTCTGATTTCCCGTAACCTCGATCGATCGAGAGGTGTCGAGGAGGTGTCGAGATTTAATGAATCTCAATAGATAGCAGCTATCGAGGAGGTGTCGAGAAGGTGTCGAGGGGACAGAAACTTTCTCGATCGATCGACCAGCTATCGAGAAGCTATCGAGATTGCGATAAGAATCAGCTGAAGATCTCGACAGATAGCCAGGTGTCGAGGTAGCTATCGAGAGGTGTCGAGATTTAATGAACTTGCACTTCAGCTTGCTTTTTCTTGGACAGACTTGATGACTTCAACACTTGAACTTGAAACAAGGTTTCTTGAAGTATTAAAAACACCTAGAACTACCCAATTACAAGTAGAGTGCGTTTTGTCAAAAGGATTTGCCAATTTACATAAAATATGTCCTTAACAAAAGGTATTGTTCTTTAGTGCCAAATATTTCTTTGAATTGGAAGCCTTAAGGAAAAAATTTCATGAACAAGGAACCCTCATTTTTTTGGTATATTTTTTGTTCAGCTGGCCCTTGGTGTTATATGGCTTGATCTTAATGAAAGATTTTTATCAAGACAAATTAACTGGGGTTTTTGTACAGTTGTTTATCTCTGAGTTGTGGACTTCTTTTATTGTAATTTTGGATGGTTCTAGCTTCATGTTGAATGAAATTTCTTGAATTTTCTGCAAACCTTGATGGATTTTGCTTAATGAAAAGTTATTTGTCTCATATATGTAGTCAACTGCAACTATCATGGCCATTGCTCTTGCACATGGAGGGGTAATTCCATATGACTTAATTTTTTTTTTTTTTAATTTATCTATCTTTTATAGCAAGGTTAGCAATCTATCATTGACCCAAAAAAAAAAAATGAAATAAATATGACTCAACTCTCAAGGCTTACTTTGTCTTGAAGATTTTCAATTTTTTTTAAATGTATACAATATATGCTTACATTAATGATTTTTTTTCATATAGTAGATAATCTATTTTTGTCTTTTTAAGACATTTCAATGAGTAATATAATATTTTTGTCTTGGTTTGTATCAAATTGTAATTTATAGGTTTTAATTTTCTGTTTTTAGTTGGGCTACAGCTGTTGATTTGCAGATAATTTTTGTTTGCAGCAAATATTTTTTGAAATTCATGATAATGTCTTTCTAATCATGACTGAGGTTATGCATTTACAAGTTTCCAATTATTTGAAGAATGTAGTAGTTTCATTCTCAAAGGTTCTTGCTGCAATATATTGAACTGGACCTGTTTGTGTTCTGAAATTAACTTGAACTCTTATTAAAAACATGGTTTTGTATCTACTCTATGTGAAACACTGTAAAGAAGTAAACTTTGACCTTTAGTTTTAAATTATTAATTTTTTAAAAATGTTTTTCATTCACTTTGATTTCTTTGTAGTCAAACTAAGAAGGGTGAAGGAATTTTTTTCTTAAAAGAAGAAAGGAAAAAGGCTTACGGATTTTATGAGATGTATACATGTTGATTGTGATTTTTATGTTGTAGAATGATGAAAAGAACTAAGAAGGAAAAAGGACTTCGTTTAGGAGACACTTGAAATAGGAAAGAAGCCTAAAGGTTGCTTCTAATGTTGTTGCACTTGGATGATTCAAAAGTTATGTAGATGTGTGCTTATACATTATATGTGATGTTTTGTTTGGCAAAATTTACATTTTTGAGCTTCTTCAATAAATGATTTTATTTTTTTGGAGTTATGTGTATATGTGTAATTGTTATTTATCTTAATTCTTACCTATCAAAAAGATATCATCTATCCTGATACTAGAATATCTAGATGAAGGATTTCACTTGATCCATTGAGACCCAAATTTGAACATGCAAGTGATTCTGCTACCAATAAAAAGCTGGATAGTTCGTAACGTGTGATTGATTCTTTTACACAATTTTGTAGTCTAACTTGCAAATGATTCTAATTGTAAAGCTAGACAGTTTGTAACTTGCTTTGGATCCAACAATTTTATGTATTATACAATATATATATATATATATATATTGGAGTTGATCTCATTTTTAGCAAAACTTCCAAAGTGAATTTTAGGCTAGGACATTTTGTTTTGCATCAAACATGTCTACACTAAGGGCATTGGCCCATTGGTTTTGGAATGCAAGCATGTCATCAATTTTCTGTGCAATGCATGTCATCAATTTTCTGTGCAAGCATGTCTAAACTAGGTCTCTGCTTATTCATTTGAATATGAGGATAATATTTACTATTGACTATTGGGGTTTGTGCACTTTCTCTAACTATGCAGATAGCCTATAAACTAATGGTTATGCATGAAGGATGTTTGGAAGGGAAGTTTTAGTCTATTGAAAGACTAAGGGAAACCAATCAGGAGAAAGCTATTGTTCATCATGTCAGACAGGTGATTATAAGTAGAAATCTTGCCTTGAATCATTTATGCTCCTTAGAGAGGTTCTGAGGGTCCCGTGGTTTAGTTTTTTGACAGTTATGTGGAAATACGATATTGTTTTCTCTGCAAGTTTCCAGAAATTATCATGTAGCTTTCTGTTTCTGTTGTTGCACTTGATGTGATTAATCAATGCTTACCTTTGGAACCCTAATGAGTGTTGTTGCATTGTTATCCTTCATCTCTATATTTTGTATATATATCAATTTATAGTAAATTCATTATTTAATTTTTTTTTTTTTTTTGGTTGGTTGTAATTTCAACACTCTTTTTGCTATAACATACTACTATTTAATCAATTAAATCATTTGGTTTCCTTACATGTTTTGTGTTGATTTCTTACTTTATGTAGTTACTTCTTTTCATTTATAAGATGATTTAATAATGCAGTCACAAGAGCAACCCTATTCAGGTCCTTATTCATGTGATCAATGCTACTTTGTTGTTGCTTTCCTACTTCTTAATGTTGCATATTGAAAACAAATTTGAGAATGTTGAGTGAACTTCCATTAAATATATATATATATATATATATATAAAAGAAAAAGAAGGAAGAAAAATTAAACAAAAGGGAGATCCAGAAGTGGATGAACCTTATAAATGTTGGCTAATTTTGTTTTAATTAGATTTTCTTTTTTGGTTGGGGAGCTATATTAGCGATTGGGTTCTAGTTGGGTTATTAAAATGAGTACTAGGTGTTCGATGAAATCCTGCAAAGAACTTGGGATAGAAAAGGTTATGTTTGGGTTATTCTAAAACAAAATTAAAAGGAATTGGATTGGGTTACTCTCCACAAATTTGCCTCCAAGGAAGGATGATCACACCATTCTCTTTAGCTGGATTTTTTTTTTTCAATTGCTAGAAATATTTTTCTCTCCATCATAGTGGATGTTACAGTTTTAGTGGTTTAGAATAGGCTTAAAAGAAAATCTATTTGTAAGACAACACATTTTTATGGATAGCATACTGAGTGTTATATACATTTTAAATTTGAAATTCATACCAAGTGTTATTTTTTAAAATTTATAAATTCAATTGCATTAGCTACATACTTATTTAATTAAATTTATTTAAGTACGACTTTTGAAACAAAATGTTTCTCCAAATATTTACCTAAAATTATTTGAATATATTTGCTTTCTCGGATTCTAATTATTTCTATGTACAAAAATTTATTTGTGGACTCTTACAAAATTTACATTATTTTTATTTCTATTTTGTTGAAAATAGATGTATTTTTTTTTCCAAGAACCTGAAAATACATGTACTTATGTAATTCCCGTGCATTTGCACGGGTTTAAAAGCTAGTTTCCTTAATATGCCAATGTACACGTACGAGAGTCTTAGAGGCATCGGGCACATCATGGTTGGCAAACCTACAAAACTAAGTACAGATACCACCGCAATAGAGTTCATTTAAACATCAAATTTAAACATGAAAAACAAATTCGATTATTGTGAAATTTAAACATGAAAAAGTATTCAGATTTGGCTTTTAAATTTAGAAAACACGATTTCACTAGGTGTTTTATGAGAAAACAGTAAAAAAAAATTTAAATAGTGAACAGAGAATAATTTGCACAGAAAAGAGAGTGAATTTTTTTTTCAATAATGCTGAAGAGAAAATAATTTTATGCAAAATACTATAAATAGTTTATGCAGAAAATACTGAACAATTTTCATGAGAAAACAGTGAACAGTTTTACTTAATGCAGAAAACAGTTTTACTTAATGAACAGTTCTACATTCAACTAATTCGAACTTTTTTACAAATTCGAATATTTCGAGGCATTTACCGTTAGGTGATCTATGCGAATCATTCATTTTTCTTTCATGGAGTTTGTTCATTATTCATATGGTTACATATTTAAAAAAACACAAAAACCATTTAAGTGCAATAACTGCGCCAATGCTAAAAACAGTTTATGTAGAAAATAGTGAACAATTTTTATGACAAAACAGTGAACAGTTTTAATTAATGCAAAAAACAGATTTTATGAATGCGGTAAGCAGCTTCAAATATATAGTAAACATGATGTTTAGAGAACAAATTTTATTAACGTAGAAACAGATTTTATCAATGCAGAAAAACAAATTCGATTATTGTGAAATTTAAACATGAAAAAGCATTCAGATTTGGCTTTTAAATTTAGAAAACACGATTTCACCAGGTGTTACATGAGAAAACAGTGAACAATTTTTTAAATAGTGAACAGAAAATAATATACGCAACAAAGAGAGTGAACAATTTTTTAAATAATGCTGAACAGAAAATAATTTTATGCAGAATGACAGGTTATTTAGACCCCTAAAACAACCAAATTGCGTAGCCTAGATTAATTAGCCAAGTTGTTACTTAGACAAATTAAACAATTTCTAGGTTAAAGCAATTCAACAATCATATCAAGAATAATAATGCAGCGGAAAATAAATAACACAAGATATGATCACCCAGGAAACCACACGGTAAAAACCTGGGGAGGATTTGACCCACCGATCCTCAAGGCATAACAGAATTCACTATGAAAGAATTGAAGTTCTTACAGAAGGACTACAAGCTCCCCGCTCGACTTCCTAATGCTACCCACCAGTACGAACTTCCTGACACGACCACGCGCAGGCTCCGAATCCACGGACTACTTCTTTCTTGAATTCTTCAATCAGCTACAAGCTCCCTGCTTGTTTTTCTTTTAAGTTCCAATGGTTGCAACTATGTTGATCATCAAGATATTGACAACCCTAAGTTTATGTGAAGGAAAGCTCCTCAAAGATCTCACAAGAGAATCACATAAACCGCAAATATGAGTAACAAAGACTTAGAGAGGTTTGGGTACAAAACCCTAATAAAAGGAGGCACAAGAGACACTCTAATCTCTCTCTCAAAAGTCCCAAAAACGTTCTAGGGTTTTCCTTATATATAGAAGTGTTTTACTTGATCCCCAAGACGTTTAAATAGAGTTTGGGCTGAGCTGGAACTCTGCAGAAAACGCATCTAACCCGAGATTCGATCGATCGAGCCTAAGCTTCGATCGATCAAGCCAGGCCGAAATGCTCCAGTACATCTGCAGCCACTCGATTCCAACTTTACAATATTTAATCAACTTTGAGCAAGCCTAAACAAGACTAAACATATTGTTTTGATCATGGTTTGCCAATATTACACATTAGAGTTCTAAATACATAAAATCCTAAATCTTTAGAACCTAACACAGAATGCTTGAAATAGTTTATGCAGAAAATAGTGAACAATTTTTATGAGAAAACAGTGAATAGTTTTAATTAATGCAAAAAAAAAAAAAATTATGAATGCAGTAAGTAGATTTGAATATACAGTAAATATGATGTGCAAAGAGCAAATTTTATTAATGTAGAAACAGATTTTATCAATGCAGAAAAATATATTCGATTATTGTGAAATTCAAATATGAAAAAGCATTCAGATTTGGCGTTTAAATTTAGAAAACACGATTTCACTAGGTGTTTTATGAGAAAACAATGAACAATTTTTTAAATAGTAAACAGAAAATAATTTATGCAGAAAAGAGAGTGAACAATTTCTTAAATAATGCTGAACAGAAAATAATTTTATGCAAAATCGTAAAAATAGTTTATACAGAAAACAGTGAACAATTTTTATGAGAAAACAATGAACAATTTTAATTAATGTAGAAATTAAATTCATATTTTGAAATTAAAATCTCTATATTTTACAATGCTTCTGTTTAAATAAATAAAAACATAAAAAAGTCACTTATTTTTACCTTTATGTTTATTTGTTCATTATCCCCAAACAAAAACAAAAACAATAACAAAAACAAAAAATTTACACAGTACTCGAGTTTGGGAAACTCGAGTACCCAAACTTGAGTACTGGGTAAATTTTTTTTCTGCATTTTATTTATAAAATGTACCCGAGTCTGGTATACTCGAGTATAGTGTTGCATGGAACTCGAGTTTACCAAACTCGAGTACCACATAATTTTTTTTTAATCGCACAAATTCCAGCTCAGTAGTGCCACGATGGTAAAGTTGATAAGGAACTCGAGTTTCTGAAACTCGAGTTCTAGAAAAAGTGGTACTTTGCTATTTATTTCCAAAACAATGATTTTTTGCTAAAAAATTCAAAAAAAAAGTGGTATTTGGCCATTTTGGCCCTCCATGCTTGCAAACTTTCATGAAAATCAAAGATCAAAAGTTATGGTCATCAATGACATGTTTAAATTTCAAGTTTTGTCGGAAAAAATTATGCCCAAAAAATAAATTTATTGATCGAATGGTAAATAATATCAAATTTGAACAAAATTTAACATCCGTGCGAAAAACATAAAGAAAATGTAATCCAATAATTAAATTTTCAAAATTCACATTCAACAAAAAGTTATAAGACAAGTTTAGAGAATTTCTCAATAAATTAATTTGGAGAAAAACCTTATCCAATATTAATGGTGTTGCCAAAACACGAACTATTGCACATTTGGGTATCACATGGTTTTTGGGTTTTTCTTTTTTTTTTTTTGCAAAATTTATTATCTTGTCAGTGTTCACATTCTTCAACGTGTTTAATAAGTGCATTTGTCATAGACTCGTATAAAATTTCCACTTAAATTATTTTTTCTTTTCACAAGCTCATGGCTATAAATTTGAGAAAAGTCAGAAAGCTAATCTTATGTTTGGCTCTTTATGTTTCAAAATATTTTATATTTATGAAGGACTAAATCTAAAACTAAATCAAATGTAAATGGTTAAAATGAAAGTTTTGATATGTAAAAGGCTAAAATGAAAATAATTACAAACTTTTAGGGCTAAAAATATAAGAAATTCAAGTGAAGAAGATTTGACAAATTCGAGTTTTAAAAAGGTGGTAGATCCTTACATATTTCCAAAACTGATTTTTTGCTAAATAGTGGTAGTGAGCCATCTTCGCCTGGAGCTATATAAATGGCCTACTGTCACTATTTAGCAAAAAAATTAGCAATCTACCATTGTTTTGGAAATATATAGGGATCTACCACATTTTTGAAACTCGAGTTCTTTAAAAAAATATACTTCAAATTTGCTGGAAATTTTTTATGGAAAACTCGATTTCGCCAAACTCGAATACCCAAAAAAGTGGGAGATTCTCATATATTTTCGAAACAGTGGTAGATTGCAACATAGTTTGCAAAAATGTGTTATTTGGCTATTTTCACCACTATATCTAATATGTCATTCCATAAGAAAATATTTTTTGTAAATTACAATTTTCTATAGCATTGCTCTGATTTTAAATGCTTTCATAATCGCCAGGCTTGAACAAAAACAATGAATTAGAGATCTATACAAACGCATCCACACATTTTTTCACCCTAACCACTACGATTTCAGGATTTCCACAAATGTGTGGATTTCATGAAAGAAGTGTCGTGCTATTAAAAGGATTGGACCATAAGGAATCATATCTTCACTTCATTGCAGCCACACATTTAGCTATAAATAGGAGTCAAGCCAATTTAGATTGAATGCAACTTGTTTTGTAATTTTCTACCAGTGACAGTGAAACCATCAAGAAATTCAAATAAATCCAATCCTAGTCAAGTCAATACATGTGAATTCCACGGTTGTTTAATTGAATGTTGTATATTAGCAACAAGAGTTAAAAAAAATTTGTTTACTTCTAACTCCAAAATTTTACTATCCAATGGGTTTACAAATTAACAATAGAGAAATACTATATCTACAACATTTTCACTATAATTTTCAAGTGGCAAGTTGCTATTGGTTTTAATCTGAACATATTATTGACATTATTTATTTACAAAATAGTAATAATTTGTCACTTAAGAATTTTTGTAAAATTTTTGTGAAAATGTTGTATGTGTAACATTTCTCTTTAACATAATAACTCAAAAGGTTACAAAGAGTCTCGAGTTACTAGTGGAGCTATATCATAAAATTAAAAAAAATAAAAATAAAAAAACTCTTTAACAATATACACACGCTATTAAATTGAAATGAATGAGTAAGAGAATATAAAATAAGTTAAAATTGTTACACTATTACTTCTCTTCTTCAATCCTACTACCTCTTCACTTTTTATTGGCATCAGTTGGCGCTGCATCTCCATGTTTGCAAAAACTAATACAGTTTGTGCACTCTAACATGTCCTTCACTCTATTGATTTTATATTTCTTGGCTAAATTAATAGTTTATTAACACAACAATTAAAATAAGATGAAAAAATTATTGAATTTGATGTCTAACAATAATATCGAGAAAATAGAAAGAATATGGAGCTATATCTAAGCCCTTACATATGTCATTCCATAAGATGTAAATTGCAATTTTCTATAGTATTGCTCTGATTTTAAATGCTTTCATAATCGCCAGTCTTGAACAAAAACAATGAATTAGAGATCCATACAAACGCATCCACACATTTTCACCTTAATCACTACGATTTCAGGATTTCAACAAATGAGTGGATTTCATGAAAGAAGTGTCGTGCTATTAAAAGGATTGGACCATAAGGAATCATATCCTCACTTCATTGCAGCCACACATTAAGCTATAAAAACGAGTCAAGCCAATTCAGATTGAATGCAACTTGTTTTGTAATTTTCTACCAGTGACAGTGATCACTGGTAGAAACACAAATAAATCCAATCCTAGTCAAGTCAATACATGTGAATTCCACGGTTGTTTAATCAAATGTTGTATTGGCAATAAGAGTTAAAAAAATTTTGTTTACTTCTAATTCCAAAATTTTACTATCCAATGGGTTTACAAATTAACAATAGAGAAATATTATATTTACAACATTTTTCACAATAATTTTCAAGTGGCATTGGTTTTAATCTAAACATATCATTTGTAAGGTTTGAGCTTGAAAGGTAGGTAACAATGGTGGAAGCTTAGAGAGAGAGAACGAAGGAAGAAAAAGACAGAGAGAAAAATTTCTATATTCCAAGAATGAAAAGTGATTAATACAAGCTCTGTTTAAATACATTACTAACCCACAGTATATATATACACTGGAATAGCTTAATCTAGAACTTCTAAACCGTTCTATGCTAACTGACTTGTAACTGCTCTTGTAACAAACAATCCGTGAATCACGCATTGACAGTTGAGTGCTGGAGGAGCAGTTCTTGGAGTCACACCATAACTGGGCAAGAACAGAGCATAGCTAGAGAGAGGAGTCTGAGAATAGAAGAACCCCAAAACTAAAAATGACACCGTTCTTTCTTAATGTAAAACGTCACCGTTTTACTATTTCATTAAACGCGTCACACTTCAAAACGCCACCGTTTCACTGCTTATTAAACTCTCTTCACTTAAGTTGAACGGCACCGTTTTGGCCTTAAGACAAAGGACCGTTGATAAACTAGCCGTTACTCCTCTCTTCTTCTTCATCAGTTTTGAATGTTGTGCAGTCTGAGGTACTAGCTTTGACATCATTGACATTATCTATTTATAGAATAGTAATAATTTGTCACTTAAGATTTTTTGTAAATTTTTTGTGAAAATGTTGTATATATAACATTTCTCTTTAACATAATAACTCAAAAGGTTACAAAGAATCTTGAGTTACTAGTGGAGCTATATCATAAAAAATTATTAAAAAAAAAAAAACTCTTTAACAATACACATGCTATTAAATTGAAATAAATGAGTAAGAGAATATAAAATACGCTAAAATTGATACACTATAAACGCCGCTATAGGAATATCTATAGCTGCGTTCAGCAAGCCTTATAGTGGTGTTTTAAAATAATGGGTCTATAGCAGCGTTTCTAAGGGCCTATAATGGCGTTTGTCATGGTCTTACAAACGCTGCTATAGGCACTTTTTTTTTTGGCTAGGTTTTCTAAGAGCCAGAGAAAGACCTATAGTGGCGTTTGCCAAACGCCACTATAGGCCTTCCTGTATTGGCATTTGCCAAACGCCACTATAGGCCCTTGTAAGAGAAGCACCTATAGTGGCGTTTGACAACCGCCACTATAGGCACTTTTTTTTCCTATTGGGATTTTTTAATTTGTGCAAGAGGAAAAAGACCTATAGTGGTGTTTGACAAACACCACTATAGGTTCTTAAAGATTAAAAAAAAAAAAAAAAAAAGTTCCATATTCACTAAATTTTTATAATATTTTCACAACAAATTATGGGTAGTTAGTTGTTATTGGTTCAAATTTGAATTTAGCACTGAGATTACTTTTTTAACCCAACAATAGGAACCAATAACAACCCACTATTTAAAATTTGTTGTAAAAATATTCTATGATATATTTCAAACTATTCTTAAAAAAAAAAATCAATCCGTAAAAAAAAAACTGTGATATATTCTAGCTAGGAATATGCCTTAGAATATTCTAGAAATATTCTATGGCATATTCCAAACTATTCCTAAAAAAAATTATTAAAAAAAAAAAAAAAAAAACTCAATCCGTAAAACAAAAACTATGATATGTTCTAGGAATATGCCCTAGAATATTCTATGGCATATTCTAAACTATTCTTAAAAAAAATAAAAAATAAAAACCTCAAATCCAAATTGATTGTTCAGCTAATATATATAAATGTATATATTATTATATATTTATATTTAAATGAGAAGTGTTACATTCACAACATTTTTATAATGTTTTCACAACAAATTATAAGTTGTTAGTTTTTATTGGTTCAAATTTGAAGTGAACACTAAGATTGCTTTTTTGCCCCCAACAATAACAACAAGTAACAATATGCCACTTAAAATTTGTTATAAAAATGTTATGAAAATGTCATTTCTCTATTTAAATATATATATATATATATATGAGGTGCTACGTCCATAACATTTTTACAATATTTTAACAACAAATCATAAGTGGTTAATTGTTATTAATTCAAATTTGAACTTAACACTAAGATTACTTTTTTTTCCCAATAATAACAACTAGTAACAATCTGCCACTTAAAATTTGTTGTAAAAATATTGTGTAGATATCATTTATATATATATATATATATATATATATATATATATATAAAAGAACTAAACAAAAAAAAAATTTTTAAATTCGGAATTCAAAACCCACCTAACCCCACGTACCCCCACTCACCTTGAGGGCGTTTGGATTCAGCTGAAAGCTGAGTCCACGTTTTGAGTTTTGAGTTTTTTTTTTTTTTTCCCCCTGCAAGTGAATAGTAAAATCACATGATTTTACTGTGCAAGAGACAAAAAACATTGTTCATGCACTGTTTAGCACTGTTCACGCACTAAAAACATATTTAAAATGGGTCACACGGTACTATTTATACATTTAAAAATTATTTTGCTACAGTGTTTTCAGTTTTCAGTTTCAGCAACAATAAGTTCAATCCAAACGGACCCAATATATCCTTGTCTCCACGTAACTTCTTCTGCCTTCTTCTTTCTTTTCTTTTCTTTTCTTTTTTTCTTTTTTTCTTTCTTTTTCTAGCTCCCTTATCTCCACTTCTTCAGACTTCTTTCTTTCTTTCTCTTCTTTTCTGTTTCTTGTTTTTTCCTTCTTTCACTCTTCTTTCACTACACACCTAGATTTATTCTTTTCTCTTTCTCTCCTATTTGATTTTATTTTCCCTATTTTATTTGTAGTGGTGTTAATGTTAGTGGGTTTTGGATTTGAAGATGGTGTTGCAACTACTATTATGGGATTTGTGATTGAAGGAAGAATGCTATTGGTTGTATAGTTGCAAGTAAGTATTTTTTTTTTTTTTTTTTAATTTTAATGCTTGTAAAGTCAATTCCTTTTTTGATAATAGTTTTGGTCTATTCTTTGTCTGCTGTCAACTTTGCTTCGTGAGTCTCTAAGGTTTAGAGATCTCAAGTGTTGTGATAATATCTTTCTCAAGTAGTGAAAAATTCAAAATCAATTTAATAATTTTTTTTTTGCAGGTTATTGGTCTGTGGCGGCTGAATGTGTCGGGGTAGAGTTGCTATTTTTTTTTTTTTTTTTTTTTTTTTTTTTTTTTTGTGTTTGATTTTGAATTTTTTTAGGTGGGTTTGTGTTTTCATTTTGAATTTGCTGGGATAGCCATAGTGTTTGTATTTGGAGTTGCTATTTTTTTTTTTTTTTTTTTTAATTTTTGGATGTGAGCATGTTGTGTTTGATTTTGAATTTTTTTAGGTGGGTTTGTGTTTGATTTTGAATTTGCTAGGATAGCTATAGTGTTTGTATTTTGTTTTGTATCTTTTAATTTAATTAAAATTGTAATATTAATTTAATTACAATCTTAATTGAATTAAAAAAAAAAAAAACTTTTTCACGTCAAAAAAAAAAAAATTCTTTTGATTACCAAAAATTAATTTTTGGTAATCAATTTTTTTTTTTTGTGGTTTTTTGGCTATAGTGGCGTTTGTAGAGTCTATAGTGGCATTTCACAAACGCCACTATTGTACCGTCACTACAGACCTAGAGTGGCGTTTACAAACACCATATATATAGGAAAGTTGTAGCTTTAATTTCAACTTTGTTTATAAAAATTATTTTACATGATAATAGCTTGGTGATCACTATAGGTGTCAGCCTATGGGTTGTGGAAAAACGCAGCTATAGGGGGTATAAAATGCAGCTTTATGGTGATTTGTAAGGTCCCCGCAGGGGGCTATTGTCGCACAGGATAGGCCGCATTTGAAAATGTAGCTCATAGCCTATAGCTGCGTTTTTAAGGTCTATAGCTACGTTTTTCAAACGCGGCTATAGACCTCGTTTTTTGTAGTACTAGTTGCTTCTTTGTTTCTAATTTATGTAATTTTTAATTATTATTATCATTTTTTTTCCATTTTTTGATTTAGATATGAATAAATTGTTCCTCTTTTCATTGTTGGGTTCAAATCTTCTTTTCACATCCATTATTGCTGGTAATCTACCGATCGAGGACTGGTTCTTTTCCTCTTTCTCTTATTCTTCCCAACGTTGATTGCATCTACCTATCTGCAAAGCTATTTTAGTAAAATTTCACACTCATTAGCCATTATAGAGAGAGAGAGATTGAAAGAAATTAAAAGACATGGATCGACCGGTGGAAATGTCCGTTTTCACATTAATAATTCTACGAAAAACATTGGTTAAGTCAAATACATATATGTAATGTAATTTACAGCTGTTAACCAGTCAAGCCATCAAATTTGAATGCAACTTATATATATATATATATATATATATATAAATTACTATGTGAACTGGGTTTACAAATTAACAATAAGTTGCTATACTATTACTTCCTTTCTTTATCCTATTCCTCCGAATTCCCAAAGTATACCTCTCCCTCCTCTTGGCGTCTATTGATTTCATCTATCTGTTTGCAAATAAATAGAGTAAGCGAAACTGACACATAATTAAAAAGCAACAAAATTTGTCCTTGAGTTATTGACACATAAAATCACCTTTTGCTTTTATCCTATGCAATGGTGAAAAATATTGTGATATACAGAGTAACCAAAATTCACAACAATTTTATAATATTTTCAATTTTTAAATTTTGATATCACATATAGGTCCACCTTAATTTGTAATTAAAGTTTTTTTAATATCCATGTTACCAAGTATGAGACTATGAGCTATATTTGGAAAGGTTGAGAAATCGTTGTGATTATTTGTTATGTCCTAAATTACTCACATAACATTAATGTTTATCTTGTAATTCTTGTCCCATTTTTTCACTATTCTCTCATAGACTCATTCACGGCAACTCATTCTTTTTTTTTTTTTCTTTTTTTTTTTGGTCTCACCTCCCATATTTACACAAAATAAGAATTAAAAATAAATAAATGCTGGGTTTTGGCTACAAATTGATGCATATTCTATTTTGCAAGTATATTACCATATTCTTAAAAGTTAAAACTTTTAGATTGATTTAGTTTTCCAATTTATTTTAAGGAACAAATTAGATGTTTAAAATTTATATATTTAGATTAATTTTTTACTTTGATTATTAGTAACTATTAAACTGTGTTTGTTTCTTTATTTTGATGATATAAAATAGATACTTGTACATTTTACATTTATATTAGATTTTGTATGATAATTATATTAGTTTACATTTTTTTTTATTGATTGATTATTTTTTTTAAAATTAATTTTGCTTTTAATCTTGTCCCTCCTAAACTCTAAACTAAAATCTTAGCTCTGCCATGGCTTGTTTGCCAACAATTATCAAGTTCTAGAAGAGGTGGGATGGGACAAAAATCATTACTATTTTTTTTTATTAATAATTATCAATTTCAGATGATATTTTTTTTTTGTTTATTTTAAATCTAGTAAATAGATTATGTATGGAAATAAAATCTAATAATTCAAATTATAGACAAATATCTACTAAATTAATTATAGTTGGAACTCTTCTGAAATTTTGAACATAGGAACGAATATAACCTTATAGAATCCAAAAATGATAGGCGTGTAACATGCTAGGCTCAACGACTGTGGCATTTGCTAAGTTCTGAGATGCCCAATTGTCCACATATCACAATTTTCAAACCTGGAGGCTGCAACCCAATTTTAGAAATACAAATAAAAATAAATAAAGGGCTTTGTTTATATTGTATTTGCAAAGTAAACACACAATAAGTAGCAACTATTCTACACATCTACAAAAAGTGTACAATATCTGCCGCTTTACGTGTTTACAATGTAAACACACAATGTACTGTAAAGAATTTCCAAAAGCAAAAAAAAAAACCATCTTTTTTTCTTGCACAGTGTTAAATTTAGTGGCTGCTTGTTTTAATAATTGAGAGAGGGAAGGAAATTTCAGCGAAGTTTCGTCGTTGGCATTTAGCTATTATATATATATATATCTAGAGAGAGAGGGAGAGGGAGAGAGAGAGAGAGAATATGAAGAAAAAGACATGGATCGACAACCATTAGAAACTTTCAATTTCACATGAATAATTCTACGAAAAACACTAGTCAAGTCAATCCATATAAGTAATATAAAAACTTGTAAATTGCTTGACTACTCCTCTTCTCGTCTATTCTCTCTCTCTCTTGCTCTTCAGAGTCTATTATTACCTTCTCTCTCT